>OZ010613.1:61642572-61657572 GCA_963932145.1 Acanthosepion lycidas | reverse complement strand
TTTGCGTTGTAGTAGTTATTGGTTCGGATTTCGAGAAGTCATTTGCAGCTGCGTGCCATTGGAAATAGCTTAACATGACATATCTACACCGTTATTTAACTCCTCTCTTTAAAACTTATCTCTGTTAAATTTTTATCCCTACCTTCACCTTTAGGCCTTCCTGTTGCCAAGCCTTGCTGTAGATTGTATGTTATCTAAAAATATTTGTCTTATGTTCATAAGTATATTTTAGTCGATTATGTGCTAGTGGATATGTGCAGCGATTGGCTGCACGGATTGCACTGAATTTCGACCGGTGACAGATCAGTCTACGAGATGGTGTGGCGTATGTGTGTCCAATGTCAGTAGTGATTGTTGTTTATAATTAATAGTGATAGATATGCAGTCTACAAGTAGTGGGGCATGAGAATTAATAGACAAAATTATTTTTACATAGGGGAGATTTTTGAGGCTCAGTGTTGTTGGTAATAATTTAGTAAGATTTTAAAACTTTTTTATAGTAGATGATAAATCTTAGGTGTTTGCCATGGATATTAAGTGATATATAATGGTAAATTAAATTTCTAATTGCTTTTTCATCCTGTTTATAATTAGGGTATATTTGGTTACGCTAGAATAATTTTTACGGTATGTTTATTTGTATTTGCGTAATTATGTATGTATGTATGTATGTATGTATATATATATATATATATATATATATATATATATATATATATATATATATATATATATATAATATATATATATATTGTGCATATAGGCAGGAATCTTTTAGGCATGTATATATATATATATATATATATATATATATATATTGTGGATTTAGGCAGCAATCCTTCATTTATGCATGTTTCATTAAAACGAAAGACAAGGTAATACGATTAAGCTTTTTATTTTATTTTTCTTGTGTACTTACTTTTTGGAACACAAAGCGTGTACAAACTGTCCAAATCTTCTATAGTTCTGAGCGCTTTCGGCTATACTTTTAGCCATTTTCATGGATGATTTTATTTTTTCGCTTTAATTGAGCGTGTAAGTTGTATGTATGTTTTTAGTGTTATAGAAATATTTTATTTTCAGAACGCAGCACATTGTGGCCTTGTTCGGAGTTGATTTGTAAAGTGTTTGCTTTTTCTTTTTTTATTATTAGGGCTTCCATTATTTTTAATCTTTTTTTACAGGTGGATATGGTTATTATGTTTGTATTTTCTACTAGTCTGTTTCGGATGGAGTCTGGTAAGTTTGTATGTGTATTTAAATGGGTTCTAATAGAGCTGTGGTTGGATAGGTGTAACGTAAGACATCTGAATAGCTATGTAGTCATGTGACCGATTTGAATTATTTATTGAATTCGGTTTGATCAGAAACACAGTTCCTTAAGGTGCATTTGAACTCATAGATAATGTCTGTTCGTTGCAATTATCCCTTTGCTTGTGTGTTGTTATTTTTGAGGATATATATATATATATATATATATATATATATATATATATATATATATATATATATATATAGATAGATAGATAGATAGATAGATATAATTCATGGGTTTTATATTAGTGGATACCCGTATTTGTGCCGACGTTCCTTTTCATTTTAAACAGTATTTATTTTGTCTGCCGACGTGCACACTCGTGGAAACTTATTAAAGAAAATGTGCACCCCAACCCCGACAGGATTCGGACTTTCGCAGGAGAAAATACAATGATGGATTAATAATATAATGGAAATAATATGATGGAAACACAGATGTAAGATTATTAAAACATATTGTTAAATATAACAGACAACAAATGTCCATTATGTTTGATCATGAGCTGTTGTCAACTCCGTATATTTGATTTAATTTCGGGAGAAAATAAGGACAAAAATTGTCTAACATTTGGATATATTTTTATTATGCTGTTCCTTGATCTAAGATTTCGGCTCACATGAGCCATCTTCAGAGTAGTTATATGGACATTTAAACAAAGGTATTCATCATCAAAGATGATATTCTGTTATGTTGACATAGACGATTGCTATGCGAGGATAAAGGTCGCGGAACTGTAGACGCATTACTAACCATCTTGCTTTGTCTAATTATTCTTGATTACACATCATTTCTCTTATAAATGCCCTCGTTTTTAGTTTGCCCCCTCTTCTTTTTCCCTCTCTCATCTTCTCTTTTCTTGTATACATAAGGTTAGTAATGCAAAGCAGACGGAAAATTTTCACATATGCATTGGCAGTATGAATTGGCTGGATTTTAAGTTTAGATCATATCGTTTTTTTATTGTGCATAGTGTCACCACAAATCTATTTGCACTTTTCGGGTGTCTGTTTTTTAATTTTAATGTTAAGACGCAAATCGGTAGTGATTTATGCATCTGAAAATAATTTATATTTATCTGTATCTCACCCATGTAAACCATTAACTTCTCTCTTTAAAACTTCACTTTTTTAAATTTTAATCCCCTCCTTCACCTTTAGGCCTTGCTGTTCTTCTTTCTTCTATTACACCCTCTCTCTAGAGCTTTCATACATTTCCCTCTCACACTTGTTTCCAACTCCCCCACTAAAATTTTGTTTTCTATACCTGGAGTTATATTTTTCGATTTCTTTTTGAATTTGTAGGTCTGATGAATTGGATCGTGATTACGATTCCTATGTAATAAATTATAACCATGGGATATTAGTGTTTGAGCCTTTTATATCATATATATATATATATATATATATATATATATATATATATATATACATATATATATATATATATATATATATATATATATTGACCACATTGTACGGCTCAGAATCGTTGATTTCATATAGTCTCATATCAATCAGCAGGATGTTTTCAAAAAAAGATGTGTCCGCGCGATCTGTGGCTATACTTTTAACGATAGTGTGTCCAATGACATTTGCGCCAAATATATCATTGGTGCAATTAAAACTTTCCTGATGCAGTTACAGCTTCGCTGGGCTTGTCACGTTACAAGGATGAGCGACGACAAAATACCTAAGCTCCTCATCTATGGTCAGATTGACAGTAGAAAAAGGACAAGTTAAAGAGTAACAGCTGTCAATGTGCCTCATACTAACATCGAGCGAGTTTATCTGGAGATATTTCTGCCAAAGTAGTATCAGAAATTTCGAAATCGATAGAATTAACCAGTCAGGACACGAAAGAGAATGGCGAAAAGTGTCATCAAATATTCCTGTTACTATGACTCGAGATCCTTCCTTTGGCATAATATGTGGACTTGTATGCATCTGAAGTGTCACATACAGCAAAAACATAGACATACGTCGAAATCGATATATATATATATATATATATATATAACGCTGGCCACTCGTATTCGAGAATACACGTCTACAAGGGCAGCTCGACATCCATTTTACAGACCCTCGCTCAGATACATTTCTGTTTGTTCGACACCCACAGAGCCATCCTGACCTCTTTAAGTATGTAATGTTTGTATTAAATAGATATAAGTTAGATTTTTTTAAGAATGGGTTCAAAGAAAGATGGCGATATATTGTAATGTTTTTGGTATGTGTTTATAATTGGTAATAAAGTTATTAAGTTAGTATGTTTTCCCCTCAAAGAATTATGTTTTCTTTTAATTAGGGTGGCATTATTGAAATCAAAGTTATGTGTTTCGATGCAAAACGAAAGTTAAATTGTTTGTCCAAACGGAAATCTCTCGTGTGTTCGTAGATGCAGGCTTTTAGATCACGTGATGTCTCTCCCACATAATCATTTTTCCATTAGCACAAATTTATTCTATGAATGCCGGTATTTGACTTGGTGTTGGATTTACTTTTCTTCCTAATTATATCTCCGATTGTCTTTAATAAAAATGAATCATGTTAGATTTATATACGTTTCCTATTGTTAAATGTATCATATACACACATAATATATATATATATATATATATATATATATATATATATATATATATATATATATATATATATAATGATAGAAATTAAGGAGGATTTGAGATAATTAAGTAATTCATCGAGTCTAGAATAAACCTCAACAGAATGCAGAAAGCACTGAACGGCCGTTTCGTCCTATATTTGGGACTATCAGCAGTGTGGATCCACCATTGAGAATCGAAAACCGGACAGTTATATTGATAGGCAAACGTCATACCAACTGTACTAACCGGCCTCGGTGACGAAGACGTAGCGAACTAGACTCGATATTGTGCCGCTCGTTCACATATTCCGTGATGGAACTCATCAAAGTTTCCTTTACGCAGAGAGCCACGACTACTATCCCCAAGCCGCTCTATCCAGAGCATTAAATTAGATTAATCGCTCTGATTTAACATTGATCTCTCCGAATTTCACACTCCTTGGGATTATCCATACAGCTAAACAAGATTTTCATTACTTAACTATATATATATATATATATATATATATATATATATTTTTTTTTTTTTTATACATGTATGTTAGGATACGTGCATTTTTGTGTTTGCATGTATATCGAAGTATGTCTATGCATATGTATGTGTATGTATGTCTGTATATTTATATATGTTTTTGGTCAAATGTCGTTGCATTTATGTGTATGTACGTATATATGTGTATTTATTACTATAGATAAGTATTTTTATGTAGATATTCATGTATATATATGTATATATGTGTGTGTGTGTTTACTTATGTATGTGTATGTATGTCTGTATATTTATATATGTTTTTGGTCAAATGTCGTTGCATTTATGTGTATGTACGTATATATGTGTATTTATTACTATAGATAAGTATTTTTATGTAGATATTCATGTGTATGTATATTTCTGTATGTGTGTATGCATGTATGTATGTGTATGTATATGTATATATATATATATGTATATATAGGTGTGTGTGTATATGTTTGTATGTATGTATATGTATATATATGTATATGTGTGTGTGTGTGTTTACTTATGTAGGTTTGCAGTTGTATATATGTATGTTGACACCTACTATATATGAAATTGTTTATGTGTACGTGTAGGTAGGGAAACTTGGGTATGTCATTACGGCCACATGAGTTAGGATATATGTGTGTATATATGTTTATTTTTGTGTATTGCTGTGTATATATATATTTATTTGTAAATATGTGTACACATATTTGTGTGTATATTTGTGGGTACATATAGGTATATGTGTATGTATGTGTATGTGTACTTGATACCATGGAAATGTATACATATGTATATGTTTATGTATGTATGTGTAGATGTTTCGGTGTGTATGTATGTATGTATAATTATGTATATGTGTCAGTATGTGTGTATGTGTGTGTATATATGTATATGTATGTGTATATGTATGTGTATATGTATATATATGTATATATGTGTGTATATGTATATATGTGTATATATATATATGTTTGTATGCGTATATATGTGTGTGTATGTGTGTGTGTGTGTATATACTTATATGTATATGAGGTGGACATCGTAGCTACCGATCGGTGTTGAATTTAATGTCCGGTTTTTTTTTTTTTTTTAATACACTATATTTTAATATATTAAATAATATTAATTTTGATCATTTTTATCTTTGTATATTTACTCGCTTAAATTAGATTTCAATAGGTTGTTAACATTCATGCAATGACATTTTCTGTCTTAAATATTTATCGGTTGGGGTATGCAACTGTCTGGGTCAATGTCTGTGGATGTGTGTGCATGTATTTATATGTATCTATGTGTATGGAAAGTGCATCCACTTTTAATTATGTATGTATGTACGTGTGTGTTGGTTTCCCTTCTCCCATTCCCCCCCCTTTTTTTTTTTTCATGACAGACGGTGGAGATGTTCTCTGTCTTGTCCCCTTTTTTGTGTGTGTATATGTCTTGGTGCTTATGTATTAGAATCTGACTGCGTTTGTTTTACGCGTGAGTTTGGGACCCCATTTACACATCATGAGGATTAAAATGTATACATTGTAAAAAGACCGGATATTAAATATAGCTAAAGTAACTTCAATGAAAAAATAAATTGAATAACATATATATTTCTTCTTTTCTCCTCAGTAATTTTATAGTTGTAAACTTGATAGCGAATAAATGTTAAATTTTGATTTTGTAATTAGCAGTTTTAAATTTTAATATTAAATTTTATCATATAATTTAGTAATTATTCGTTGGAATAAATTATTTTTTAATACTAAACATCTGAATAGATATTATAACATGACTTCGTTATCGAGCTTTTTGAATTTTCCTGTACTTGTGTTCTGATTGGTCCACCTAGCCTTTGTAACAATGTTTTCCCCTTACGTAGAATATTAATTAATTTGAAACATTTAAAACCATTTATTTTACATTCAACGTCATCACTTGATAAGACACCGAAGGTGTTGAAACAAAATGGCTATTTTTGTAGTGATTTTATAACATATTTATATTATAAATATTTTTTTCTTTAAAAATAAATAATTATATCTGCTCTACTTTGTATTGAGCACTCTTTTAAGAATAGTAATTGTTGGTTATTGGAATTCATTCCATATACACCAATCATATACTTGGGTATATATATATATATATATATATATATATATATATATATATATATATATATATATATATATATATATATATATATATCAAGATAGATTCATAGATGATAAAATAAAGAATATATACGAAACGTATATCAATCTAAAATGTTTCACTTTATTAGATCTTCGTCAGAGATTGAGAGAAAACAGACGATTCGAGATTGAGAGAAAACAGACGATCAGAGATTGAGAGAAAATTGGACCAACATTTGATCTTTACATCATTAAAGTCAGCGAGACAGACAGAGATAGGGAAACATAGAGAATGAGCAATGTGCGTGTATTTTAAACTTTTATACAGGCTGAACGAAATTTTACGATGTTTATTTTTATTTCGGGCGGGGTCTATTTCTGCGCTAAAGAAATTAAAACTGACTGTTTTAACACACCGAATCCCAAAGTAAATGTTTATTTATTTAAAGTTAAATTTATCTAAAGTCGTATTATCTACTTTATAGACACTTCTTAAAACCATCGCCACATTGTTCTATTCTACTCTGCCAATACTAGATTTTCAATGCTGACCTGTATTTTAGAGGTACCAAAACAGTTGTAATAATTATATAACCATACAAGTCTCTAAGATTACAATACTATATATGACTACTTTGAGTTCCCTACCAAAGAACTGAATGAAAAAAAGGATAAGTGTATATTAATCAGAAAAACGATTTCAATAATTATTGATCCCAATCAATGATTGGAAATAATAATCCAATAGGCTTTATGCCTGTTTTGTTGAGCGGCTTATTAAAACATATATGCTAAGTCCTTAAATAGTTCCATTTTCCTTTTATCTCTTATTTTAACCAATTTCCATAAATCAGTTATACGACTCACAAATTCCTATACTGGTATTTCTAGTAGATAAGACGACAACTTAGATAATCAGGATGCCACTGATACCGACTCGTTGTGACTAGAACAACCAAGATAAGGCAAATAACTCGGGTTTTTGAAGAGTAGAGGTTCATTCCTTATTTCTTATTTAGGATTGGGTATCCGGTTCCTTCTAAAGTCTACTTCAACTCGATATTTTTAATGTCTCCACCTGAACCCTGAATTGGTTTACCTATAATTTGATTCACACTCCCCCGCGGTCTTTTGGACAGGAGTAGAGGTACATCCCTTGTTTCCTGTTTAGGATTGGGTTTCCGGTTCCTTCTAAAGTCTGCTTCAACTCTATACTTCTAATGTCTCCACTTGAACTCTGAATTGTTTTTCACTAATTATTTTTTCTTTTGGCTACCATCCAGTCTTCCCCGCTATCTAACACTAGGAAGAGAAAATATTAACTCCTGCATTTCACAAGTTCATTAGCGCGAAAGAAGAAAGCAACAAGGATACAATTTATACACGGTTCACCAACTTCAGCCAATAAACATTACATCAAATATTACACATTTCTGCAATAATATGTATTGTAACCTAGGGAAGGTTACTGATTAGAGTAATCAAACGAAGGTGGGTAATGAACAATAATACATATGAAAATAAAAACACATATAAGATTCGCCAGCGGCGCGTAGAAGAGGTAGCAACTAATATGAGTCAAGTGAATTCCACAATGAATCTCTAGCTGCAGGATATCTACCAACCGCCCCACAAGGTCAGATGTGACACAAGGCCGAATCTAATGTGTGGTATCCGAGCCTGTAGACTCGGCCAAAATTTCCCCGTAGACCCCGTATAAAACCGTGTGGGTTGTTGCTTCCCGAGACGAGATTCTTCCCTTCGACATAGCCTCGTCTGGAGATCATCTCTGCCCGGAGACCAAGATTTTGACCACTACAGCTGGAGACGAATCTCTAGCTGCAGGATATCTACCAACCGCCCCACGCGGTTAGATATGGCAAAAGGCCGAATTTAAAGTGGGGTATCCGAGCTCGTAGGCTCGGCCAAAAACTCCCCGTAGACCTTGTATAAAACTGTGTGGGTTGTTGCTTCCCGAGACGAGATTCTGCCCTTCGACATAGCCTCGTCTGCGGATCCTCTCTGTCCGCAGACAAAGATTTTGACCAGCACAGCTGGAGACGAATCTCCAACTGATGACCAACATACAGTATTTACTACTGCATTTATGTTAATGGAGGCATACACATAATCCTCTGTCGGTATGCTAGAACACCATATCTCGGGACTCAGGGTTGGACATTGGGGAGCTGGGTACAGCAATGAAGGACCGAACAGTGTAGAAAAGGATTGTTAATATAGTTCCGACCAAACATAGGAAAGTCGAAGGATGATAATGATGTTGATGACGATGATGACGATGAAGAGATATAAATCAATAAAAGAGAGAGAGATAAAGAAAAAGAAAGAGATATAAAGGAATCAATGACAGAGAGAAAGTAAAAGATATGAGATTGATTGACACTGCCACCGAAAAATGATTTTCTCGGACACGATAGTTCGAGACTCAGCATTGGATATTAGGGATGTGGGGACAGCATTACAGTAATTTTCAGTAATTTTGTAAATAATTCTTATCAGTCTTCTCCAAACCCCGGTTTTGTGCTAATCCATGAAAATTTTACTGGTGTTCCAAGTCCTTCAAAATTTTTACGGTGAATATGAAATTTTATTTAGCATTTTTTTAAATGTCATCTTTTAATGTGCATATTATCGTTGTTTGGCAAATGTCTATCAATGGTATTCTAATAATTTTTCAGAGGGTAAATAGTTTTGTCATCTATATCAAATAGATGACAAAACTATTTACCCTCTGAAATATTATTTTTATCATTATATTTTATTGACGACAAAACCATTTTTTCATAGCTTTTTTTTTTTTTTTTAAATACAAATGAAATATACAGTATTTACATTATTCGGACTATTGTCCTCATCTTTGTCGCCATATTTATCACAACGTTTTGGCCGTTGTACGCTCCGGCCTTCTTCAGGTGGTTGGAATTTCGAACTGAACCCTTTATTTCGATCACTGGGGTAGACTGTTCTAGTTCCACGTGCCATGTTTGATGGATGTCAGTTATCAGTTATCTCCTGCAGGCAGTGGAGAACTTTCAGAGGGAAAATTAGCAGGAGATAACTGACAATAGTCCGAATAATGTAAATACTGTACATAATACCTCATCTCAGAAATATAGACAGACTACAAATGAAATATATCATCGTTATTTTGAGACTTTCGACTTGAAGGCACATTGCAAATCAGAATGATTTCTCATTTTCAGCAACGTTAAATATATAATATCCATAAGCTATCTTCAAACCTCCCTGTCTTATACGAACTCAAAAAATGTCTTCCAAGCTTTCCAAAGTTTTTTTTTTTTTTTACAGTGAATGATGAAATTTTATTGATAGCTCTTTTAATGTTGTTATTCAATGTGCATAATACGGTTGTTCATCCAGTGACTATTGATGTTTTTCTTCCATGTACTATTGATGATAAAACCATTTCCATAATATTTACTGTACGTTTCCAAAGCTTATTAACTTGTGCAGTTTAACTCCGATATTAATATCAAGTCCTTTGATTTGGATTTCATAAGGGCAACATGAATCTGTGTTAAAACTATCAACGTCCCGAGCCAATAATTCCTGCTTTTCTTTTTTTCCTCAAGTCCTCTATCTTTAAATGTGCCGATGGTAAAATCCTTATATGCAATTGGAGATATTTACAAAGTTTATTTGCTAAAAAAAAAAACCGATCAACAATCTGACAAGTCATTGCCTACTTCGCCAAAGTAAATAATATATCACGGAAAAATTATCTAATTCTCATTTTCAGCAACATTGTAAATAACTCTTGTCAGTCATCTGCAAATATCTATCCTGTTCGAAGCCATGAAAATATGTATGGCGTTTCATGTCCTTCAAAATATTTACGGTGAATTATGAAACATTATTCATAGTTCTTTTAATATACTTCAATGTACATATTATTCCAATGTTCTTCCAATATCTATGAATGTTATTCTTGCTCTAAGTATTATATCAAAATCATTTTCCATTTATTGTCTGGTGCCAAAGCTATTAACTTGTTTAGTTTAACTCCGATATTAATATCAAGTTCTTTGATTTGAGTTTCTTAGAGGCAACATGAATCTGTGTTAAAACTATCAACAAACCCGAGCCAATAATTCCTGCATTTCTTTTTTTTTTCACAAGTTCTCTATCTTTAATGTCCCGATGGTAAAATCCTTATATGCAATTGGAGATATTTACAAAGTTTATTTGCCAAAAAAACGATCAACAATCTGATATGTCATTGCCTTCTTCGCCAAAGTAAATAATATATCACGGAAAAGTTATCTAATTCTCATAATCTAATAAATTCAGTTTCGATTACGACAAAGAACAGTTTCAAACTATGTTGATGTCAATAATTAAGGTTTTTCTTATGTAACGACTTGTAAGAAATATATGAGATATCGGTTAGTAAATTTAGTTGATTTATCTAACTTCTTTTTAAAAAAAATTCAGTTTCACATCAAGCAAGGCAGTAAAGCCACCCAAAACCACAAGGGGTTACAGTGTGTAGAAGAAACTACAACAGAAACATTAATAATGATTAAGAAGAGTAATCAGGAAGACAGTAGATTAACATTGCATTGAAAGTTTTGCAGATTAATTTTGGCTGGAAAGCAAGGAGCCGGGAGGGATTTCCCCAAGCGAGAAGTACGAGAAAAGAAACTGTTCAGTACCGAGATGGTTGAACCCTTGGCAATACTAGGTACTGTAAGCTTGGATGTACGCCTACGTAATGGATAATAGCTAGGACCGGAAAACTTGAAGACAGAAGTGAGTTCAACAAGCGAGATGTGCGAGAAAATAAAGTGTTAGCATATAACTTACGGCTACATCTAGCCAGATCCATGAGATGGAAAACGTTGGATTTAAAATTCCAGTCGCATTCGTTGCATTCCTCGACGAGCAAATACCTTTGGGAATGGTATCACTCAACTCTTTCCCAAGTAAGTTATGGATTAAATGGCAGGGCCCACTGGCAACCATTTTACCACAGAAAGGAAGATGTGAACCTGGAGAAAGACATACTAGAGAAATAAACGTTCATTGATGGTCAATAACCCCTACTACGTCCAATCCTTTTTTTTTTGTTTTTTGTTTATGTGTTTTTTTTAATACTGGGTTGGTACATAATTATCAGGCCAGGCGTTTTTTAAACAATATTTAATATGATAAAACAAACATAACAACTCAACAATAACATTTTTAAATGATTATTCGAGAGCCTATGATTACCGACACGCATTTTTATAACCTGAATATAAAATAATATTTTTATTAAAAATTAAACAAAGCAACAATTTTTATTAACAAATTAAAAAAAAAAACACCTGGTAATTAAGCACTAACCCAATGCGTCATTTATTTTTTGTTTCTTTAGGAAACACATAAATATAAAAATATATACAAAATTGTCAGACTTAATCCATTTCATACGTTGTCATTGTTTACGTTAAGTTATATTTCGTGAGCAAAAATGATCGATCGAGAAAAAACATTGAAGAAATGTGTTTATATACAGTAATTTGGATTTTGCTAACCAGTCGCTTCATTGTAGCTGAATAGTTAACAGCACATCAGATCAATTGACGGTTCCCATTAGGGTTACAGGTCCGATTTCAGTCGGAGAGCGCATATTTTCTAAGAAATGTCTCGAAAAATTCAGGCCGGTAAATTAATACTGTTTAAAAAAAACAGATTTAGCAATTTTCTGTGTATGTAACATGGTTGGTCTATTAAGCTTTCTCCATGTCCGTAGGTTAATTATCGTTATATCGGAACCTGAGTCAAGTTTCAATTTTATCTTTTTATTTAAGATTTCCTGTTCCACATATTTCCTTATGTTAGTATTGTCTTCGTCATGCATTCTAGTAGCTCTTATCCTACTAGTAAATTTTCTGTTCCTACATTGGGATGCCTTGTGATCCATTTTTCCACACACAAGACAGGTTTTTATATTTAAAACGACAATCCTTACTCCAGTGTAGTCCTCCACATCAATAACATGCAGATGGGGGGGGGCTTATATTTTCTTTGATTTTCGTCATTATTTGCCCCGTATGTTGTACTTTTTTCATTATTATAGAATTTTTGTTTTCTTTCAGGGGAGGGTGAAAATCTTTTTTTCATTATTAGAGAATTTTTGTTTTTTTTTCCGGGGCGGGTGAAAAACGTAAACTTTTGTTTAACTTACGCATATGTGATACTCCTGACTCCTCAATATCCTTCGAGTCTTTCTTTATGCTCAGGCATTTTTGGCAGTCTTCCGATAGTTTTTGTAGTGATAATCCGGGTTCATTTTGAAGTTTTGAAAGCATTCTGTTGCGCATTTCGCTATCCTTTGCTGAGACTAACAAAAAAAAGACACTTGAAATTGTCCGGGGTTAATTCTGCCAACATGAAGTCGTCGCAATGTTTATTCACGATTGCGGCGAATGTGGAATAGTCCTCATTTTCATCCTTTACGAGGTTAAGACATTTCCAGCTTTTGTGAAAAAGTGACGTTTTTGGCTGACAAGCTCCGTCAGGCATGTAACTGCTTCATCAAACGTTAAATCATTTGTCTTCTTTGGCAAAATGTAATCCACGAATTTTGTGTATTCTTCCGTTCCTAATTTCCTGAGTAATAGTCATAGCTTTTTTGCTTCTGTCCAGTTTTGACAATCGATGTTGAAGATGTCTTCATAACGTCTGAAAAAGTCCCCGAAATGTTTATCCTCTTCTAGAGAATATTTGAATGTTTCTATCGTGTTCCACACTGCGTCTTGAGAAAAAGTCGCCTCTTTTTAAATATTTTGTTGTTGTGTATTACTCGCTACTTTTACAATTAGCTCCTGGAGTTGTAATTGTCTTTCTTCATTTTGCATTTGTCTTTCATGATTTTCCTTCTGCGTTTGTAGTAATATTTTTTCCATTCTTTTTTGGAATTGGAATTGTTGTTCATTTTGTCTTTCTTGAAGTTGTATTTGCGGTTCATTTTGGTATTTTACAAGTTCTACTAAAATACTTTTAAAATCCTCCATGATAAGAGTTTTACGAAAAAAATCAATTTTCCGTATTTTAATCCTCGTAACACTTTGTTACCCAGTTGTTGTGGATACTAGCAAAAACGGCAATTTTCTCTTTTAAGTCTCCGTTGCCTAAGCTGTTGTGGTGAGAAGAGAGAATTTTTTTCTTTCCGTGTAAGTCCCAATTCCTCGTCACCAAGTTGTGGTCGGCAAGGGAGAATTTTTCTTTGTTCTCTTCCTGTGTGAGTTCGAAGTCCTCGTCGCCAAGTTGTTGTGGATTCCAGGATGAAATCCGGTACCAATAAATAACAAACGCCAATAATGAATATAGGAAAATTATGTATTAACGTAATAATACAAAATGGTAATGCAGGTTAGTAGTTCCAGGAATACGGGTTAGTAGCAAAATGTTTATACAGTATCGCTGTATGAATTCTTACTGAGTCTACGTGCTCGCTCACTGTGATCGCTACGTTCGTTATGTCTCTCTATCTGTTACCTTCACCCTCTGTCGGTAACCTAGAATCATTCACTCCTCCTCCTGTTTCCCTCTTGAGTCTTCATGTAGCAGTAGCATATGTATATACTCGGTGAGTCTCAACATATATATATATATATATATATATATATATATATATATATCAGGTCATCCCATAAGTTATGTTCGAATTTTAACTTTTTGTTAAAATGAACGAAATTTAAAGAGTATTTTATAATGTCTAATGGAGCTGAACATCATTTTAATCTTTAGATGTATTTAAACTGATCAAATTTTATTTCAGAGAACAATAAAATTAAATTTTGTTTGATTAAAACCTTCCTAACATGGAAGTACCCAAGAATCATTTGAGGCACATAATGCCCTATGAGTTCAAGAAAGGAGACTCAGCAGCCGAAGTGGCTAGAAACATTCACTCAGTTTATGGAGAGGAATGTGTGAATGAAAGAACTTGCAGAAGATGGTTTGCAAAATTCAGAGGTGGAGATTTCACCCTTGAAGATGAAGATCGAACCGGACGTCCAGTTGAGTTTGATGAAAAGCTTCTTGAAGCAGCCCTTGTAGAAAATCGTGCTTTATCAATTGAGAAATTGGCAGTGGTTCTCAGTTCAAACCATACAACTGTTCATCGTCATCTTCAACAACTTGGAAAATTTCCTAAACTTGGAAAATGGGTGCCTCATGAATTGTCTGAAAACAACCTCAAATCCCGAGTTGACATCTGCTCTTCTCTCCATTCTCGCCAATTTGTTTAACCTTTTTTGTATAGACTTGTGACTGGCGACGAAAAATGGATCTTTTATCGAAATGTTAAGCGTCGTAGACAGTGGCTTGGTAAAGGGGAAGGACCCCAGCCACAGCCGAGAAAGGAACTTCATGGGTAAAAAGGTTCTTCTTTTAATCTGGTGGGATTGCCAAGA
>OZ010613.1:61635072-61637572 GCA_963932145.1 Acanthosepion lycidas | reverse complement strand
AAATAAGTATTTGTAATTTTAATCATTAAATTGTTTTTGAAATAGTGAAGAATTTTGTATAGTAAATAATAAAACGTTTAATTTTTCCAAATTCATAAATGAAAATTTATCTTAGTAAGACCAAATGTAATTTGTACCCACACCTTACATGTTTGCATTTCTCCCCAAAATCTGGTTTCAATGGTTCACTCCCACTAAGATAGCATGAGGGTGTGACGTGCGGACTAACAGAAGTCATAGAATTTTATATATAGAAGAATAGAAGTTCTACTAGGATTGATTATTGGCGGCAGCTTAAGATAAGCTGATGACACAGTATCGATACTAGAAACAGAAAGGACTCCTCCAGAACGAATCTCCGAGAAGAAAGGGTTTTATCATCAATTGCAATAAAAAGGATTGCATGGTTGTTAGCAAAAAGGGTCAGCCTAAAATGCAAAGTACAGGTTGGAGATGACAAAAGTAAACAAGTGCAACAATTTAGATATGTTGCGAGGGTATTAACAGGGGAAGGAAGTGCGACATCGAAATCTGAAGGCGTATTGGAACAGCGAAAGATGCCTTCCAGAAGCTGGGCAAGGTATTAAGAAACGGAAGAATATCATTAGAAACAAAGGAAACAGTACTGAACTTTCCATGTAATATCAGTCCTCCTATATGGCAGTGAATACTTGGCAATCTCTTCACAGATGAAGAAGAAACTTGAAAGACCCGAAAGAAAGAAAAGAGTATTGAACTGTTATTTCATATCAGTCCTCCTATAAGGCAGTGGATGCCGAACAATCTCCTCACGGATGAAGAAGAAACTTTGAGCAAGAGAAACAAAGAAAAGAGTACTGACCTGTTATGCAATATCAGTCCTTCTATATGGCTGTGAATGCTGGACAATCTCCTCACAGATGAAGAAAATACTTGAAGCAATAAAAACAAAGAAAAGTGTACTGAATTTTTATGTAATATCATGCTTCATATATGACAGTGAATTCTGAACAATCTTCTCACAGATGAAGAAGAGACTTAAAGCAACAGAAACCAGAATCTAGAGAAGGATGGTAATGACAACATGAGCCGAGCATGCACTGTTAGAGAAAATTGAAACAAAAAAAGGACATTTATAAATATCAGGAAGATACAGTTGAACTTTCAAAATATTTCAAAAAAAGCAAAATTAAAATAATAATAATCTCAGATGATTTTTAATCATCTCACGCCAAACAGAAAACAGTACTGAACAACCATGTGATATATATATATATATATATATATATATATATGAAGTCTTTTTATAGTCTGTCTGGGTAGCCTAGGCATTGAGCACCTTAATTTACTTCTGAGGTAAGTGTTTGCTTTTGGCTGTTAATTTTTTTTTTTTTATCTTTGTTTGTTTTTTTTCTTCATTAAGGATATAGATGTTTTGGCAAGTAGTTTTTGGGACGCACCAGCGTTTATGGATTCTTGCACTCACACGCACACGCACAAACATATATATATATATATATATATATATATATATATATATATATATATATATATATATATATATATATATATATATATATATATATATATATATATATATATATCAGAAGTTCTCCACTTTAAAAATGTTAGTCGCGGTGAGGGCGATTCCACTTGTCTTGTGCATGGGTGGGAGGGCCGGTAAAACATCGTGAAAAATCCTAGGAAAATTTACTTTGGAGAATTTTTTTAACATCACATATCGCATATCACAGTTTAAGCTTAACACAAGATGTCCCAAATGCATCATAATTAGCGCATCCACTACCAGGAATCATCAGTATATATATATATATATATATATATATATATATATATATAAATATATATATATATGTACCGGCGGCGATGAATAAATTATCTTCTAAATTACTAAGTAATGAAAATAACTGTTACATCTAATTTTAACAGATATATTTACTGTAATTACACAAAAATATCTTAAAATACGAAAGATTAGATTTATTCAATAATATCGACCTCAAGACGACTACGGAATCTCCTACAACTCTTCTGGGCAGCTTCCTTACAGGGACTTTTGTTCGTTTCTCAATCAACTGTACCCCACATATAATAATCAAGTGGGTGCAGACTGAGACGTTAACTGGCCAAATGTAAGAAGTGATATGGTCGCAGAAATTGTCTGACAACCGTGAGAGTGTTCTCTTTCTTGTGTGGCAAGGTGCAGCGTCCTGTTTCCAGTTGACAAACAAACAAAAACAAACAACGCTCATGCGCAAAATTAAAAACAAAAGCGCGCACTGTAGTTAAATAGATATGAAAAGACTCAGATTAACGATAGATATCTAGATACGAATAGAATAAGATAGGTAGATAGATAGATAGATAGATAGATAGATATGAACAGACTGAGATATATATGAACAGACTGAGATATATATATATATATATATATATATATATATATATATATATATATAGATAGATAGATAGATATGAACAGACAGGCAGATAGATAGAT
>OZ010613.1:61605072-61630072 GCA_963932145.1 Acanthosepion lycidas | reverse complement strand
CTACACGTCACATGAGTATATAAACTCCCGATTTTTGTAAATTTAATTATAAAACCATAACCGCACCACCACGACGACCACGAATTTAACCCCAGAAAATTTCACGGTTTAACTATTTTAATATTCTCATGAATCTTTAATTTAATGATTGACTAAATTCATGTGAGTTCTACGACAATAAAATATCCGTTGAATTTTTCATATCCTATCGTTAAATATTTGAGCTTAACAACTTTTACAAAATAGGAATGCTGGTGGTATTTTAAGAAGTAAGTGGATACAAATGAAAAAATTTGAAATCGAAATTTTTTTTCCATTTCCCTGAAACAACGGTTATACAAAGTTATCCCTCTTCTTTATTTGGTTCTTTCTTTCTTTCTTTCTTTCTTTCTTTTTTTCTTTGTGTTTCTTTCTTTTTTCTTTCTTTCTTTGTCTGTCTTTCTTTGACCTTTTTCTTTCTCTCTTTGTCTCTCTTCTTTCTATTTTCTTTCATTCTTTTCCTTTCTATTGTATTTCTTTCTTTCTTCATATTCTTCTTTCTTTCTTTTTTCTTTCTTTCTTTATTTATTTGTCTTTATTTCTTTTTATTTCTTTGTCTCTCTTGTTTTACTTTTCTTTCTTTCTATCTTTCTTTGTTTCTTCTATCTTCCTTTCTTTCTCTCTTTCTTTTCCTTTATTTTTCTCAATGTAACTACGTAGTGTCTTTTCCCCTCTTTCCATGCGATCAAAACGGAACAGTCCATTATTTATGAGGTATTGATAAGAGACGTTTCTTTCTTTCTTTCTTTCTTTCTTTCTTTCTTTCTTTCTTTCTTTCTTTCTTTCTTTCTTTTCCTTCATTCTTTTCTTTCTTTTTCTCACTGAAACCAAGAAGTGTCTGTTCTCCTCTTTGAACGCGATCAAAACGGAATAATCATTTATTTAAGAGGTATTGGCTGAGCGTAATGGTCTTAGAAACTAAAGAAGTGCGATGCAAGCATAATTATAATACGTTTCTTGCAAAGAAATGTCCCGTTTGGTAGGCTAAATATAGGTGGATACATTCCGGACATATCTCGCTGAATCTTAACTCGTTTTCTGTCCTTTTATATATATATATATATATATATATATATATATATATATATATATATATATATATATATATTAATATTTTTTTGATCTTGCCAAATCAGGCTGTTACATGTTCGCTTTCACAGCCTTCCTGTACCCCTATAATTCTTGGACATTAAGAGCTGAATTGATTCTATTAGACAAAAAAGAAAGAAATAATAACAAACCCAATGGAAGACATACCATCAAGAATAGAAAAGGAAATTGTATGTGCACGCAATAAAATATATATATATATATATATATATATATATATATATATATATATATATTTATATATATATATATAGATAGATAGACAGATAGATAGATAGATAGATAGATAGATAGAGCTATATGTGTGTCGTGTGTGTATGGTGCGCGCACGCACGGTTGCGTGGGTGCGTGCGTATTTGTATGTATAAAGATAGATATATATGAACAGACTGTGATAAATAGATAGATAGATAGATAGATAGATAGATAGATAGATAGATATGAACAGACTGACAGACATAGACAGACAGACAGATAGATAGATAGATAGATAGATAGATAGATAGATAGATAGATAGATACGAACAGGCTTAACTATAAAAACAGGCTGAAATAATCATATAGTTTTATCCGTGGATTGATATGAATAAAATGAGGGAGAAATTGACAGGTAGATTGATATAAATAAATGCTTATAAGTGAAATTGTTTTAGAAAGAAAAAAAAATATTGAAAGTTAATTTCTCAGCCAGTTAATTGAGCGTTTGAATTGAAATGGTTGCAAAAAGAGACGGGATATCATTATTTCGGCGACACGCTCATGTTTCGATGGGAGACACATGGTTGCCATTGAATGTGTAGCTTAGGAAGAATACAAGTGTAAG
This sequence comes from Acanthosepion lycidas, assembly GCA_963932145.1. Taxonomy (NCBI): domain Eukaryota; kingdom Metazoa; phylum Mollusca; class Cephalopoda; order Sepiida; family Sepiidae; genus Acanthosepion; species Acanthosepion lycidas. Next base: position 61,628,100 of record OZ010613.1, on the reverse strand, counting down.
TTTCATGGCCAAAGGCAATTTGAGATCGTTACGCATTTAATTAAATACTAGTACTTTTTAATAGGCCATGTATAGATATTATATATATATATATATATATATATATATATATATATATATATATATATATATATATATATATATACTTCTCATCTCTCTCTCTCTCTCTCTCTCTCTCTCTATATATATATATATATATATATATATATATATATATATATATATAATAGTAGCACGGTGGAGTGTAGGATAGCGGCTCGGATTGATTGAATTCCAGACGAATTTGGGGTCTTGTGGCACGTAGTGCACCAGGCCTTTGTATTTGGCCCTTCAAAAAGTGTGGTTGGTTCTGCACAATGCCTTCAACACTATAATCAAATCAAATGTGCTGGTGTGTCACCGTCGTTTCCAAAGAAAATGAGCTGCTTGACCATCATAAGTCGGATACGACGGGAGAGTCCACCATATATATATATAAGCAATGACATGTACCAACAGAAAAAGAAAATAGATTTAAATAAAGTGGACGTAATTATTTAACCTTTAGGCCGCGTTCGGCCAACGCCTTTTCAAAAGGTAATCTTTGCCGAAGCAAGAAACAATCCTAGACACATTAATAAAAATACGAATGAGAAGGGGAAATTGGAACAATTAAAATAGATTTTAATTGTAAATAAATTAAAGATTAAAAAAACCGAAGTTCCAAAATGTATAAAATGGAAAATCCGTCGATCAAACGTAGGGAACGAATAAAATGTTACGTTTGTTTACATAAGCTCAGTCCATCATATATATATATATATATATATATATATATATATATATATATATATATATATATATATATATATATACTAGCAGCATGGCCGCGCGTTGCCCGTGCTTGATTCAAAAATCGTACGACTCATACAGCAATCGCTATCACTTGACTTAAAATATTTTTGCCCTTCCTTGCTTTTAAAGGAGTGCCCTTTGCCGTGCTGATGTTGCTACATGCCTTACTTCTTGCCTATCTCATACTGCGAATTTTTTCTAAGCTCTATACTAAACATTAAATCTCTTACGAAAAAAGAACTAAACAAAATGAACACAAAACGTTCAGCTTTAAAAGAAGGACGCGTAACTGGAAAAACCGAATGAAAAAAGAATGTTAACAACAGATACTTTTTCACACCGAATCCAGTTCTGCGGAATCAGAATCAACGTTGAGTTTAAGCAAGCGAATGAGCCAATTGGAGTAAAGTCCCATACAGATTAAAATTTTCCCCACTTGTGACGAATGCAGCTATCGATTTTTTTGCTAGTTAACATTCGTGTCAGTCAGCTGTTGGCTCGCACGCTGGCCAATAGAATCTTCCTGCCTATTCGTGACAGCCAGGTGTAGGGTCTCTCAGTGGCCAGTAGAAAATGACCGCAAACTACGTAGAAGCATGAAAAAATCGATTATTTCCACTATCGATGGGAGTTGAGAAATGAAACGTCGGTCTTGGCCTTCCCGCTAACTTGGAGCATCTGCATGTAAATTTTGGTGCAGATCCGTCGAAAATTGCATCCGTGCATTCGTTACACACACACACACACACACACACACACACACACACACACACACACATATCCTGCCATAGAATTAGCAGAATGAATAGGAAAAGCAATTGAGTTGAATGAGACTAACAGACGTTTATGCAGAAAGTAAAAATGAAGGAAAAATTTATATATCAATTTATGAACAGCAAGTAAGTATTTATTATTATAAATCATTGACGAAAAATATATTTGATTAAACATGTTCATAATACACCCCCCCTACTATCACCTGTAATTTCGAGAAATTGCGTTATATCAAGTATTGTTTTTTTTGTTTTGTTTTTTAAATCAAAAGTAATATTTCGTGCCAGATGAGTTGGTAGATCAACGAAACGTTAAGATGCATTTCAAACGTAGGTATATGTATCTTTATTAATATTTACTTCTTAGCTCTGTTTAATTACATTCAACAATGTTTTGTTTACACCTTAAATTAAGCAAATATTTATTCGTTTACCTGTGTATGCATGCTAATGCACGTATATACGGTTTCTAATATCTAGTTATTAGGTTTATATCCACATTAATACCTATACATAAATCCTATTGTTTCATGAGTAAAAAGAGCAAGGAAGGTACCAAGGTTGTGTCTATTCATTTTTATTTTCGTGAATACTGTCGATATATTCCAATATCATATTGAGGCCTGTGATGTCTAAGGGTGCCACAGGGCCTCCAAATGACCCTCCGCAGGTTTTGAATTCCTAGACCATCCAAGGTTATAGAACCCAGTCTGCCCTGTTATTTAACCGTAGCTGGAGGGAGAAGAGGATTCACACTTTTACCAAGGGTATTAGCACGTAATTGAATGTAATGGATTCGAACTCCTCAATCCAAGACGATATCCATGACTCCACCGTGCCTCCTAAATATGAATAAACTCTGTCTGTGTGTGTGTGCGTGAGTGCGTGTGTACAAATATAAATAGGTATATATATATATATATTCTCTAGAAAGTGTATTGTTTCTCTCTTTGATTTTACGAGCCTATATTTCATTTTCCTTGCGGAAATACCAACCTGACTTTCAACTTCTAAAAGTGGAGTTTCCTCCCCTTTTTTCTTGCTTTTCTTTTTCTTGGTTTTATAGTCGGTCACAGGGCGCTTAAATCACTCTCCAAACGTCAACATTATGGCCCCTTTTATCCCCCGTCCTTCTTTTGTTTACGGGCCGAAGTAGAATAGTCTAACACTGAAGAAATAAGTGTTTAGAGATCTTTTAATAGACAAAGGATTCCGTACAGAAATCCCAAAACGTAATTTAGATGATCGGATAATTTGCGAAGAAGATTCAAGAAATCTTTAGCAGTATTGACATTTTTTCCTGTTGAAATAAAACAATGAACATTGATATATTACATTTCACTCGGTACAAAACTCGAATGCTTCTCAAAGTAGAGGGAAAAGAGATGGCTTCATAACTTTCTCAAGAGTATTTGCGCGTAAGTGAATATATATAACGAACACAACTGGAAATTGAACTCGCCTCTCTGAATTCATTATCCATTATACCGGTCACACATCCAGCCGCTCTTCCACATATAATCAGATTTTTTTTTTGATCATTTCATCACAAGTAAGGCAATAAAGTCACCAAGACCCAAAGAGTTATCGGGTGTGTGAGACTATAATAAAAAGAAAACATTATTAAAGAGAGAGGAAAATAAAAGGTCAATAACTGGGACCGAAGATAAAGAATGGCATTGAATTTAAATTTTTGAAGCTCAAAATTGACTGGTAAGTAAGCGATCGGAGTAGAATTTTACAAGCGAGAATTATAAGAGATGAAACTGTTATCATTTAAGGAATTTCATGGCTACCAGTAGGCTTCCATTCTTGTATTTCAATTCGCCTTTCATCTAAAAATCCCACGAATATTTGTCTTTATGGCCATAAGGTCCGTTTCAAATTATCCAGGGAGCAGCATTGACTCTATTTGCTTTTAATTTGACTTTCATAACTAATGGACTATTCCATTTTGATCGCGTGGAAAAACACTACTTGGTTTCAAGGAGAAAATCAAAGAAGTTAAGATAGCAGTGGAAAGAGAGAACCAGATTAAGCTGATAAGAACAGACACTCCACTTTGATCTCAACCAAAAATCCGCAAAGCGATTGTATTTTCTTGTCACACTAGCTGGCATAGTCTTAAAACCGGTTTTATTACCGATCCCATCCTCTTTAGTGCAATGAGGAAGGAACTGACGCTGGCAGGCACTTTACCGAGAACGGTCATCTCTCAATAATATTTTCAGTTGCGCTGAAAGATATAATGTACTTTATCCGCACGAGATCAGATGGCGGCCGCGATAAAAGTGTTATTATTCAGGCGAACGGTATTGAATGAATGGAAACGAGTAAGATCTATCTATCTATCTATCTATCTATCTATCTATCTATCTATCTATCTATCTATCTATCTATCTCTTTCAATATCTAATTCTTTGAATATCTATCTATCTATCTATCTATCTATCTATCTATCTATCTATCTATCTATCTAATTCTTTCAGTATCTATCTATCTATCTATCTATCTATCTCTTTCAATATCTAATCTTTCAATATCTATCTATCTATCTATCTATCTATTTATCTCTTTCAATATCTAATCTTTCAATATCTATCTATCTATCTATCTATCTATCTATCTATCTATCTATCTATCTCTTTCAATATCTAATCTTTCAATATCTATCTATCTATCTATCTATCTATCTCTTTCAATATCTAATTCTTTCAATATCTATCTATCTATCTATCTATCTATTTCAATATCTAATTCTTTCAATATCTATCTATCTATCTATTTCAATATCTAATTCTTTCAATATCTATCTATCTATCTATCTATCTATCTATATATCTCTTTCAATATCTAATTCTTTCAATATCTATCTATCTATCTATCTATCTATCTATCTCTTTCAATATCTATCTATCTATCTATCTATCTATCTCTTTCAATATCTAATTCTTTCAATATCTATCTATCTATCTATCTATCTCTTTCAATATCTATCTATCTATCTATCTATTTCAATATCTAATTCTTTCAATATCTATCTATCTATCTATCTATTTCAATATCTAATTCTTTCAATATCTATCTATCTATCTATCTATCTATCTATCTATCTCTTTCAATATCTAATTCTTTCAATATCTATCTATCTATCTATCTATCTATCTCTTTCAATATCTATCTATCTATCTATCTATCTATCTATCTATCTATCTACCTCTTTCAATATCTAATTCTTTCAATATCTATCTATCTATCTATCTATCTATCTATCCAACAAGACGGGGATTTTGTTATTATTATTATTATTATTATTATTATTATTATTATTATTGTGCATTGAAGTTGCTAAAATGAGGAATATTCAGGCGACTATTGTCCAATTTATCAGTGAAAAGTTGTGGTATATAGCAATCGAAACTGAACGTGGGGCGGCAGAGAAATACAATTGCTTCTTGGTTTTTTGACTGGAATGAAAGTGTAGTATATGTCCACGGGCGGTTAAACTCCAATCGCGTGTCTCTGTTTTCAGACAGTACAAAACTTTAAACAAACAATCGCTTCGCGGATTCTTGACTAAGATCAAAGTGTAGTATTTGATTTTATCAGCTTAATCTGATTTTTTTCTCCCCCCACCTTTCTCTTGTCTTTCAATATCTCACTGTAACCAAGTAATGCCTTTTCCCGCCCTTTCCACGCGATCAAATCGGAATAGGCTATTGTTTATAAGGTATTGGCAGAGCGTAACGGTCGTGCGAACTAACGAATGGAGATAGAAGCACAATCATAATAGGATTATTATTTAATTTATTGTTTATTACCAGTAGTAGAATAAGCAATAAGCTGCGTGTAATTTATGAAACTTGCCTCAGTATGGCATAAGGCGCCCTTGTCAAGGAAGCCTCCAACAATGTGTGATTCAAAAGACCTGGTTTCAATCAGTAATGTCACAGTTTTCTATATGAATGTCACCAGTTGCTGCCAATGGTAAACGAGTAGTTGCTTTTGAGACCTTCGGGGGAAAAAAAAAATTCCGTTCATATCAGCGTGCCTGCCGGTTTGTGAGTGACGCGTAGTGATGGATCGAGTCTCGCGAGGCGCGCCAAGAATGGTCGACGAAGAGGCGCCATTTTCGTGTCACGTGGTTTCGCTGACACCAGATGGCTCTGTCGGCACCCGGAGACCTTTGACCTGGTATTTCTCAGGCGCCGTATTATTTGTTTGGGTTTTTAAGAAAAAATGACAGGAATGAAAAATAGAGTAGACAGAAAATTTAAAAATAAAGGCTATCTGTCTGCCTATGCGTGTGTCTGTCTATATATATATATATATATATATATATATATATATCGGCTTCAGTCCATTATCTATCTATCTATCTCCTTCAGTTCATTATCTATCTATCTATCTGAATCTGTTCATATCTATCTATCTATCTATCTATCTATCTATCTATCTATCTATCTATCTATCTATCTATCTATCTCCTTCAGTTCATTATCTATCTATCTATCTATCTATCTATCTATCTATCTATCTATCTATCTATCCTCTAGGGACCTCTACTTTTTCGCGGAAAACAGCATAGCGTAATGACATGGCCACAAACTTAATAAAAATGAAGTTTTATCGCCAAAATGTTTATGTTATTATTAAGATGAACGACCAAAGTATTTTTAATTACTTTTTGAAATTTTTTAATTCTTTCTAACACTTTCGAAATTTTGGTTAAAATCTTCTTTTGTTTACGTCAACGCGGTGGCATAAAAATAGCAGGGTTTTTTTTTTGCGCTTTTTAATGAAATTTTCAGGACTTATTTTTGAAATGTTTTTTTTAGAAAAGTTTGGCAATTTTTTTAACGAAATGAACTTTCGCACAAAATCTTTCTATTTCCTGAATTTTATTTTTGTTAAAAGTAGGAGTCCTTGGAGATATTAAATCACCTACATTTTTTCAAATTTTTTAATTCAGAGCAGATTTACAGTAAGAATAAACTGAAAATCTGCTCTGAATTAAAAAAATAATTAATGGAATAAAACTATGACATTATTTGATTAGAAAAGCTTTTATTTGCTTTTGTAAATAAGTAATATTAAGGACATTATTGTCTGAAGAAATAAAATTTTTCTAATGAATAATAAATTTTTACAAGAACTTTTTAAATTTTTTTAAAATTTTAATTATAATAATTTAAAATCGTGTAAAATTCTGTATTGGGCTATTTCCACTTTTTACTTTTCAATTACTTTGTTCAATTACTATTTCACTAAATGTTTTTAGTTTATGCATTTACATTAGTGTGGGTCATACTTCAACTGAGTAATCATGGTCTTTCATTTGGTATTAAATTATAAAATTAATTGAAAAAAAATTTATAGTATTATAATTTTTTATTATGTTTGTGTCTTCGGAAGGTAAATAAAAGGGAAAAAAAATTGGGGAAAATATGTTCATTTGTAAAAATTACTATGTAGTAAAAACTAAAAAAAAAAAATGAGTCCACTTAGATTTCTGAAAATTGCGTCAATTAGAATCTTCTATAGTAGCTGTCATCGCTTCATCAATCAGCAGTCCATCAAACCTTCGATCAGATGAACAGGACCAATCATTGATAATTGGTTGTATATTACTTTTTCATGCTATAAGTAATATTTATTTCAAACTAGATTAATTTAAATTTTCTAATTTTACTCAAATAACGTATCAGAAATAGATATATTTTTTTTTAAAGAATTTTAAACTTTTGTTTACAAATTTCTTAGAATTTAAGAAAATTTTAAGAAATCGAAATTAAATTTGACATTCCAATCAATATAATTTCTATCTGAAGTAAACCAGAATATTTTACTTAATGGAAATAATAAATTTAATCATTAAGCTTTCAATTAAAGCTAAAATGAAATCTTCACGAAAGCTTTTTCATTTTAAAAATTTAATTTAAACCTTAGGTATCGAAAATTTATGCCCAAAAACAATTTAGAAAAATTCGGTGCTGAACATTTAGTAACGGAAGCTTCGGTAACAGAAGCTTCGATAACGGAAGCTTCGTTACGGAAGCTTCGGTAACGGAAGCTTCGGTAACTATGAAATAAAAGTCGATTTTGGGCTTTATATTGACTGGAACCCTTAAGTTTTTACTTAATACATACTTAAACGTATGGGAGAATAGCCTCCTTCAAAAAGTACATCCCTGTTATTTTTTCAGTGAGGTTCTATCTAGACCCCCATATTTAAAAAATACTTTTAAAAATATTGGAGAAGTAAGACAAGCCCCCTAAGCACAACTTCTGCATGTATGGCCCTGTTGTTGTAGTGGTGTTTAATCTAGATCCCGCAATTTGCAGTTATTTAAAAATATAGAGGAGGGTTGTTAGTCCCGGAATTACTAATCCAGAACGGCCCTAAAATCAATTTTCAATCGCCTTTTATATTAGTTACCGAATTTTCCTTCTTTCCAGGTATATATATATATATATATATATATATATATATATATATATATATATTTATGACAGTATATACATGTATGTATGTATCTAGCTAGCTAGCTGGCCAGCTACTCTTTCAAATATCTATCTATCTATCTATCTATCTATCTATCTATCTATCTATCTATCTATCTATCTATCTATCTATCTATCTATCGATCTATCCGTCTTTCTGACCATCTTTGTAGTACCAAAATACATAATTGTTTTCGATATGAAAGCAAATAAACGCTGCCCCATATTTAATAGACGATAAACTACATTCAGCAACAAGGCCTTTGATCAGAAGGTTTTGAGTAGCGTAGGACCACCTCTTAATTACTGATGTTCCCAGGTTAATCCTGACCTGGAGTGATAGCACCTGTTAGGGTCCCAGCTATGGGAAAATAGTTACCCCGGCCACAGAATTCGGGTCAAAACACCACGAAAGTGTAAAAATTGCTTAATACATGCAATACATTTTTGAAAAAAAAAATATTACCAGCACTAAAAATTGTGTCGACATTAAATAACCAAATGATATTGACATGCTGTGAAAAAAACAAACGATATTTTTTTTTTAAATCGTGTAATTATCCTACTTAAATGAAAGCCAAGTCCGAAGATCACCAGAGCGTACACCAGAGCCAAGTCACAAGTTCAACAGAGCGAACACCAGAGCCAAGTCACAAGTTCAACAGAGCGTACACCAGAGCCAAGTTACAAGTTCACCAGAGCGTACACCAGATCCAATTCACAAGTTCAACAGAGCGTACACCAGAGCCAAGTCACAAGTTCACCAGAGCGTATACCAGAGCCAAGACACAAGTTCACCAGAGCGTACACCAGAGCCAAGACAAAAGTTCACCAGAGCGTACATCAGAGCCAATTCACAAGTTCACCAGAGCGTACACCAGTGCCAAGTCCCAAGATCACCAGAGCGTACACCAGAGCCAAGTCCCAAGATCACCAGAGCGTACAAAAGAGCCAAGTCGCAAGTTCACCAGAGCGTACAACAGAGCCAAGTCGCAAGTTCACCAGAGCGTACACCAGAGCCAAGTCGCAAGTTCACCAGAGCGTACACCAGAGCCAAGTCGCAAGTTCACCAGAGCGTACACTAGAGCCAAGTCAAAAGATCACCAGAGCGTACAAAAGAGCCAAGTTGCAAGTTCACCAGAGCGTACAACAGAGCCAAGTCCCAAGATCACCAGAGCGTACAAAAGAGCCAAGTTGCAAGTTCACCAGAGCGTAACCCAGAGCCAAGTCCCAAGTTCACCAGAGCGTACACCAGAGCTATACCAGAGCCAACTACAAAGTTCATCAGAGCGTACACCAGAGCCAAGTGCCAAGTTCACCAGAGCGTACACCAGAACCAAGTCCCAAGTTCACCAGTGCGCACACCTGATCCAAGTACCAAGTTCACCAGAGCATACACTAGAGTCAAGTACCAAGTTCACCAGTGCGCACACCTGAGCCAAGTACCAAGTTCACCAGAGCATACACTAGAGTCAAGTACCAAGTTCACCAGTGCGCACACCTGAGCCAAGTACCAAGTTCACCAGAGCATACACTAGAGTCAAGTACCAAGTTCACCAGTGCGCACACCTGAGCCAAGTACCAAGTTCACCAGAGCATACACTAGAGCCAAGTACCAAGTTCACCAGAGCATACACTAGAGTCAAGTACCAAGTTCACCAGAGCGCACACCAGAGCCAAGTACCAAGTTCACCAGAGCATACACTAGAGTCAAGTACCAAGTTCACCAGAGCGTACACCAGAGGCAATTCAGAAGTTCACCAGAGTGTACAACAGAGCCAAGTCCCAAGTTCACCAGAGCGTACCCACTGAGCCAAGTCCCAAGATCACCAGAGCGCACACCAGAGCCAAGTCACAAGTTCATCAGAGCGTACACTAGAGCCAAGTCACAAGTTCACCAGAGCCAAGTCCCAAGTTCACCAGAGCGTACACCAAAGCCAAGTCACAATTCACCAGAGCGTACACCAGAGCCAATCCCAATGTAGCAGATACTTTAGATTTTGATCGCTTCCCGATTTCCCGTAAGTGTAAAAAGTATTGGATGGAATATTTATTTTTGTTATTAACAATAAGTATTGCAAAATGTGAGAAAGAAAGCTGCCTTAACTTTGTTCTATTTTTTCTTTAGCTCGAAATGTTCCCAGATTGAAACATGCTATAATTTTCCTTAAAAGTAAACAATACTTTCTTACATAACATGACTTACTCCAGGTACCATAATGTCATAACTTTTTCTATGAATATATAAGTAGTCCGAGTTTATTTGGAGGTGTGGGGATAACAACCTTTTAAAAAATGTAAACCTAATACGTATTTAAAAAAATAAACAAAATAGGGTTAGTCATATCTCAACTCCTAAATTGTGGCTGACGAAATTAATGCGAGACTAGAATAATTAGTCTACCAAATTCATTCAAATAAACACCCATTTAGACACACAACAAAGATGAAAGACACGAAAGAAATACGAAGAGTGTCCAGTATCTATGAAAGTGTTTAGCAGCGGTTATTATGAATCAACTAACGTGAATACTTTGCCTTTGTTCAACTCAGTGCACCATTTGAGTTGAAAAAATCCAACTTTTTGACATTGATTGAAATAGTCTATACTCAAGAGGTAATATTTTTCCCTTATGTAATTTATATGCTCTGTTATAATAAATAAACTGAGCTCTTTTTGTGGCTCAACATAATACTTTATATTATTAGGGATCGGCTTAGAATATATACAACGGATTTATTACCTATATATATATATATATATATATATATATATATATATATATAAGAACGAAGAATAAATTATAACGTTCAAAACATTAATTTAAAACAGGGATTATTACAAGAGTAGAACATGGATATAACTACTCCAAAATTGTACATTTTGTATTGACGTTTAATAAAACATCTCATCAGGTAGTTAACAATGATGGTAATAAAGGATTTTATTTAAAATTTTTATTGTGTTTTTATAAGTTTTTTTTCTCTGTTTAGACATGAATTGTATAGAAATTATCTGAATCTTCTGTATGTGCGAGGTAAGTTAGAGGTAAGCCACATCAAGTCTGTGAGAAAGTAGCTGAGATGTCTGGTCAGGACATATCACATTGCATATCCGTCTCTATCGTTTTTATCAGTATTTCTTTGCTTAGAAAGTTTCATTACAGAGACTTGACAAGTTTCTGCAATTTGCATTTTTATTGTTCTTGCATTCGAACAAAGATTTTCTTCTCTGGGTATAAAGTTTGTAAAAAATTTTCCAAATGTTCTATATATCCCAGCTCCTTCGGTTGTTCTAGCAGTGATTGTCATATTTTAATGGTTTATTTACTTTTAATAAATCCTTGGTAATGTCTAATAATATATATATATATATATATATATATATATATATATATATATATATATATATATATATGAAATTTGAAGTAATATATATATATATATATTACTTCAAATTCATTATATTGAGATATGTATTTGAAATAGACAGCGTATTTTATCTTTGAGTTAAACGGTGGTATATATATATATATATATATATATATATATATATATATATATATATATATATATATATATATATATATATATGTATGAGATTATCGGACTGGAGGTCTTTATCCTTTGAAGACCATAGGACGGGTTGGCCCGAGCCCTGTCAATGAAATTGGGTAGAGCGGACCCCCGAGGGTTGGGGAAACGACAGATATCCTAGAGCAAAGTTAACGAGGGCTTGAGCGTGTTGGCCTTGTTCAATTTGTTGATCACGCTAGATGATAAACTCTTTCCCAAAATTAAACTCTGTTCAATATAGTTGCAACATAAACCACAGGTGGGGTCTGCGAGTGTTTAAGACACAAATACGACTGAGCAAGCGTCTGCAATAGGGATTGACTAGCCGCGCTAGTAGAAGGGTATCTTCGAATACGAGTGGTCAACTATACAACTATACATCTTTCTTGCAAACATGATTCGTTTAGTATGACAAACAAGAATAATTTCATGGATTTTCTTATTGAGTTTTTCATGTATTCTTAATTTAAAAAAAAAATACGCCTTTCCCAATCCATCATACATGAACACAAACCATTTAAGAATTTATAAGAATATGGTTAAATTCAAAACTCGCTATAATTAAATTTAATAAATACATGAATTATTTTTAAAAACTAAACTAAACTAAACTATCAGTCTATTTATATTGTTCGAGATGTTGTCCTCATCTTAATTGACATATTCTCCTTCAATATCGGCCGTTGTACGTTCCAGCATTCTTCAGAAGGGGTCTATATTTCTGATATGAGGTATACTAATTTTTTTACATTATTTTCATTGTTCGGACTGTTGTCCTCGTCCTTATTGCCATATTTACGACTTTTCTGTCATTGTTATATCCGGCCCTCTTCAGGACCTGTTTATATTTCTGAGATGAGCTATTACAACAATTTCACTAGCTATATTTTTCGGACTGTTGACCTCATCTTTATTGCCATATCGTTGTACGCTCTGACCTTCTTCAGGATCAGTCTATATATCTGAGATGAGATATTGTAGCTATTCGACCTAGTTTTATTGTTTGAACTGTTGCCCTCACCTTTATTGCCATATACACAACGTTTCGGACGTTGTACACTCCGACCTTCTTCAGGATCAGTCTATATTTCTGAGATGAAGTATTCTAATTATTTACATTATTTACATTGTTCGGACTGTTGTCTTCAACTTTATTGTCATATTCACGACGTTTCGATCATTGTACGCTCCGGCTTTCTTCTGGTGAGTGTAATTTTAAACTGAACCCTTTATTTCGCCCATAGGATGAGGTTGAAATAACGGACGTAAGAAATGAGCACATATGCTAAGCCGGCCAAACAGAAATGAAAACAATATTTGAAACAGTATTACTCAGTGCTAAAGAAAAGCAATAATAACAACAAAATGGTAATATGAGCTCTTTTTAAATTTAAAAAATTTTTTTTTATTGAGATATTACTTTTATAAGTTCCCAAAATTTATAAACTGATGTCCTTAAGAACACGTGGCCAAGTTGATAAAAGAGTTGGTTGGATCCAGTGACTTGACTCAAAGAGTTTTGAGGTTTAATACCTGAACAAAATCTTGGATAAGTGTGATATCCGGAAGGGGCGTGGCACATGGAACTAGAACAATCTACCCTTGTAGACGAAATAAAGGATTCCGTTCGAAATTCCAATCGTTTGTAGAGGGGCGAAACTTCGTGAATATCGCAATAAAGATGAGGACAAAAGTTTGAACAATGTAAATATTAATTGTATTTAAAAACGATAACATTTGTTCATTTCATTTATTCTACATTAAATCATATCCTTTAGCATCCTCCATAGTTTATCTTGTCTTTCATGTTAGTCTGAAATTTAAATATTTTGAAAAACTAATGACTTTTTTACTTGTTTTTGAATAATTGTTGAAAAATAAAATGCTTGCTTTTGATTTGGCTTGGTTTGGTTTACGGCGCATCAAACTCAATGGGTTATTTAATGCCGATAACATTTTTACTGCTGGTAATGTTTTTCTTCAAAAATCTATTCCTGGGAATATTTTTTCTTGAAGAAATCTATAGCTGGTCATATTTTTTCAAAGAATGTATAACTGTTTGTATTGGTGGTACTTTTTTTTAAAAAAGTATTGTTGATAATAATTTTTCCTTCAAAAATTATTGCTGGTAATAATTTATTGTTACAAAGTATTTCTGGTATTAAAACCTATTTTTATACAAGTTTGGGTGTCACCTATTTGCCCATAGCTGGGACCCTAACAGGTGCTACCACCCCGAGTCAGGGTGGACCTGGGGACGCCAGCAATTAAGAGGTGATTCCACGATCCTGAAAACCTCCCGATCAGAGCCCTTGCTGTTGGACGTAGTTTATTGTCTTACCCAGGACGCAGATGTAGTTTATCGTCTTACCCAGGTCGCAGATGTAGTTTATCGTCTTACCCAGGACGCAGATGTAGTTTATCGTCTTGCCCAGGACGCTGATGTAGTTTATCGTCTTACCCAGGACGCGGATGTAGTTTATCGTCTTACCCAGGACGCGGACGTAGTTTATCGTCTTACCAAGGATGGTGCTTACATTTGGCGTGATAAAGTCCACCAAATGGCGAAGCGTGTCCATTTGTGTTGATCTTTACACAGATATATTTTAGTTATATCTGAATTTTTACACACACACATACACACACGTGTGAGTGCGTGCGTACACAAAAATACACGCACATAAGCGAAAACAATCAATGGACTGACAGATACAAAAACACGCACGCACACACTGAAGCGAATTTGAATTCACTGACAGACAAACATGCAATAACAGCACACGTTCACTCGGGCACAGGAATGTGTGATATAATATCGCGTACACACATTGGCATACGTAACCGCATATACTTGTCACCTACCAAAAAGTGAAAATTATATTTCTTGAATATATGAGAAAATATCTCAGGAGACAATGAAATCTCTCTTTTCTTTTCTTTTCTTTTTTTTTCTTTGAAAATCGCTAAACCAGCTACGAAAGAAATAAAGAAAAGAATACTGAGTACGAACGGAAATTGAAGTAGCGACAAAAACAAAAATTATTAAAACTTCTGATCTGTTTGCAAAACTCCTGAATGTTTAACGAACAAAGAGAACGGGCATTTTTTTTTTAATTGTTTTTCTCGTTTATCGCAGCCATTTTTGCAGATATGAAAGAGACAGGGATCATATTCTTGATTGTTCCCCCGTTTGTTAGAACGTATATACCGCCTTGCCGTTATCTCAGATAAATAATGAACCATTCCACATTGATTGCCACGGAAGACGGAAGAAAAAATATCTCGGAGATGCCGTTTGGTTTTAGTGAGAAAAAGAATGCAATCATAATAAAAAAAAGAAACGAATGATTAGTGAGTTCGATCCTCACTGGGTTCCCACTAATTTCGACCTTGTGCCACGGCTAAGCTACGTTTAGAAAATAAAAGTGCACTTCGACGAGGTGTAATTGATATAGCAAGCTACTCTTGCGATATCAATTACGACTGAATAGAGGCTTCGTTCCTTTCTGGTTGCGCCTTACTTTCGGCCTTATGGCACATCTAAGCTACGTTTAGAAAATCAAAGAGTGCTTCGACGTGGTGTAATATTGGGTTGGTGCAAAAATAATGACGCAATAATGTCGTTTTATGACATATTTTTTAATGTCAATAAACGACATTATTACGTCATTATTTTTGCACCAACCTAATAGTTAGCAACCTCCTCTCGCTAGATCAATTACGATTGTGTAGTGGTTTCGATCCTCTCTGAGTGCCTTATACTTTCGGCCTTATGTCACATCTAAGCTACGCTTAGAAAATCAAAGGGTACTTCGAAGTGGTTTAATAGTTAGCAACCTCCTCTCGCTGGATTAATTACGACTGAAAAGTGAGCTGGATACTCACTGGGTTCCCACTAATTTCGACCTTATGACACATCTAAGCTACATTTTAAAAATGGCCATAATAAAAAAGGAAGGAAAAAGAAAGAAAAAGGGGCACAGAAGAAGTAACGCAGTCAGGCGTTTAACGTCTGCTTCAGTGAAATGAAAAAACTTTTTCAATTTTGAATCATTTCATTTATACCCTCTTACTTTAAATAATTGTTGAAACTTGACTAATGCATGGAATAATAATGCAACACAAAATGTACTTAGAACAAAATGTATTCAAACAAGAAAGTGTACACAATATTTACATATAGTCTTTCGTATATTCATGGGAAGACCGTTCCTGGAGAATATGTTGACTGAGACGCAGTCGGGCAGAGTCTCTGGTTGAATCTCTCGATTCCTGTATTTATCAATCCACCCACGAGGATCGAATGTGGCACAAGGCCGTTTTAATGTGGGTATTCCCGAGCCCGTAGGCTCGGCCAAAAATATGGCCTTTCTGAACCCGCCTAGACGGGTTCAGGCCCTGTCAACCTCCCCGGACGAAATCTTGCCCTTCGTCAAAGCCTCGTCCGGGTTCCCCTCTGCTAATGCAGAGAGTTCGATAGTCGCCGAGGAATCTCTTGATTCCTCCCCTCTCTTCTCGGTACCAACCATATTTATATGGTCGGTACTCCACTATGCAAATTAGGTGGATCCTACCACAACAATAATAAATTGTATTTACACTTATAATTTTTTTTGCAATATTTTCTTAATGATGTTAACTCAAATATTTAACGACGTAATTCCACAGGCATTTTATAATTGATGAACTTACAAGGGTATTTTTCCATCGCGCTCAGGTCGCTACCGAATGTGACAAAAGGTCAAGGTTTAAAGTGGGTTTATCGTCAATACCGTTAAAAAAATTGTCCAAGCCTCCTCAGCACTTACCGTTTTGGGAAACTCACAACAACAGTCATTAAATTAGGAATCGTAATTCCTAAAAATATCAAACAAGAAAAATGTGGAATGTTCACATGTACTGATTTTGTAGGAAAACTTTATTGTTGTTTAATTTTTCTTGAGAGTAAAATTCCGTTTTTTCTTTTGTTGTAGGGGGTGTATTTTGTGGAGGGTTTTCTTTTTTTGGTTCAATTCGTCTGCAGTCGCTCTCTCACAGACGTGCCCTCGCTTTTCTCTGTCTTTTTTACAAATACTTTCATAGTAACTGCTCCGATGAGCTGCTTTCGCTGGTTCCCAGACTTCATGAATTCAAGCGCCCTACGAGGCTGGCATCCCGCTCTCACCCTTTCACTGTCGAAACTCCTAATTGTAGTCGTCTCTTCTACTCCAATAGCTTCATACCTCGAACCTCTAGCCTGTGGAACTCCCTTCCCTTTTCGCGTTTCCCTGATAGCTATAATCTCCAACTATTCAAATGTAATGTCAATAGACATCTCCAGCTGCCTTGATCTATCCACTATCCTTCTCCTCATCCTTTCCTCTATCACTCTTATCTGCTCTTGCTCCAAATCCTCTGTAACCCTTTGCGTGCTACTGGCTTCCAGCCTTGCTTGTGGTGAAATGCTTAAAAAAATGTTTTAGAACGACTCAGCAAACACAATTTTCCAGTAATGCAATGATTTCCAACGTAGTATGCATGCCTCACCGGTGGGGAACGGCAATATTGGTGGGGCATGCGTAGAATGTGGACCCTTCGGCTAACTATACCAACAGAATAAGGGGACAATTCGAGAATGAGTTTTTAACAGTGAATTGTTTTCTAGTGAGTCTGAATAAGACTGTTAACGTTAATGTGTGTTAATACACACGATGCATATACAGTGTATATCTATATATAAAAATATTTTGTATGCATGTATGTACATGTTCCATTGGCATACATGTAAGAATTAAATATTACAGCGGGTACCAGAATTTTAGAAATACCAAAGTGGGACATGGCCCAAAATCTTTTGGGGGTCCACAACCGTAAAGAAAGCGAGAACAAAACTCTTCGTAGCAAATGGGACAATTCTTCAAATTGTCCGTCGTTTAAACAAAAGCTATGGTTTATGTTAGGGAGAGACATTATTTACGTAAAAAGATAGGCTTAGTTCTACGGAAACAGTGTTGAAGTAAAAACAATGAAAATCTGAAATGTGCACTATTCTTTTTGTAACAAAGCCAAGTAAATTACTGTTGTATAGATCACAATAGTGAATATCATGGTGAAGGGGGGTGTTACCAAAATGCAGAATTGTCAGACAGTTGGCTGCTGAAGGACGTATTAGGTTGGTGCAAAAATAATGACGTAATAATGTCCTTTTTTGACGTTACGTCAAAAAACGACATTATTACGTCATTATTTTTGCACCAACCTAATATTTCATATTAGCTGATGCTGGACAAGTTTTGGGTATCTGTCTATATTTAAATTTAATTTTAATTTTGATTCTTTTAAAAAATTACGCGTAATTTTGCTTCTTTTTTCTTTTAAGTCAGTCAGTTATGTGCCATGCGTGATACACGCATAGGCGATCATGTATCTTTCGATACATGACTGACGAGGCAGATTTTTTTACGGCAGTAGGTTGGCATTTCTTTTGCGGTAGACCAGTTGCCATCCCCGTCTGTCCTACTATTTAACCCATAGCTGGGAGAGGGTGAGAAGAGGATTCATACCTTTCATAACGGTATTAGCACGTGAGTGTCATAGATTCAACTGGAATTCGAACTCGGCTCTCTCGATTCCTCAATTTATTACTCCCCCGTGCCTCCTCTTTTCAAAGACGTACTTAACAAAATTTTGCTTACCTATCCGCTACTGCCTGTCTCTCCCACACTGTCTCCCACACTCCGTCCCTTTTTTTTCTCACTCTCTTTTTAACAATTCCTATACCCACAAAATACCAAACTGACCTAATTGAGCTTTATGGATTCGTCGACACCTGGTTAGGAATTTTTCCATAAGAGATTTCGTCGGCAGCATGTTCAGGAACATTTAAGTCCGTAAAACCTCGTTTCGCGTATTCTTTTTAGAGAGTTGCAAACTCTAAATTAAGTTTAAAAAGTTATATTCATTTGATAGAATTTCTGTTCTCCTATGCGTGGAACAGATTAAATTTCCACATTAAAAGTGACTTCAATTCTATGTTATTCAGTTTGAAACTTTGGATTCTTTTTACTGTCTTGTACAATGCTTTCAAATTTTTAGCGGCGATTTAAGTGAAGCGCCATAAACGTATTTGAGGGCTTGTGATTTTCCGCCTGCAAGTATGTGATAATTAATGTGTCTTTGTCGTTTCAGAACATCAATTGCGAACTATAAGCTAACAAAGCAGGCACGGGGTAGTAATGGATAGCGGCTCTTCTTCTCACATCTATAGGTAGATACCAGGTAAGAGTTCTATAGCCTTGGGTGGCAACTGGCCTAAGAGAAGGACAACTTTGGATTCAAATCCTGATCCTCCAGATTGGCGGTTGTGCAGTAGGTTAATAACCTACTCACTTAAAAACTGGCTTGTTACAGAAACCGCAACGATATCTTGCGACCCACAAGGAATATACAGGCATAAAACACACACACACACATATATATATTATCAATATTTGTTACCATATGTATCTACGAAACGGAATGTTTCATTGAACAAGAAGGCATTTTTATCTTTTCTTTTGAAATGTCGGTATTTATATATATATATATATATATATATATATATATATATATATATATATATATATATATATCGTGGGTAGACATAATGTAACTGTTGCGATTTTGAGATTGCACGTTTAAAAATGTGGTGGAAGCTACCAGCAGGGAGGTGTTGCCTGTATCGAAGTGTAGAGATCGGACAGTATCAAGACTCCCCAATTCATACAGAGTGTGTGGGACATTATCGATCCAAATCCCCGAACGTACATGAGGGATAATGCTAGAGATGACCAGGAGACCGAGGACCCATGAGGATATTCGGTACAAATATTTGATGAGAAAAGAGTAGACCACATCGTCAAACAGATACATTCTGAGAACCGCTGTTTTATAGAAGAAACTTTCGAGTGGTTGATTCTGAAATCATTATAGTCTTAAGAACTTCCTGACTAAGGCCAACTATTAACTTTTTGAAAAAAAAATATCACCCCATGCATGGCAGTAAAGCCGCTAAGCTTCAAGGGATTATTGAGTGCGAAAGAATAAAAAACAAACCAGAAACATTACTGAGGAGCGAGAACAATAAAAGAACAGAAATCAAGAAGACGGTAGATAACGATTGACATTGCATTTCACATTTTTCTCGATCTGGCTGGGAATCATAAGTAAGAGAAAATCATGGAGAATTGTATTTAAAAACAGTAAAATCGACCCTGCTAACCGAACGCTCCTCTATGGCCCAATCGGTTATAGCCTGACGTACCTTAACCGATTCGGCCACAGAGGAGCGTTCGGTTAGCAAGGTCGATTTTTACTGTTTTTAAAGACAATTCTCCATGATTTTCTCTCATTCGTTCATATCTGCGAGAAGTAAGAAGTGCGAATATGTAAACTATTAGCATAGATCATACGTTTACATCTAGCTAATTCAACAGTGAATTGACGAGACCTAGCTGCCAATCTAGTACTGCGCTTAAATTCATAAAATCTAGGTACTATATCGAAGAGTTCATGCGAACAATTAACATGAAAGTATTTATAGAAAAAGCACAGAGACGCTATTTTACGGCGGTGGGGGGAATATACGTGTCTATAGCAATGCGTATCCAAATGTAAACAAATGACGTCATACATTATGGAATGGATAAAGTCCGACAATTCTTTTTTAAGACATTTTTTTATGTTTTTTAAAACAGGAAAAAAAGTGTTAATCATTGATGCATGCTTTTCTCTCGTTATAAAGAAAGAAAAGAAGGGAGAAGAGAATGTAAAAATATTGTAAAATTGGGTAAAAAAATTGGTATTGATTGTCCAGTGGAACTGTAACAGAAAGGAAACTTCTTGGAAACAGCAATAATAATAATAATAATAATAATAATCATCCAGAAAATGATGAACATTTATAGTCAGAGGACAATTGCATTATACGTAAAGCTTTTAGTTGTGGCCGACTATTTATGCCTTAAATACTGAGAAAGTACTGAAATAATAAATGTAAAAACTTGTCAACATAAAAGTTATAATGGGTTTCGTATATTTGTATTTCAGCGTCATTTTGTTGACTAGTTACTCTCCTCTGGACTCCTCTGGGACGTGCATTTGGTCGTCGGGGAGGTCAAGAGTCAATCGGAATTGTGGCGGAAACTTATTCAATAAAGATATCATGATACCACTTTTTTTAACTTAGGTCTCTAGTTGGGACCCGGAAAGAAATGAGTATACCAAAGGAAGAAATAATAATAATAATAATAATAATAATAATAATAATAATGAGAAGAAGAAGAAGAAGAAGAAGAAGAAGAAGAAGAAGAAGAAGAATTAGAGGAAGAAGGAGAATGGCGGAAGAGGGTACTGAACGTCAAATTAAAAGCAAACAGAATCAATGCCGCTTCGCGGACAGTGCGAGATGGACATTATGGTGATAAAGACAAATATTCGTTGGAATGGTAGATGAAAGGCGAATTGAAACGCAAGAATGGAAGCCTACTTGTAGACACCAATAAGCCTTAAATAATAAGTTTCTTCTTTCGTACATCTCGGTTGTAGGACTCTTCTCCGATCTTTTGCTTCCAATCAATTTTGATCTTCAAAAATTTAAATGCAATGCCATTCTTCATCTTCTGTCTCAATTCCTTCTTTCTATGTACCATGTCCTTTCAGGACGTATGTAGTCATGTCTCTGCACCTCACTCTATTCCTTGCAGCTCTCAACAAGTTCATTCCTTCTGTTACTACGTTGTCATTCACTTGCTTAAGGCCGCTAGGTATGTCATGCGTTGTTTTCACCTGTCTCCCTTTCCCTCTATTCAACCTGTGAGTATCAGATTCATCAGGCTCTCCTTCTTCATTATGTGCCCTAGGAACTTCATCTGCCTCTTCTTTATGTTAAGTATATGCATACTCCTTGTTTACTCTCTAAGACCGCATCGTTGCTCACACGCTCGTTCTATGATATTCTTAGCATCCTTCTATAGAACCATATCTCAGTCGCTTCGAGTCTCTTCTTCATCTTTGAGGAAATCGTCCAAAATTCGCTGCCGTAAAGAAGGACAGATGTCACATAACACCTCAGTATTCTTTTCTTTGTTACCAAAGAAATCCTCCCTTCTCTCACTATTCTGTCCCCCTTTTGAAATGTGTCCTTGGCCATCTAAGTATAGGTACGGATCTCAGTGTCGCACTTACCTCTGTCTTGATTACTGTTCTTTTATTTTTCTCTCTCTTTAATAATGCTTTCTTTTTATTACAGTCTCTTACACTTGCGTCTTTGAGACTTTATTGCCTTACTTGAGGTGAAATGATAAAAAAAAACTGATTATGTCTGGAGAACAACTACCAATAAGTGTATTCATATAACATTAAGCAACGACGTGCCTGGTTAGTATTAAAATTAAACTTAACATTTTAAATTTCACATTAAACTGTCCTTGTGTCAGACTATGCCAGCTAGTGTGACAAGAAAATACAATCACTTTTCGGTTTTTTGGCTGAGATCAAAGTGGTGTGTCTGTTCTTATCAGCTTAGTCTGGTTCTCTCTTTCCACTGCTATCTTAACTTCTTTGATTTTCTCCTTGAAACCAAGTAGTGTTTTTCCACGCGATCAAAATGGAATAGTCCATTATTTATGAAAGTCAAATTAAAAGCAAATAGAGTCAATGCTGCTCCCTGGATAATTTGAAACGGACATTATGGCCATAAAGACAAATATTCGTGGGATTTTTAGATGAAAGGCGAATTGAAATACAAGAATGGAAGCCTACTGGTAGCCATGAAATTTCTTTAAATAATAACAGTTTCATCTCTTACAATTCTCGCTTGTAAAATTCTACTCAAATCGCTTACTTACCAGTCAATTTTGAGCTTCAAAAATTTAAATTCAATGCCATTCTTCATCTTCTGTCCCAGTTATTGACCTTTTATTTTCCTCTCTCTTTAATAATGTTTTCTTTTTATTATAGTCTCACACACCCGATAACTCTTTGGGTCTTGGTGACTTTATTGCCTTACTTGTGGTGAAATGATTAAAAAAAATCTGATTATATGTGGAAGAGCGGCTGGATGTGTGACCGGTATAATGGATAATGGATTCAGAGAGGCGAGTTCAATTTCCAGTTGTGTTCGTTATATATATTCACTTACGCGCAAATACTCTTGAGAAAGTTATGAAGCCATCTCTTTTCCCTCTGCTTTGAGAAGCATTCGAGTTTTGTACCGAGTGAAATGTAATATATCAATGTTCATTGTTTTATTTCAACAGGAAAAAATGTCAATACTGCTAAAGATTTCTTGAATCTTCTTCGCAAATTATCCGATCATCTAAAT
>OZ010613.1:61592572-61600072 GCA_963932145.1 Acanthosepion lycidas | reverse complement strand
ATCAGAATATGTCGACTGACATTACATTTAAATTTTTGAAGATTATAGCTATCAGCGAAGCAAGTAAGAGGAAGAGTTCCTCTGTCGGGAAGTGCAAGAGAAAACAGTTCATTAAACAGAAACGCTGTTGCTGAATGAGTTGATGAAGCATCAGGTGACTTGAAACAACAGTTAAGGGCTGTATCATCAAAGTTTGAACATTTTTCTATTGCTCTTGATGTGACCATTGATATCACTGGAATAGCACAGCTTACAATCTTTATCAGAGTCTGTAACAGTGAATTTAATATTTATGAAGAACTCCCCATGGCACTACAACAATCCAGGACATCTTTGAGAAAACGTAGCAGGTTCTGCAAAAATATAGTTTTGATTTAAGTAGACGTACGTGCATGCTTATCTCCTGAGGGTGCTGCGATTATGGTTGTGTGGCCAAGTTAGAATGAAAACTAGAAAACTCGCATCCAGATTCATCATTTGCATATATTCACTGTATTATTCATCAGCAAAATTTGTGTTCAAAGATTTTAAAAATAGGTCATATGCTTAGCTTGGTCACAAAGACAGTGAATAATTTCAGAGGCTCTGCCCTCAAGCATTGTCAGTTCAGTCAGTTGTTGAAAGATGTGGATAATCAGTTAACCGATGTTCCATTCTGCACAGAAGTCCACAACTTGTCACGTCACAAAGTGTTGAAAAGATTCTATTTGTTGAGACAAGAAACAATTATGTTTTTAGAGATGAAAGATGAAAGCACATGTGAAATAGAAGATGGAAGCTTGCTCCAAGAATTGGCTTTTCCTCTGAGTATTATTTCACAGTTAACTGATGTCAATTTGAAAGTACAAGATAAAAACAAACTTATCACCCAGACGTATGATAACAACAAGTGCTTCATTACAAAATTAAGCTTATGGTGGTCACAGTTGTCAAATGATAATTTAGTTCATTTTCTTACGTGCAAAAAACTGTTAGTCACTGCCAATACTGATACCGTACTTAGCTTTGCTAAATATGGCATTCACTTAGAAAATTATCATCAAAGGAATTTCAGAAAAGATTTAGTGATTTCTCATCTTTTGTTCATCAGCTTGTATTATTCTCCTTTGATATTACTAAACCAGAAGAAAGCCTGCAGGTGGAACTATTAGAAATGCTGTCGAGTTCTGCATTCAGAGCAAAGTATCTTGAAGTAGGAATACCTGGGTTCTTTTATACATTCCTGAGACGTTCAAAAACTTCAGAAGATTTGCTATAATGATTATGGCAATATTTGGTTCTACTTATGCGTGTGAACAGTTATTTTCCTTCATGAAATCAACAAATATTTCTCAGAAAACAGGGATAACTAATAACATTTGTAATCTCTGATCAAAGTCAGAACTGCACAGATATACCAAAAATTGTTATCAAAAAGATGTGGCAGGCCTCAGGACTAAAAACTAAAACTGACGGAAGAGCGGCAAATAAATGTTGTTTTGAACTGTTGTAATTTGTGTACAACATATTTGTTGCTGTTGCAAACTGAGAGTATATGTTGTTGCTTAAGATTTTATTTTCCTTCTCAAACTACTTCCTTACTTTCTATACATAAATCTTGCGATAACATTTGTATGCACATTGTGTGTTTCTAAATTTAAGTAACAAAATAATCTACAATAATTTTTATTAAATGACTCCAATTAGTTGGAAGGGGATATATTTGAACGAAGTAGCTAAGTGGTTTTGGCTACTATAACCAAGTAGAATACAGTAGCAGTAATCGACTGGTACGCGTCATAGTCGCAGGTAAGAAGTGTAGATCAATGGTGTAGTCCAATGGGCGTCGTTATAGACTTAGCTCTCAGGCTAAGGCTCATCTGACTCTCCTACACGTCCGTTGGTATTTATGACGGACACCAACCAATCATATTCCTGTGAGGGGGAACACAGGTGTATGAATATTCCATTATATCAAGTTGTAATGTGCACAATGTGTAATGTCGTGTTTGGTCCACATGACAACACATATGTGACCATGTGGCTCTCAACAGATCTTCAGTTTGATATGATTGGTATAGTATGTATCTATAAGATCGAATTATATTGTTCTTCTTTATTATATCTGAATCAAATCTCCAATACTTTTGGTAATCTCAAAAAAGGTCTACTGACAGAGTTAATGGTGAAAAAGAATTATAATCTCGTTTTATTTTTTTCATTATGATGTGGAACGACTATATCGAATAAATTGCTGTCTACTGCTGAAAACGTTGGTTCACTGTATTGGTTCGTGCTAGACAATTTTTCTCATTACAATCCATCTTCTTCCTTTAATTTTATGTCATCTCGTTTCAGGACGTAGGCGATCATGGCTCTCCACCACACCCTATCCCTTGCAGCTCTCAAGAAGTTCCTTCCCTCTGCTTCCTTCCCCTGACCACGTTCATCCAACCAGTTATATGACGCGTTGTTTTCCCTTGTCATTCTTTCCGTCTATTCGACCCGTGCGTATCAGATTCTCCAGGCCCTTCTTCCTCATTATGTGTCCCAGAAACTTCAGCTGCCTCTTCCTGATGTTAAGTATAAACCTTCTCCTTGTTTGCAACTTTTCTTAGACCTCATAGTTGCTCACACGCTCGGGCCAAGATATCCCTAGCATCCTTCTGTAGAACCACATCTCTGTCGCCTCGAGTCTCTTCATCTTGCAATATTCGCTGCCCAGAGATGTCTCGTAACAGTTCAGTATTCTTTTCTTTGTTACCAAAGGTATTCTTCTGTCTCTGAATACTCTCTCCAGCTTTTGGAATGTGTCTTTGACCATTCCACTACGTCTACGGATCTCAGTGTCGCACTTAACTGTTCTCTGTCAAAACGCTTCCCACGTATTTAAACTTCCATATCTACTTGATTCTAGGCTTCCTGACCTGGATTCTGTCTTGTATTCTACGCTTAGTCCCATCTTCTCATTCTCCATCGATACCTTCTGTAGTTGATTTTGTAATTTCTTTTCCGTGCCTGGTATCAGTACTATGTCATCTAGTTTTTACACGTTTATAAATCTTATTCTTTGAATCCTGTTCGTGTAACAACCTTTGCTTTTTTTCTACAATTTCATGCTACTCAATACCGAAACTAGTTGAAAACGATCTGAAAACAATAAACGATAGGTTTAGTTTCGTATTCGAATTTTATTTTTTTTTATTTTTTCGAAAAATTCGAAAATCGGCACTTCGGTCGTTCACTTTTGACGTCGAACACTGCCGAGGCGCACGACACTCGTCCGGCGGCGGGGAACGAAGGCCGGCTGGCTGGCGGAGGCATCCCGTCCCGGACCCAGCCTGCCTTACGCGGTCAACAGGGGCAGACAGCTTTTGCGGCGGAGACGGCCCGGCCGAGGCGCACGACGCGCGTTCGGCGACGGCGAACGAAAACCAGCAGTCGGGTCAGGCCGCCGCCGCCGCTGTTACTGCTCCCGTATTTCTAGCGCGCCCGGAAGTCATTTGACCATGGATTTAATACTGTTGCCACATCTGGTCTGGTGCTTCTGCTGTACATCTCGAGATTCTTGACAAAAAAACTAAAAAAATGTTTGTAATGTAATCGATCCTAGCCAGGCATCTCGACTTCAGTCACTTTCTCGCCGACGTGATGTGCCTTCCCTATGTCATTTTTATAAATATTTTCAGGTAAACGACACTAATACGCTGTTTTTCCTGGTGCCTAGACTACATGAATTTAAGTGCATTACTAGATTGGCCTATAGGTCACACCGTTATATTGTTGAAATAACTAGATGCAACGACAACTCGCTCTTCCAATCTGTAGAAATCCCCTCCGATTCCTTGCTTCTACGATAACTAGGATTTTAATAATTTAAATGTAACGTCATTCGCCATCACTTATCTCGCTGTATCCTGTTCCTTTTTTGTCCTTTGCTCAATTCCTCACCATTCTCAGGCTACACATTCTCGTTTACTTTCATTCGCTGTACCCCGCCTCTGCATTTTAGTGGCCTTGTCGTCTTACCATGGAGTGAAGTAAACATACAAAAAAAAAAAAAAGACTGAAACATAAAACCAAGTACAGGATATGATGGAAAATGACGCCAAAATTAAAATAGCACTGACATCTCATTTTAACAGATATTCAGGGTGCAATGGATAAATTGTCGTCTAAACGACGCAGAAATGAAAATAACATTTTAACAGACATACAGTGTTCGATGGATAAATTGTCGTCTAAACGACGCAGAAATGAAAATAACACTGACATCTCATTTTAAATTGTCGTCTAAACGACGCAAAAATGAAAATAACATTTTAACAGACATACAGTGTTCGATGGATAAACTGTCGTCTAAATGACGCCAACATGAAAATAACAGTCATCTCATTTTCACAGATATACATTGTGCGATGGATAAATTGTCGTCTAAATGACGCCAACATGAAAATAATAGTCATCTCATTTTCACAGTTATATATTGTCCGATGGACTAATTGACGTGTAAATGACGCCAAAATGGAAATAACACTGACATCCCATAATAACGAATATATTAACCAAAATACTCAGATTATCTCGAAATACTAAAGAGTAAATTTGTTCAATAAAATCGCCATTAGATTCAACCACGGCCTCTGATAGACTTCCGAATCTCCTGCAACTCTTCTGAACGGTCTCCTAGTTTCATTTGTTGAATGCTGCCATAATTCTTGCCTTCAGTTCATTTTTGGTGTTAAAAGAGTTTTTTTGATCTTTCACTCAACTGCGTCCCACATGTAATAATCAAGGGAGTTGCAGGCTAGTTAGATGGGTGGCCAGATGATAAGCGTGATGTAGTTGCAGAAATTATCTGAAAATCCCGACTGGGTTCTCCTGCTTGTATGGCGTGGTGCAGAGTCCTGTTACCAGGCATAAGGTCTTCCAGAAACTACTCACCTGATCTGGAGCAGTACTACCTACTCAAGGCACTTGATGTAGGCCTCCGTGTTGAGTCTGAGGCCTCATGTGAAGATGAATGGAGGCATAACGTCGCCCTCACCAATGATCTCTTCAAACAACTTCATAATCACCATTAAACTCATCCAACTCTTTGTACCGTTTTCAGATTGAGACCTGAACACTCTGAAATGTTCTTTTTGGAGCTTCCAGCTTGAATGTCAAGCAGTACAGCAAGTCTTTTTCCGAATTTTTTGCGTCAGGGTGCTCTTTTTCTCACAGACGGTGCCCAACTGATCCTAATATAATGTGCAGTCGTCAGCATTAAAAACAAACAACACGTTGCGCGAAATTAAATAAAATGGCTATAATTTACCCATCCCACACTGTACAATGTCGTTACTGAAGTTTTACTTAAAAAAATTGTTTTAAAATGTTTATTTTTTAAAGAAAATTCGTAAACTTAAGGAATCAGCATATATGCTAGGCCACAGAAATCTCCTGAGCCGTCCAAGCATAGAAATGAATACAATATGGGGACCAGTAATAAGGAGTGCCAGAGAAAAGCGATAACAACAACAAAAATTGCTCTGGCAAAAAAAAATATGCAATGATAACAGGAAAAATTGCAATATGAACACTGGTAAAAAATGGTTGCTGAAGACATTAGGTTTATAATACCCAGAAATTCATACACAGATGTCCTCAAGGACACATGTCACAGAGGATAAATTTATATCCTGTGACCGGACCCAAAGAGTGTGAGTTCAATACCCGGTTAAGGTAGCGGAGAACTTTCAGAGGGAAAATTAACAGGAACTGATAAGTGACATCCATTAAACATGGTACGTGGAACTAGAACAGTCTACCCTAGTGACATTCCAACCACATGAAGAAGGCCGTAGCGTACAGCCGAAACGCTGTAATAAATATGGCAACAAAGATGAGGACAATAGTCCGAATAATGTAAATAGTGTACATAATACCTCATCTCAGAAATATACGTATATACTGAAGGGCCGAAACATTGTTATAAATATGGCGACAAAGATGAGCATAATAGTCCGAATAATGTAAATAGTGGACATAATACCTCATCTCAGAAATATAGACAGATACAGAAGGGCCGAAACGTTGTTATAAATATGGCGACAAAGATGACGACAGTAGTCCGAATAATGTAAATAGTGTACATAATACCTCATCTCAGAAATATAGACAGATAATGAAGGGCCGAAACGTTGTGATAAATATGGCAACAAAGATGAGGACAATAGTATGAATCATGTAAATAGTGGACATAATACCTCATCTCAGAAATATAGACAAATGCTGGGTTGTCTTAACTTTTTACCGGTAGTGTATTGAAGGCATGGAAATCAACGGAAAACCCAATTTGATAGCAAAATTAATGATTACGTTGAGGCTTTCTCACATTGACCACCTACTCAGCCTCACGTTAACGCTAAGTTTAAATCACAGATACGATGCATCTCTTAATATGCTGGAAAAGGATCTGTTATATAAACCGTCCCAGAATATACCTAACTCCACCTGAGTTCAAAGGCGTCTATGGGGTTTTTGTATCAGAGGAAATATTTTCAACCTACAACCCTTTTCGCAGAGACGGAAGCTTATCCCTAATCTATTGCTCTTTCTATCGAAAATGTCCCCACATTCCTTAGTTCCATCAGTTTAGTGATTTACATCTAAAGCCCGCCATGTTATTTCCTTAGGCTCGAACCATCTTAATTCCTTTCTGAATCCGTTGGCGAAAAGAAGGATCTAATTCGTGCTGTTTTTTTTGTGAATGTGACTGTCGAGAGGCTGCTTGCTGGCAACTCAAACCCTAACTGCTTCAAGTCCAACGCCAAAACGTTTATCTCACCTATATATCCTAATCATCTGAGAATCTTACTTCCTAATTTTACCCCCATAAAACAAACTTATTCACTTGAATTCAAAATCAACATTAAACTACAATAAATAATGTTTTCTCACATATCTTACTATGTGAGAAAACGACATTATTTTTTGCACCAACCAAATAGTTTGACTCCAATAATACTCCACCAAAACAATAATATATCTCGTATGAACCATGAGCCGATGTAAATATCCGAGGAAAAATCCAACATTCGCGGCCTGACGATTGCGTCTATCATGAAACAGCCTGTCGCCTCTGAGTGATGATTTCAATGTTCACTTTTATATTTATATTTACATACGCTCTATCCCTGATATTGAGCACTATCCCATAAATATACCACACCTAAAAACTATATTTCTTCATATATATATATATATATATATATATATATATATATATATATATATATATATAAAAGTGAACATAGAAGTCAACACTTAGAGGCGACAGTCTGTTTCATGCTATATGCAATCGTCAGGCCACATCTGTCCTGACGATTGCATATAGGATGAAACATATATAGCATTATACTTCCATGTTCACTTCTATGTTCAGTTTTATATTTACACACGCTCTATCTCTGATATTGAGCACTTTATTCCATAAATATAGCACACCTTAAGACTATATATATATATATATATATA
>OZ010613.1:61575072-61587572 GCA_963932145.1 Acanthosepion lycidas | reverse complement strand
AATAAAGGTTACAGTTCGACATTCCAACTACCTGAAGAAGGCCGGCACGTACAGCGTCCGAAACGTTGTAATAAATATGGCGACAAATTTGTGGACAATAGTCCTACTAATGTAAATAGTGTTATTATTTTTTATCAGTATTTCATTTGGTTTTTGTTGTATACACTTTGCCTTCAAGGTTCCATCCAGAGACCTAACGTCAGTAAGGAACTCATGACATTTTCCAGTGATCAGTTTTTTGTAAAAACAACAATAAAAAATCTACTTTAGATCACACATATAGATAAAGCTCTTCGTAACATATGAGCTGTACATGTGAGTGCAATATTTTATATTTCCCCTAAGGCAGTAGCTACCAAAAATCCCACCAATGAGTCTATTAGAACCTTTTCCAATGAATCTGTGTGCTCCAACTACAACTGGAATTACCGATGTCCTTGTGTGCCACATTCATGAGATTCGCACTTCAAGATCCTTGTATTTTGATAGTATTTGGAAAATCTTTAAAGATACATTACAATCTGCAGGGACTGCCATGTCACTAAGAAAGAACATTCTATTTGTGTGCTATTTGACCCCGATATCTGGGCGATTAGCTTTGATTGTTCTGTCTGAGTGTATTGCAAAGTCTCATCAACAAACCACATGAACAAATTAAACCCACGTGTAACTGCAGAATAAACAACGAATATCCCATAAATGGTAATTGCTTACAAAATAACGTAATATACCAAGTCACGATAAAATCATCAGATAATGAAGAAAAAGTATAGATAGGAGTAAAAAGGAGAATTTGATTTCAATTATTATTATTAGCAGTATACTTTTTTTTCCCTCCTTTGATTTCTGGGATTTACACATTTCTTTCCGGGTCCCGCTAAGTGACATAAGGTTAGAAATGGCATCCTGACAGTTTCCACTGACAAAAAAAAAAAAAAAAATTACATAAATAAAGCCCTTCGTAAAGTGTGGGCTGTACTTGTCAGAACAATTTTTTGTATTTCTTTGAGGCATGGACTTCCAGGAATCCCTTCAATTAGTCTACTGCAATTTTTTCCAACCAGTCCTAGAGCTCCAACTACAACAGAGATTGATGATGCTCCGATTTGCCACATTTTTGAGATTTCTATTTCAAGGTCCTTGTATTTTGACAGTTTTTTGAATATCTTCAAAGATACACTGCAGTCTGCAGGGCTGTCATATCAATAAGGAGGCACTTTTTTGTTTGTTTGTGGTCTTTAATAACAATGTGTGGGCGGTTATTTTTCTTTTTATCGATTTAGAGAGGGGGTCCTCTTTATGATATAGATTTTAGATCTATTCCTGACTTTTCATTAGTTATCTGTAACTATTTTTTTTTCATTTGCTCAGTGGAAAATGTCATGACGCCATTTCTGACCTTAGGTCACTGGTGGGGACCCGGAAAGAAATGGGTACACATCAGAAATCAAAGGAGGAAATAATAATAATAATAATAATAATAATAATAATAATAATAAGTAACTCGTTCCTCAGAGAGGGAACACTCTGCCGTCCAAATCTGGTCACTCGAACAAACGCTTCCACCGACAATGAAGCTGGTCACCAAAAGCGGATTAACTCTTAGTGACTTAATGCCAAATCAAGTAATAAAAAAAAAGAAAGCGAATGAAATGAATTCGTGAAAAGTATAAACAAGTCATGACATCTTTATTCGCTGCATTCGAAAATGCACAATTGAAAATCACGAATCAGATATCGCAAATATGGAGGGATATAATAGAAAATAAAATAAGACCTTATCTCGAACCAAATATGTTTGCCAATGTGCACAAGGCCATTATAAGAAATAGAAGAACCTCAAAAAGAGAAATACATGAGACCACAATAAACATAAGACAAAGTGGAATCTTATATGAATCCAACAAAAAATGAAGCAAAAGTAGAGATAGATATGACAAAAGATGAGAAAAGATGGCGTGACGTTACTTATTATTATTATTATTATTATTATTATTATTATTATTTCATTTTCTTTGATTTCTGGCGTGTACTCATTTCTTTCCGGCTCCCGACCAGAGACCAAAGATCAGAAACGGCATCATAACATTTTCCATTAAGTAATTTAACAAATAAAACATATATTTTACATAGATAAAGCCCTTCGTAAGGTGTGGGTTGTATTGGGGAGAACATTTTTTGCATTTATTTAAGGCATGGCCTGCCAGGTATTCCTTCAGTCAGTCTATTGGAATCCTTTCTAATCAATCCGAGGGCTCCAACTACAACAGGGATTGTTGATGTTCTTATGTGCCACATTTTGAGCTTTCGATTTCAATTATTATTATTATTATTATTATTATTATTATTATTATTATTATTATTATTTTCTTTGCTTTCTGGCGTTTACACATTTCTTTCCGGGTCCCACCCAGGGACCTAAGGTTAGAAATGGCATCATGACACTTTATACTGACAAAAAAAAAAAAAATAATAAAAATAAAATAAAATAAAAATTACATAGATAAAGCCCTTCGTAAAGTGTGGGCTGTACTTGTCAGAACAATTTTTTGTATCTCCTTGAGGCATGGGCTTCCAGGAATCCCTGCAATTAGTCTACTGCAATCTTTTCCAACCAGTCCTAGGGCTCTAACTACAACAGGGATTGTTGATGTTCCCATATGCCACATTTTCGAGATTTCTGTTTCAAGGTCCTTGTATTTTGACAGCTTTTTGAATATCTTAAAAAATACATTGCAGTCAGCAGGGACTGCCATATCAATAAGGATGCACCGTTTTTGTTTGTGGTCTTTGATAACAATTTATTATTATTTATTTATTATTATTATTATTATCACTATTATTATTATTATTATTATTATTATCATTGGTATTAGTTTAGTATGATTATTCCTGTTAATGTAAAAGGATTTTTCATGACAAATCTTTCTGGCAACGTTCATCGGCAGCAGCTGATACCTTATACCTAAATATGCCTCAAGACATTCCAATCAAGAACTGGTTGAAAACGACAGAAATGATTTAACTAAAGTAAATGACATAAGAAATAATGATCTCTCAGGAAATAAAAGGGAAGAATCTAGCTACGATATAAGCATTTACACTAATTCAGGTTCTGTCATTGAAGAAGATGAATCAGACGACATTAGAATAGAATTCCTTGGAAACACCAGTGTCGAAATCACTGAAGCGTAAAACCACATAATTCAAATAATCAGCAAAGTATCTCGTACAAAAATGGCAGAAAAATACCGGCTTCGAAAAATTCATATGTTCAATAAACATATTGTACAAACATATTACGCTGCATTTCCAACATTGTTAACGGACAGACGGCAAGAAATGATCACTGAAGTAAATAATGTCACATACACAACAGCTTTGGCAGTTACTAAGAAACTTAATATCAAGATGAATAAAAAAATATTTTATTTTTTTAGCACCACAATTATTGATTCTTCTTCTTTTACTCCATTACATATATACAGAAAGAGAAAAAAATCTGTTTTTCTTAGTGATTCCGTCAAAAGCATTTCCACCAAACATTATGGAAATGTTCCCAAAATATTGGTTTAAATAATAATAATAATAATAATAATAATAATAATAATAATAACAACAACATCAGAGTTGAAATCACTGAAGCACCAAACCACATTATTGAAAAAAACCAACAAAGTAACTCACACACTCAGAAAGAGGCCGGCTTCCAAAAATTCATATGACAATGTCCATTGAACATATTGTGCAAACACATAACGCTACATTGCAAACATTGTTAACAGACAAACTACTAGAAATCATCACAGAAGTGATAAATATCATATGTGCACAAGCATTAGCAGCAACTGAAAATGTTAATATCAAAACCAAAGATTAAACAACAGACAAAATAATAATAATAATAATAATAATAATAATAATAATAATAATAATAATAATAATATTTACAGACGCGAAAAACCACTTTATTCAAATAACCTGCAAATAACTCGAACACAAATGCCAGAAAGTGACCGATTCCCAAAAATTCATGACGAAGTTCAATAAACATATTTTGTAAAAATATTACGCTGCATTGCAAACATTGTTAAAGGACAAACTACAAGAAAAGATCACATAAGTAAATAATGTCATATGCACAACAGCTTTGGCAGTTAGTAAGAAACTTAATATCAAGATAAATAAAAGATTATTTTATTTTTTAGCGCCACAATTATTGATTATTTTTCTTTTACTCCATTACATATATACAGAAAGAGAAAAAATGCTTTTTCTTGGTGATTTCGTCAAAATCATTTCCACCAAACATTATGGAAATGTTCCCAAAATATTGGTTTAAATAATAATAATAATAATAATAATAATAATAATAATAATAAAGACATCAGAGTTGAAATCACTGAAGCACCAAACCACAATATTGAAACAACCAGCAAAGTAACTTCCACACACAGAAACAGACAAGTTTCCAAACATTCATATGACAATGTCCAATGAACATATTGTGCAAACATATAACGCTACATTGCAAACATTATTAAAGGACAGAAAATCCTCAGAGAAGTAAATGGTGTCATATATACAACAGCTACTGAAACCTTAATGTCTAGACAAATAAAAGATTAAACAAAAAGCCGACTTGGAAGTAAAAAAATTAAAATGAGAAATTGAGGAAATGTGATGAGAGTTATTGATACTATTGATTCAAGAAATTCAAATATTTCAACACGGAAAAACAAGATCAACCGGAAATATAAAATTAAAGCAATAAATGAATTTACACCAACCAAGAAAATACTTAAAAAGAAATTGCAATTAAAGGTACAGAGAAGAAAACGATATGAAAAGGGTTGTCGGTTCCACCGACAAAATAAGATATCCCAAATCAAACCTCAAGAATTTTTACAGTGAAATTGGAGAAGCATTTATAGAAGTAATAAACAGACACTCTATTGAAGAACTGCAAAAGATTTAAGGGAATATTCGGAGAAAGTCCAAGGAATTTAATCCCAATACAGAGTAGATCAAACGAAAACAAGAAAGGATGAAGGATAAACCTGTACAAGAATAGAAAAATATAACCAAAAATCATGTAAGGTAATCTTTAGAAATAACCCCAAAATGTTAATCTCTAGGGAATGATAAAGTACCCAACATTTGGCTCTATCACCTGTCATAAATCCATAAAACTCTTGCGTAAACTTTATCAATGCTAATTAAAAGCCCTAATGAAATGCCAGAATGGATCACTGCAAGTATTACATATCTCCTTCCAAAAACGGGTGAGACAGATTATACACAACTTATAGTCCATTAACATGTCTGTCTGCCACATTGAAATTGATCACGTCTTTCTTGACGAAATGTACTTACACTTTTCTCGATTTAAATAACATTCTTCCATGGGAACAGAAGGGATATCAACGAAGCTCAAAATGTTGCAAAAAATCAACTATTGTTAAATAAAAAGATACAGGAAAATTGCAGTAAATAGGATAGAAATCTAAACAAAGATTTTGATCGTATGACCCACTCGGTGATAGTAAATTTCTTTAAATATAGCGTTAGACTGGGATACCACATTGTACCTAAATCATACCAAATACACTGTCACTTCCTATCTTTCAAGGTAACTTCCTGTTACTCTTTATGTTCGATCTCTTTTTAATCCAACATTCCCTAAACAGTTATAACAATGAATACAGAATAAGAAAAATAAACTATTTAATAATTTATTCAACATGGATGATATCAAAGATGCCATTGAGTTTGTTGGGGATGTGCAGAATTAATTAATTGTAATTGAGTGAATCAGAAGGAATTTGTGTAGGTTGCGTGACTTTCAGCATCCACAAACAAATAAATAAACGAATTTTAAATACAATCAAAAACATGAAATATTCAATTTAGAACCCAATAAAACATTTATATACAATTCAAAGTAATATATATATACAGGATATTTTGGGATATGTTGCTATGGCAAAGTGTGTGTGATATTTGAGGCTTCGGTATGTCTTTCTTAGTATTTGTATGTTTATTTACAGTCTTTCTGGATTTGTGTTAATATTAAAAATGTCGATATTAAGTGTCTTAGGAATGAGTTCTTATGGAGTGATCTACCTTTGACTGTAATATTTCTGAATCATTCGAACGTTGATATTTTTTTACTTAATATGTAGTGAATATAATTCACTGTGGATAAGCAAAGTTGTTTTAGGTTTGCGATTCGATGTCCACAGAGTTGGTCGAGTTCAAATTGCAAGTGAGTCAGCGTCGATGTACTTTTGCGCGGTAAAGTCGTGATTTCGAGTGACATGTAGTTTGTTGGCAATTTCTCTGTGGATGTTCGTCTCTGACTGCTTTGGTCAGTCGGTGTTTTCTTTTATATGTTTTGAAAGTCCAAAATCGGCTCAAAGAAGTTTTGGCGCAATTTTGTTTTGCACGTGAAACTTTCAGATTATTGTGTCGTTAACCAATGAGATTTGTTGATTCGCCTAGTACGGTTTTTATTGGTCGAAGTTTTCCGTACGTAGGCGTAAGATATAGACTGTTCTGTTACTAGGGGTGATAGAAAAAAAGGACGAGTCTACAAGTTGAAGTGTCGCTCCAATACTGCAAAATGTTTCAGTGATGATATCAGTATTGATTTCAGATTAGAAAAATGTTTAAAAAAAATAGCAATCAGGAAAGAGAGAATTACAGAAGCCTATTCAATAGATCTCGATTCTGTTACAAAGTTTAGGGCGAATGCATCTAGTGCAAGGTTGAATTTAATTTACAAACAGAATATCAGCCATAAACAATTTGCCGGTCCCTCTAGGCAAGCGTCCTGGGTAAGACGATAAACTACATCCAACAGCGAGGCCTCTGATCAGGAGATTTTAAGGAGCGTGGAACTACCTCTTAATTGCTGGTGTTCCCGTGTACACCCTGACCCGGAGTTGTAGCACCTGTTAGGCTCCCAACTATGGGAAAATAGTTAGCCCCCAAACTGGGGTCAAAGCACTATTAAAGAGTAAAATTTAGGTTTTAATACCAGAAATACTTTCTAAAAAATTATTACCAGCAATATGTTTTTGAAAAACAAAAATTACCAGAAATACATTTTTGTAAAAAAAAAAAAAGAAAAAAAAAAAAGAAAAACAAATATTACCAGCTATACATTTAAAAAAAAAATTACTAGCGAAGGAAAAATATTATCAGAAATAGATTTTTTTGAAGATAAAAATGTTACCAGAAATAGATTTTTGGAAAGAAAATATTACCAACAATGAAAATTTTGTCGGCATTAAATAACCCATTGAGTTTGATATGCCGTAAAACAAAATAAACCAAACTAATCTAAACCAAAGAATACATATTCTATTCATACGAATCTATCCTAAAAATGTTGCCGGCATTAAATAACCCATTGAGTTTGATATGCCGTAAAACAAAATAAATCAAACTAACCTAAAACAAAGATTACATATTCTATTCACACGAATCTATCCTAAAATTTGTGTCGGCATTAAATAACCCATTGAGGTTGATATGCCATAAAACAAAATAGACCAAACCAATCTAAAGCAAAGAATACATATTCTATTCATACGAATCTATCCTAAAAATGTTGTCGGCATTAAATAACCCATTGAGGTGTTGATATGCCATAAAACAAAATAGACCGAACCAATCTAAAGCAAAGAATACATATTCTATTCATACGAATCTATCCTAAAAATGTTGTCGGCATTAAATAACCCATTGAGGTTTATATGACATAAAACAAAATAGACCAAACCAATCTAAAGCAAAGAATACATATTCTATTCATACGAATCTATCCTAAAAATGTTGTCGGCATTAAATAACCCACTGAGTTTGATATGCCGGAAAACAAACCAAACCAAACGAAACCATGCCTCTACGCCAATAGTTTCAACATACTTACCTGGACCATACGTGAGATTCAGCGAATGGATGTCAATACGAGAAAGCTTCTCACTTGCCACCGTATCAATTATCCTAAAGCTGATGATGAACGTCTGTATGTGTCCAGATCCGAAGGAGGCAGAGGATTAGTTCAACTAGCAGTCTCATACAAAGTAAAATATTTGGCTTTCAGAGATACCTGGAAACCATAGAAAACTGGATAATGTGTTAAAGAACATGAAAAAATAAGAAACTTTATTCACTTATAAATAAAGCCAACAAATTCAAAAAGAACATTCTGGTGAAAGGAACCATAACACATCGACTGCATCGCTAAAGGGACTACAAAAGTCAAAACGAAATGAAGAAAACATGGCAAGATATACCTTTTCATGGTAAATACGCTGTCCGTCCTAAACAAGTTGGTGTAGTCAAACTCCATAACCATCTGTAGTGCTGTATTAAAAGCTGAAACCGATGGATTTATTTGTGTTGCTCAGGACCAATGCTTACTCAGTAGAAATTATCAAGGAAACATACTGAAAAATTGTGTTAATATAAAATGCAGATTGTGCGATGAATATCCAGAAGCAAATGAGAATCTCGTATCAGGTTATTAGCATCAACGAAAAATAAATATGCTTTCTTATTGCGATGACTGTTTCTGCAGACTGCAATGTATTTTGGAAAATCGTCAAAAACTATCAAAATGTAAAGAAGTGGATATGAATATCCTGTCATTGTTAAACGGAACAATTCTCTGTTAACTCAATACTAGACACGTTAAACATTAAAGACAGACTAGCCATAAACATACACGAATGACACATGGAACCTATTCTTCACAGCGCCATCTACTGTAAAATTTCTTTAAGTGTAATAACTCACAAACAAAGTATTTGCAGATATATATATATATATATATATATATATATATATATATATATATATATATATATATATACGCATATAAATATATGTACACATACACACATTCGTGCTCGCCTCCCCCATATATATATATATATATATATATATATACTGTAGTTCACTGCTACTAACAAGCAGGATTTTTCTCTCCTGATGATGACTATCTTGACCGAAACTAGTCGAAGAACCTAATTGAAATTATGAAACAAAACAAAATATTAATATACAACCCAGTGTGTCTGAAAATTTACTTTTTTTAAATTTTTCAATACTATTTATTTCTCAATATATATATATATATATATATATATATATATATATATATATATATATATATATATATACTATTAGGATTGGTGTATACGGAATAAATTCCAATAACCAACAAATCCTATTCTTAAAAGAGTGCTCAATGAGAGCATTCAAACACAGCTCTCAATCTTTCAGACTTACAAACAAAATCAAATAAAAATGGGATAAAAAAACTACTCCAGGTTAAAATCAAGAAATATTGCTATTTTATTTAGAGAGTGGGGAAAGAAAAAAGATGGAAGTTTAAGGTCAATGTAACGGTGGGGAGGATTTAATTTTAAGCTCCTAGGATTTCATCCAACAGATTTAATGGTTTGTAGTGACCTAATTTAATATACTGATTTCAGAATTAACTTTAATATGTTATTTAAATAAGTGGGGAGAAAGAAAATATTAAGTCAATGTGAATTGGGAAAAAACTATCTGGTCCTCTCAATGGCTAAAATTTCAATTTTGTAATCAATATATATATTCAATTCAACAAATTATTTGCAAATTATATTAAAAAAATACACTCAGACGCAATCTTTAGGCCTTCTGACGATTGCGTCTAGCATTAAACACCCTCTCGCCTCTGAGTGTTGAGTGTTGAGTTCTATGTTCACTTTTATATTTATATTTACATACGCTCTATCTCTGATATTGAGCACTTTATCCCATAAATATAGTACACCTTAAAACTATAATTCTTCCTATATATATATATATATATATATATATATATATATATATATATATATATATATATTCGAAAATTATAACATAAATATATTATAAAATCACTACAAAAATAGCCATTTTGTTGAATGTAGAATAAAGGGTTTTAAAGGGTTCAAATCAATTAACCAGCCCTTGCAAGGGAAAAGCTGAAATTTATTCTAACTAATAAGTATTAAATTATACGATATACGTATTATTAGTTAGAATAAATTTTATTTTAATCTAACCCCAACATTAAAGCATTAAATAGTTGTTATGACCTTAGTTTGTTGTCAAGTTTTTTGAATTCTCGTATACTTGTATTTTGGTTGGTCATTCCAGCTTATGTAACAGTGTTGCGCCTTGCAAGGGGTGGTTAATTGATTTAAACCTTTTAAAGCCCTTTATTCTATATTCAACATCATCACTTGAAAGGACACCAGAGGTGCTGAAACAAAATGGCTATTTTTGTAGTGATTTTATACCATATTTATGTTATAATTTTCGAATAAATAATTATATTCGCTCTACTCTGTATTGGGCACTCTTTTAAGAATTGTTGGTTATTGGAATTTATTCCGTATACACCTATCCTAATAGTGTACATATATATATATATATATATATATATATATATATATATATATATATATATATATATATATATAGAGAGAGAGAGAGAGAGAGAGAGAGGGGGAGAGAGAGAGAGACACGCACGAGGACTCGAAATATTGCAGCAGATAGTGAGAACCAATTAACACTACTTGGTAAAGGATATTTTCTGCTACAAAACATTATTTTTGAAATTCGTCACCAACATTTTTATGATATTCCTAGCAGCTCTTTATTTACTTGCACAGGTCCATCCTGAACGTGGCCTCTGACATGCATCAGTGGGGCCACTGCTAAAACGTATTGCCTGTTGCTTAACTACACTCGCATCTGCTGCTTAGTTTCATTCAGTATTCGGCAACCATTTATACCGGAATATAATATACATGGATAATATTGACATGCATATGTTTCATACGCATTCGGTCACCATTTTTATGTGTTTTTTTTTTTACTTAACTGTAAAGCAACTATATCTTCCTCAGACATTGTGATCGTCAGTTTGTACAAAGCAAGTATGTTCAACACTTCGGTGACGATGACTTTGGGCTAGCACAAGCATCGTCGGTTTCCGGAAAACTTTTGTCATCAATTTAAAATGGCTGGATGGTTTTCAGGCATTGGCCAAAGGGCCTGCGGTCGTCTCCCAAGACCGATATATTCAAACATTACTTCCCTAACTAATCGACTATAGTGAGATTCGAATGCGAACATTATAATCACTAGGCCACACGTCCCCCCTTGACACACACACACACACACACACACACATATATATATATATATATATATATATATATATATATATATATATATATATATATATGATATGATATTACAGGCTCAAACATTAATATTCCATGGTTCTAATTTATTACATTGGAATCGTAATCACGATCTAATTCATCAGACCTACAAATTCAAAAAGAATGTGTGCAGATCCAATTCTTCAGAATGCATACATTCTCACTTAAATTTTGTTTTTTAGACCGGGAGTTATATTTTCCAATTTCTTTTTGAATTTGTAGGTCTGATGAATTGGATCGTGATTACGATTCCAATGTAATAAATTAGAACCATGAAATATGATGTGGGGCCAAAGTCGGGACCACAGAAGGAAAACACGGAACACGGATTAGATGTAAGAAAGATATATTAACAACAGGTTACAGAGATAGTGTAAGCGGAGCTTACTATATGTTAGCGTCCAGTACTGGTAGTCGTACGCGGCTTTCCCTGTCTCTCAGTCTAGAGTGTTGCGTCGCATACTAAATATAGACCTGGAAGAGTCTATTGTGTAGGTAGTTTCGGTCTCACAATAGAATATTAGCGTTTGAGCCTCTTATATAGAATTCTTACTCTGCCCTGAACATTGAGTTCTACCTGGATTCTATCCTCTTGGGAATTTATATATATATATATATATATATATATATATATATATATATATATTGACCAGTAATATTGTCAATATATATATATATATATATATATATATATATATATAGTTAATAATCCCTACGAAGATTTTGTGTTCTCCCCTAACCTCCCTCAATACTGTATTCATAAAAAACTTAAAAATTCATAGCATTTTATTGTCACTGACATTCAATGAAACATGTATAAGAGAAAGTTTGCTGTTCAGATATACAATATAAAATATAAACACACGCACACACACATACACATATATATTGATAATAATAATAATAATAATAATAATAATAATAATAATAATAATAATAAGAAGAAGAAGAAGAAGAAGAAGAAGAAGAAGAAGAAGAAGAAGAAGAAGAAGAAGAAGAAGAAGTAGACGGATCTTTGCACGCTTGTCTTCCAAATATGTCTCGCCTTTTCTCTTGTATGTATTTCCTTCTTATTTCTTTTCATCTTATTTAATTTTTGGGTTATACTCATTCCCAAAGGTCCCCAAAATGAGAGGATTTTAATTGGTTCTTTTTTTTTTTTTCTTGTAATGAAAACAAATATAGAGTCGCCTTCTCGCCCATAAACCGAAGATAATATTG
>OZ010613.1:61565072-61570072 GCA_963932145.1 Acanthosepion lycidas | reverse complement strand
TATATTCCTCCCATGTCTTTCTGCTTATGTGGGTTTGTTTGTTAGTTTTTGTGTCTATGTTTATCTCTTTGTGCGTGTGCGTTGTTGTGTATCACTATGTTTGTGTATGTGTCTGTTTGTGTATGTGTCTCTGCGGATGGCTGTTTGTGTATGTGTATTTGTGTATGTCTGTTAGAGTGTGTGTCTCGTTGGAACGTGCGTATCTGTGTGTAAAACGAATAATAGTCGCTTGTTTCCGGATAAATACTCATACAAGAAGGTGGCGACGTAATCCTCGTTGCAGACATTCGCTCAGGCAAACACAGAGCCATCCTATGCTGAGTAGACATTAGTTTAACTTCAAGGAGATAACGCAACATTTGGCGTGATCACCATTTAAATAAGCCTAGTACGCTCAAACCGTTCTGCTGATATGACTTCGCACTGGACATCCATTGACAGCTTCATGACTATTTCTTCTGAGACTATTTACATTATTCGGACTATTGTCCTCATCTTTGTCGCCATATCTATTACAACATTTCGGGTGTTGTATGCCCCGGCCTTCTTCAGGTGGTTGGAATGTTGAACTGAACCCTTAATTTCGCTCACTGGGGTAGACTGTTCTACTTCCACGTGCTATGTTTAATGATATCAGTTATCTCCTGTTAATTCCCCTCTCCAAATTCTCCACTGCCTTAACAGGGTATTGAACTCACACCCTTTGGGTCATGTCACTGGATCTAACTAACGCCTTTATCCAATGTGCCATGTGTCCTTGAGGATGTGGAACTAGTACAGCCTACGGACTGGAGTCCGTTGTTGTGTTCTTGTCCTTGCTAGCAGTCGCTTTGCATGCCCTTGGAGACAGTAGTCGGCGCGCTTGCCCTCGGAGCCAGCAGTCGGTTTGCATGCCCTTGGAACGAGTAGTCGGTGTGCCTACCCTTTGAAGCAGCGGTCGCTTTGCATGCCCTTGAAACCAGCAGTCAGTACGTCTGTCCATGGAGCCAACACTCGCTTTGCATACCCTTGGAGACAGTAGTCGGTTTGCATGCCCTTGGAGCCATTATCGTTTTGCATGCCCTTGGAACCATCACTCGGTTTGCATGCCCTTGGAACAAGCAGTTGGTGTGCTTGCTCTTGTAGCAAGTACTCGCTCTGCTTGCCTTGGAACCAGTAGTCGGTGTGCATATCCTTGGAGCCAATAGTCTGTGTGCATGCTCTTGGAGCCAGCAGTCGGTGTGATTAGTTCTATCTTGTTCTGATTATCATTTCTTTTTAGATAAATGATGACAAACATCTAGCAACCTCAACAAATGAACCTGCATGTTGTAATGCTTTTTCCTAAATGCACGTATCTTCTACCCCCCCACCCCTCAACAGACTCCTACCTGAATTTTTCCCGGAATACTACAATCTTCAATCAAATCCATACTCTCATGAAAAACCTTTCTTACAACCTACTTTCTACTTTAAAAGTATCTAAACCAGTAATCATCTAATTTGAGTGACTCTTTGGCCTTATATTAGTGACTTCCTGAATTTGGGCTGATCCTGTAGATATACAGTCAACGACGAAATTATTCGAATAAAAATATTCAAAATTGATGGGTGTACAAATAATTTTGTCGTTGACTGTAGATGCGTGTGAGTGTTCTCCGATATAAATTATAGTGTGTCTACATAATTCAAGATGGGGATAGTTTGTGAATAAACTGCTATAGATTTTTTTTTGTTTAATTTGTGGCCCACATATCAAAGAGTTTCATGAT
The DNA here is from genome assembly GCA_963932145.1 of Acanthosepion lycidas. Taxonomy (NCBI): domain Eukaryota; kingdom Metazoa; phylum Mollusca; class Cephalopoda; order Sepiida; family Sepiidae; genus Acanthosepion; species Acanthosepion lycidas. The sequence continues at coordinate 61,568,321 of OZ010613.1, read as the reverse complement.
ATATCTAATGATAAATTCCTTACTCTCGTCATGATATGCAAAATCATTTCTAGAATTTTATCGTCGAAAAGCTTCCTTTGATCTCTAAATACAGAGTTGCGTATTTCTTTGAGAACACGTCTTTTAAAAGGTTTCTTCTGACTTGATACGTTTATCATTTATTTTCAGAGAAATGATGCCAAACATCAAGCTAACTCTGCTCGCTTCCTGAAAATTGCACGGTCGTTTGTTGTCAAAGTTCAAAAAGATCCGGAAACCGCTGGCGGAGATTCTAGAGCAGTAGCCAAACGTAAAAGGCCCGCTAAGCGTCCTAATAATGTCACAATATCCAAGTTTGTATCAAGGGGAGGCAATTCAATTTTACTAATTTTTAAAGTGGCGCATGAGGACATCAACAATTTCATTTATTGCTGGATCCCTGGATTTGGTTGGTGCTGTGCTATTGACAAATAGGATTTTTTCTATTTCCATATATAGGTTATAGGCTAAATAAAAATAGAGTAAAGAGACGACAGGAAATTGACAACAGATCTCGCGACAGGAGGAAGTCTTGCGAGTCAACCGTCTTTCTCATCAGGGTCTGATCCGATTCTTTGAGCATCAGCTCAAGATGAAGTTTAGAACTGATAGAAAACGCTTGCATTCGACAGTTTTCAGAGAAAGGTGGGTGACTAAAGCGAGCTTGGTTCGTTTAAACGAGGCAAGCCGTGATTTTCTCTTTAAGTCAACCTACGTCACATCGGGGTGGCTTCCTGTGGAGCCCTCCCCTTGGTTAGGTTAGACAAGCCTTTGTGTACCTAGTTAATGTGAGTAAATATTGTTCCTGGCCTGTTCCCGGCAGCATCTTTGGTTATGATCCAAGTCGAGATTCCCAACCTTCCCAGTTTGTTTTGCCCCCTTTTGATCTCGACTGGGTCAGCTTTTATTTCCCATGCCCGTATATTTTCTCCTCTCCCATTCCCTTAGCGTGAGAGCTTCTTGATTTTGTCCAATGGGCAGAATACAGCGGCCTCTCCTTTTTTGAGTGTTGGACGGGCCCTACTAACATCAGTTATGTTTAGTTTACTTTGTGTTTATTTTAGTTTGTTTTGGGGTTCATTCCCTCCCTTCTCATTCTATTCATCCCTAAATTTTTAAATATTTTATAATAATTAGATTTTTATGGCATGGGGCGCGTTTTGTAGGTTAACCTTGAGAGGATGCGATATTATAGTGTATGGAGGATTGATTGGTGACGGACGAATTTTTGTGGTGAATGGGCAAATTGTAATGTGTGAATGGGTCGTGAATCAGATTAGATAGGTATAAGATAGTTAGTGATGACCAGCCTCAACCCCTCTCCATTTCGGCCTTGTGCCATAATTGTGTAATTTTACACAATAAATAAAGAAACTGACAACAGATATTGTGTTGTAAAACAACACTATACAACAATATGGTGTTGCCAATAGGAAGTTTAAGTTGATTGGACAAACCAGAATGTGTTGAGTCTTGGATCCGGTGTTTTGCAGCCCAAGTTTGGGCTAAAAAACTGACAACAAGTCAAGAGGCGGGGAGAAAATTAAATAAACGACATATTCCTAGCTTTGGCAGGTTGTGAAGCTATAATTAAAATTTCTGTTATGACATACGCAGAAGAATTGAAGAATTCAAGTTTGTTTTTTTGTTTTTTAAATTGGAAATTATAAAAAGAAATTTACAACTTAAAAAGAAACTTGTCATAAAGAAAGGAACCAAATTTCTGTTCATTAAACAAGATGAATCAATTATTTAATAACTTCACAGATTAAGAGAAGTTAGTAGATTCAATGAGTTTGGGAAATTAGGAACTCAAGATTTGACTACAGATGACAAAGATTCAATTACAGTTGATTGCAGGTATCGCTGATATATTGCCTAAATGTAAGATATTGGAACAATTACATTTGAATAATTTGTCTAACTGCATGTGTGGACATTATACAACAGCAGGAATTGATTAAAAAGTATAATATTACTGAGGACAATGTTGAAATGCACAGTATAAAAAAAATGCAAGAAAATATCAATGAAGAGGTTCAGATCCAAAAATAAAAAAAAATCTGGTTATTAGGATTGGTTAATTTTTTATAATAGGTGCTTGCCAAAATATAGCTAATGTCGTTTTTTGACGTTAAAAGTACGTCAAAAAACGACATTATTACGTCATTATTTTTGCACCAACCTAATACCTAATAGAAGCATTTGCTGAACTGTATAAAAAAAAAACAATGAATTCAAATAGACTCAAAGGTGTTAATGTTTGAGGATTTTAAAAAAGATATCCATAAATAAAAAAAAAAACATTTAAAACTTTTTTTCGTCCCAAAAAGGAGGATACTTTAACTATGGATGTTTGTGATCAACTACAATTTGCCGTCACTTGGATTCGGTGTTTTGCAGCACAGACGAGTGGTGAAGCTATAATGAAAATTTCTGTTATGGCATTCACCAAACAATTGATGGGTTAACTTTCTTCGAAATTTCGGAATTTATAAAAAAGAAACTTATTTATGCTCGTTAAATAGAAACAAGATGAATTAATTATAGAATATTTTCAAAGATTAGGAGAAGCTAGCAAATTCTGCGAATTTGAGAAACTTGGAACTCTATGTTTGACTATAGAAGACGAATTGATTCAGTTATAGTTTATTAAAGCTATGGCTAACATATCTCATATATATATATATATATATATATATATATATATATATATATATATATATATATATATATATATATATATATATATATATAATATTGGAACAATTACAGTTGAATAATTTAACTCTAAATGTGTAGAATAGATCAATTGGAAAAGGTTCCGATAGACAAAGTGAAGGGATTCTTGGGAGCCTTAAAGAAATGCAAAAAATTGTGCTCACAAGTACAGCTCATACCTTACTAACAGTTTTATCAATGTAAAATATGTGTGATATTAGGGTGTCAATTTATTTGGCGTATTGGAAAATGCCATGATAAAATTTGTATCTTTAGGTTTCTGGTTGGAACCAGAAAGGAAATGAGTAAGCAATAGAAATCAAAATTAATAATAAAAGTAGACGAAGCAAAAGTAAGAAGACAAAACGTTAAGAAAGAATGGTCTTGACACAGAAATGGGGAACAGGCAATTAATTGTGGCGTTCCTATTCAACACAAGAATGAACAAAAATATGGCGGTTGAGAACGAGAAGGGGGTCTATCTTATTGGATAGGAAGAAATCCCAGCAT
>OZ010613.1:61550072-61560072 GCA_963932145.1 Acanthosepion lycidas | reverse complement strand
ATTTATAGATAGATAGATAGATAGATAGATAGATATGAACAGATTGGGATGTATAGATACATATGTAGATAAATGATCAATTGTTATGTGAAAAAATGTACTGGGCCATCAGAGTGTCCATCATACCCTATTCCCAATCAAACCGAGGGTCCCAAACTTAGCAGCAATTTTCTATGTCTTCATGTGCCAAAGGTTTTTTTAGATGTCCCCTTCAAGATCCTTGCATTTTGATTTCTACTTCAAGATCCGTGTATTTCAATAGAGCTGTGAAAGAAAGAAAGGTAAGAAAGAATTAGAGCTGTGAAAGAAAGAAAAAAAAAACTTTGAACGATGTAAAGAAAGAATGCTGTGAAAGAAAGAAAGAAAGAAAGAAAGAAAGAAAAAGGCAAGAAAGAAAGAATGAAAGAAAGAAAGCTGTGAAAGGAAGAAACAAAGACTAGAAAGAAAGAAATAAAAAACGCAAGAGAGAAAGAAATAGATAAAACTGTGAAAGAATGAAAGGTAAGTAAGAAATAGAGCTGTGAAAGAAAGAAAAAACTATGAAAGATGTAAATAAAGAAATAAATAAAGAAAATAGAGTGAAAGGAAGAAAAAGAAAGAAAAGAGAGTACAGAGTGAAAGAAAGAAAGAAAGAAAGAATAAAAGAAAAAAGGCAAGAAAGAAACAAAGAAAAAAAAGAAAGAAAGGGAAGAAAGAAAGAATGAAAGGCAATAAAAAAGCTGGCAAGAATGAAATAAAAAAAATCTGTGAAAGAAAGAAAGGAATGGAAATAGAAACTGGGAAAAAAGAAAAGAAAGAAAGAAAGAAAGCTGTAAAAGAAAGGGAATAAACGAATTAATAAATAAATACATCTGTGAAACAAAAAAAAGAAAGAAAGAAAGAAAGAAAGAAAGAAAGAAAGACAAGAAAGGCAAAAAAAAAAGAAAGAAGAAAAAAGAAAGAAAAAAGAAAGAAAGAAAACACACAAAAGTTCGAACAATGTTAATGGTACACTATTTACATTATTCGGACTATTGTCCTCATCTTTGTCGCCATATTTATTACAACGTTTCGGCCTTTCAGTATCTGTCTATATTTCTGAGATGAGGTATTATGTACACTATTTACATTATTCGGACTATTGTCCCCATCTTTGTCGGCATATTTATTACAACGCTTCGGCCGTTGTACGCTCCGGCCCTCTTCAGGGTTCGAACTGAACCTTTTATTTCGCTCACTGGAGTAGACTGTTCTAGTTCCACGTCTCATGTTTAATGGATGTCAGTTATCTCCTGTTAATTCACCTTTTGAAAGTTCTCCACTGCCTTAACCAGGTATTGAACTCGCACTCTTTGGGACCTGTCACTGGATCTAACTAACGCCTTTATCCACTGTGCCATGTGTCCTTGACAGATAATGATAATAGTAATATTAGCCGTTTCCTTACAAGGAAATATTCGACTTACAATGAACGAGCAGCCAGAATCACTCTCGTTTGAAATTTATAAAAAAACTTTTTTTTTACACCTGTGATACTGGTTTCCTTCCTAACTTTTTATTTGAAGTAGTGTAGAATGCCAAACTCTTGACTGAACTTCTCGTATGAGCAGATATCATAATTTACATTATTTATATTCGAAATAATATCCTCATCTTTGTTGTTGCTATCACAACGTTTCGGTCGTTATGCCCTTCGGTATTCTTCAGGAACATGAACGTAGGACAATTGCCTAGTGGATAAAAGCATTGGTTTTTGGATTTGTTGATAGAATGGTTGTGTGTTCAAACCCTGGTTCGGGAATTGTGTATTTCTACTGAGTAGAAACGTCTGAGCAGTACTAAATAAAACGAAGAAAAATAAGAACAGGGTGATATTGCTTGATATGAGCAGTGGAATGAGAACAGTCTATCTACATTGATTAAATAAAGGCTTCATTTCGGAATTCTCTGTAAGTTACCCAGATCGATCTGCACCCGAGGAAAGGCGGATGGAGCAACGATCGAAACGTTGCGATAACAACAACAAAGATGAGGAGAATAGACCGAAAATAAATAGTGTAAATAGTCAATATCTTGATTGTCATTATTTTCTCTTCGTGTTACATATGCTATTCATTTTTGTTGGTAATACGAAAGTGATTTGGATTTTGAACAAGCTCGTGTCAAAATGAGAACAGGACAAACAGAACAAAGCGGAAAAATAAGAAACAACAACAACAAAAACAACAACAATAATAATAATAATAATAAAGAAACAAAAAAAAAAAAACAAACAATAACAGAAAATGTATGAATGAAAAAGAAGGTGGTTGCACTCGTATTTTAAGCCACATTGCAATGGCTGAAACAGATTTCCTACAACAAAAATACAGCGTAATTGCCTGGATATAAAAATTACCGGAAGTGACTTTAGGTGGGGGTGGGGCATCTGTGGAGATTGAAGAGCGTTCCGGAAGTTTTGCTTTCTCTCTTTATTCGACAAGCGAGCGCCATTTATAAAAAAGCGTCAAGTATGGGGGAGACAAAATTCTCTCAGCCATGACCGTCACCGAATGGTTACACCCACATGGCTTGCGTACGAACAAACATTCCGTAAGATGCAGCTGTTTGCTAATGTTAAATATTGGTAAGATGCGGACATTTTTTTTCTTTCTTACTTCTTTATATCTTTCTCTTCATAAATCTTTCCCCCTCTTTTTGTCTTCTTTTTCACTTCGTTCATTCTTTTTATAACTCTTTGTTGCTTCATTCTTTTCGCCACTTCCTTTTTCTTCTTTTTTACACTTAATTCCTTTTCATCGTTTGGCGTCTTTCCTTTCGCCAATTTTGTCTTTTTTTTTTTCTGTCTACAACTCATTCATGATTTTTTATCATTCTTTCTTTCTTTTTTCTTTTTGTCACTTTTCTTTCTCCTCTTCCCATTTTCTTCTTTTTACTTTATATTTTTCTTTCTCATCCTTTCAGTTTCTTCTTTTTCTTCTTCTATATTTTTTTCTTTCTTATCCTAGTTTCTTCTTCCTCTTCTTTTCTTCTTCTATATCTTTTCTTCTCGTAATCGCAGTTTCTTCTCCTTCTTCTTTCTTTATATTTATCTTTCTCGTCTTCCCAATTTCTTCTTCTTTCTTTATATTTTTCATACTCATCATCCCAGCTTCTTCTTCTTCTTGTTCTATCTCTTTCTTTTCTTTCTCCTCATCCCGGCTCCTTCTCTCTCTCTCTCTCTGTCTATATATATACATAATATATATATATATATATATATATATATTATTTCTGGTCATACTTTCTTCTTCTTCTATCTCTCTGTTTTTTCTCATCATCCCAGCTCCTCTCTCTCTCTCTATATATATTTTGATTTTATTTCTGGTCATACCAGCTTCTTCTTTTTCTTCTGCTATCTATCTATCTATCTATCTATCTATCTATCTCTTTGTTTTCTTTCTCACCATCCCTGTTTCTTCTTTAATTCTTTATCCTTATCACATTCATTCGAATCATTTTTCGTTTTTCTCTCTTTCTTTACATGTTTTCCTTTCTCTTTATCACAATTTTTCCTAATTATTTTTCATCAAATATTATCTTATTTTTTCTTCCATTTCTTCTTTTCCCTCATCACAATATTCTTATTTTCGACGTCATTTTTTTTCTTTTTCTTCTTTACATAATTTTCTTGTTCGCCATCACTCCACATTCGTTTTTCTTTCACTAAATATTATTTATTGTATCACCATCAATTTTCCTTATTTTTCTTTCACTTGACTTTCTTCACTTTTTATTTCTTCAAATGTTTTTCCTATTAATCTGAATTTTTCTTCTTTCTCTAAAACTTTACCTTTCTTATTATCCTTGTTTCCTTCTTTTTTTTTCCTCCACCCCTCATTCATTCACTTCATCTTTTCTTATCTTTTTTCTCTACGTCAGTCATATAATTCATCTTCAACTTCGTTCACTTTTTCTTTCTTTCCATTATTATTCTTGCTCTCTAACATTTTCTTTTTCTTATTCATATTCTTTATCATATATTCGTATTTACTTTTTTTCTTCCTCCTTCTCGTTTTCGTCTTCTCTCTCTCTCTATTTTCCTTTATCACACACTTTCCTCTTTTCATTCTTTCTGTAACTCCTTTTCTTTCTTTTTGTATTTCTCATAATCTTTTTTCTTTCTTCATATTATTTTCCCTGCTTTTTCTATTGTATTTTTATGATGAGATGTTATGTACACTATTTATACTATCGGCCTATTGTCCTCATCTTTGTCGCCATATTTATTACAAAGACACATGGTACAGTGGATAAAGGATACTTGCCTATCCACTTTAGCTGACAAGAGCCTTCCCCTTCCCGACATCCCTTCTATCACAGAACACAAATTTATAATATCTCTATCAAGACCCGACTAGTTACCAGACTTGTGAAAAGACTTGAGCCTGAGAAGGTTACCGATCCGGATAAAATCGCTGTGGTTATTCTTAAGTATATTAGCTCAGAGATATCTGCAGCCTTGGTAAAAAATATTTAGCCTGAAGAAGTCATTCGAAAGGCTTTGAAAGGTGCCAAGTGTATACCCCGTTTTGAAGAAAGCCAGTGACTTCTCATCCCCTTTGTTAGTGTCATCAGCAAACTCTTTGAGGCTATCAACAAGAAGAGTGATGATCACCTTAAGGGTGAGAACCTACCTGCAACAAAAATTATAGCTAGGTCCACTGATGATATTACGCATAGTAACAGAAAAGTATTATACAATGAATACAACACGATGATGATCGGTTTTGATATATCGAAATCCTTTGACAATGTGTTGCATAGGATGTTGTCGCACAAACCTTCCAGCTATGTATTTTCTGAAAGATCTTTCACAACTATCAGATAGGCAGGCAGGCAGGTCCATAAAGTTGGTTTTTAATGACCAATCTTCCGAAGCAAATCATATCAATGCTTGTGTTTCACAAGGTTCGCTTTTCAGTCCTACCCTATCTTGCTTTATATTTACGATAAGTCTGAGAGCATATTACGATCATTAGTAAATATTTATGCAGATGATTCGGTCGTGTAAATGTGCAAATTTTAAGATCGAGATTAACAGAGCTTTTCAGCTGATCTCTCCTCTGAACTAGCTTTAACAACTGACGGAGGAAAACGAAATTGCTTGTAACATTCAATCCTACAATTACCAAAATAGTAACTTTTTATAATCCCCAACCTGACCTGAAATTCCCATGATTCAAGATGAATGGTTGTGCTCTCAATAGGAGTCTGTGCTCAATTTCATCACAGATTTCATGGAGAACTCATACATACGATCTACTGCTAAAGCCGCTGGAAACATGGTCGGATCCTTGTACCACACCAGAAAGTACCTGATTGTTAACCTCTCTCTTTAAAAGAGCCAGATTAGAGTACTATTACCAGATTTATGCCAGGGTTGCCATTTCAATGCTAGTTAGAGCCCAAAAGCGTCATTGTGGGTGATGAATTATTTCCCACCGTACAACCCCTTTCATATAGATGAATCATCAAAAGATTATCCCTACTCTATCGCTATTCAAAGGTAATACTCTACATGGAAAATACACTAGGACGAGCCATAACTATTCAATACTTATACCATTTGTAAGTAAAAAGTTCCATTAAGACAACGCTGCGGACGATTCCAGAGAAGTTGCCTACCCAATCAATGCAATCTTAAACTTTTCAAGTATATGGAAAACTGTTAAATTTTCCACATATCCTCATAAACTTATTCTTACGGTTCATTCAACAAACTCCTTTATATATACTCTACCCTGAATAGCTCTTTGGCCTTGTATAGTGTAAAAATTTGTGGAAAAAACCCAAAAAACAACAAATCAAAGAAACACAGCAAAAACAAAGCAACAAATAAAAAATATAAAGAATGAAGAAACCAATTTTTTTTATTTAACAAAAGTAAAAACAATGAAACAAAAACAAATCAATAATCGAAAAGAAAATTAGGAAAAAATAAAAGACAAAAAAACAAAATGAAATAAAACATAAAAAAACAAATACAGAAATAAAAATAAAAATAACTAGTGAAAAAACAAAAACAGTAGAAAGGTTGTGGAGAGCCGTGATCGTGAGGAACACGTCACATGGAAGAAGACGGTATTAAGTAAAGAAAAAAGAACATCATCAAATATAATGATATCTCAACTTATTTCTTTCTTACTTATGGGGAAGTGATTGATCCTTACAAATTATTGGCTCAATTGAAACGACTCATACATTGAAGAAACATTTAAAGACTAAATATAAATACGATATTGCCCCAAATATCTGTGGAATCGTGTGTAGTGCACGAGACAGGAGTCGATTATTATGTCACCAACGATTTTTAGATCAGTGCTTGGTGCCACACAACATAATATTCCAGCAGGCTAATATCTACATGACACTCTGAATCGCTCCATCATATTTTAAAATTATTCTGTAAAGCGATTTGCCCATTCCAAAAATATGGTATATGATGGGACGACAGCTGTCTCATTCACTGAACCCACCTACAGCTCTTATTTTATTTCATCTCCAGGTGCTAATCCCGTGAAATAATATATCCGGCATTCATATAGATAAGAGAATACGGGCCACTTTTAATGAGAAATGAAGATAAACAATATATTTATATGGGATCTATTTGTTGTTGATAATCCCCATGTTTTGGAATGATAAAAGTACTGATTTATATATGTATATTCTAGTTTAATTAGGTGTAGGTTTAACCTTGAATATGTTACGGGTGTTAGAAGTTGCTATTTTATTTTCGGTTTGTGTGTACGTATGTACAATGACCGTCAAAATTATTGGTATGGTTCAATAAAAAAAAGTATTACTTCAGGGTAATATTTTTAACATGGTAAATATAAAAAAATATATTCTCACAAATTTAATCAGAATTCTGTATCGTCGGGTGATGGGAGCAAAAATGTTTCCTCCTCCATTTTTTTTCTTTTGGGGAGTATGGTTAGACAGCTAACGGGATTAAAACAAGCACTATTAAATAGAGATTGAAACTTCTTGTAGAGTCAAAGGGTATCTATCACAATGGGATATACTGGGTCCAATATCTATGTATGCAGCCAGTTTGGTGACGATGTAGCATTTCTAGGTATACTTAATAGACAGACCTCAACAGCAAGGGTTTAGGGTTCGCCCGATACAATCAACGGGCACGTGTCCGTGACTAAAGCGAACTTTAAATTTGGAGATCGGCTGAAGTTTCGTATGAAGGGGGATGAGTACTACCACTTCTAAACATCAATGAATATCTCACTGGAATGGAAAAACTATAGTTGGACTACTGAAACTACGCATACAAAACATCCTTTACTAAGCAATACGTGGATAGCACAAGCCCGTCTAGACATACATGAGAATTTAAAAACAAAATCTAAGATAGATATTAGGTTGGTGCAAAAATAATGTCGTTTTCTCACATGTTACTATGTGAGAAAATGACATTATTTTTGCACCAACCTAATATATAATGGAAAATAACAACACCAGCCGACAAGAATAAATCCATAAACTGTAAACTTCGACTGGAGGATAAAATAACTATAATTATCTTCCAAGACTAAAATAAATTGCTAAATAAGCGATCAGAATGTATTTCAAAATGCAAACACAAGAAAATAAAACTGATAATACAGCCTGGCACCGTTATATCGAGATACATTCTATACATTGAGCAATTTCACCCATAAATATAGTACACCTTACAACTAATTTTTTTATCATATATATGTTTGTGTGTATATATATATATTTATTAAAGACATTTTTATGTTTAACGTTCTTTTTATAGATACAAGTATTTAAGTAAATGCTCTGTTTATAATAAACAGTATTAAATAACATTTACCGGCCTGAATGTCTGAGAAATTTTCATAGAAAATATTCGTCCTTTGACAGGATTCGAACCTGCATCCTATACGGAACTGTCATTTACGCTGACGTGCCTTAACTGACTCGGCCACAAAGGAACGTTCGGTAGGCAAGGTCGAATTTACTGCTTATAAACTTCAATCTTCCATGAATCTCGTACATTCATAACTGCTCATGGCGTATCAAATGTAAACAAATGACGTCATACATTAAAGGACGAATATTTTCTATGAAAATTTCTCGGACATTCAGGCCGGTAAATGTTATTTAATACTGTTTATTATAAACAGAGCATTTACTTAAATACTTGTATCTATAAAAAGAACGTTAAACATAAAAATGTCTTTAATAAATAAATTGTCGGACTTTGTCCATTTCTTAATGTATGTATATATATATATATATATATATATAGTTAAATTCCCAGATCAATTCTGTGGACAAGACAGATTGGTATAAATAAAATGACAATTGGAAAAAAGATCATGAAAAATGAAATCGAAATGTTCTTGTTATAGTTACATTAAAAAATCCAAATTTAAAAAGATAGACGCTTCTGTCTAAGCCTTTTTTTTCTGGTTAATGTAAATTACATTTATACTAAGAGATTTTTTTTTCCATGTCAACAATATAGTTAAATTCTGTCTTGTCCACAGAATTGATCTGGGAATTTAAATTTGGTCAGCGCTTAAGCGGTGTAACCGAAGAGCTTCATCCAGACTTGATTTTCAAGCGATACATATCCACAAAAGCTCTCTCCTCGATAGTAAATTTTAAACAATAAATATATAAGCCAGGTTTATTAAATGTAAACAAGGGAATTCTGTTTAATTTTAGATGCATTTTATATAGAGACACATCGCCTTTCCAGGAATCAATAAAACTGTCAAAATGACCAAGGGAATTCAGACCAACATGAATCCATCCAACTATTATCTTAAATAACAACTTAAAAGAGACTGTTTGACCAACACAAGCTCTGACCAAAAAGAAAAAAAAGAAAAAGAAAACTACAGACAAAAGTTCATTTTCTCCATCATTATATTCATTTCTCTAGTTCACTGCTACCATCAAGCATAATTTTTTTTCTCCTGATGATGGCCATGTTGCCCGAAACTAGTCGCGGAATCTATATGAAATAATAATAAAAAAGAAAAATATTAATATACAACCCAGTGTGTCTGAAGATTTTAATATTTTTATTGTTCCACACACACACATATATATATATATATATATACACACAAACACACACTACAGTTCAAAAGCTTGAGGCAATCCCCAGAATAACCATGGGATGAACATGACACACGATTGAAAAAGAAATGATCTCGAGTCATTGAAAAAAGAATGTAATCAGTTATGAAACTTATATTTTAGTAATATTTGCAATGAAAGTCAAAAAATTGTGCTGCAGTAATCAAGGCGAAAGGAGATTATTTTGAGGAGAGAGAAATTTAATCACAAAATACTTTTTTTCTTTTCGTCACAAAATTTCTAATAAAAAAAATCATGTCTCACTTTTTTTAACTATGTACAGTGTAACCTGGATATAAGAGAGTTGTCGGGACCGGAAAAGAAGTCTCTTATATCCGGGTTTCTCTCATATCTGGGTTTGGTCTATTTTGTTTAGGTAAGTATGGCTCTAATTTGGGACTAGAGAAAATCTATCTTATATCCGGGTCTCTTATATCCGGGTTACACTGTATAATAATTTACTCATCTTTAAAGTACAAAACGATTATTTTGGGGGTCAATTTAATTTAAAATTACCAGGGTTGACATCAAATCTTTCACCTGTAGCATCTCTCTCTCTCTTCTTTTCTCTTGATCTATCTATCTATCTATCTATCTATCTATCTGGTTTGTTTTGTTTTACTGCATATCAATCTCAGTTGGTTATTTAATGACGACAAGATTTTTATTGTTGGAAAGTTTTTTTTTTCCAAAACTGTATTGCTGGTAAAATTTTTCTTTTTCAAAAATGTACTGCTGATAATAATTTTCTTAAAAAGTATTGCTGGTATTAAAACCTATTTCTATACTTTCATAGTATTTTGACCCCTTTTATGGGAAGGTAACTATTTCCCCATAGATTGGACCCTGACAGGTGCTACCA
>OZ010613.1:61537572-61542572 GCA_963932145.1 Acanthosepion lycidas | reverse complement strand
ATTGATTTCAAGTTTCAGCTTAGCAAAGGATTTAAATTGTTAGAATCTCGTCGGTTGATCCATAGAGAGTTGATCAAAAGTAGGCCTTGTAAATATCTTGTTTTATTTTGTTTTTGAATGTTCTGGCTTTTATTAGAGGAAAAGGGGGAAAGAAACAAAATGCTTCAAACTTTAAATAAGTGTCAAATATTTTCTTACGGAGTAATTATAATGATTCAGAAATAGGTTACATACCATTTTGAAATATTTAACATTTAAGAGAAATTCCAAAATCTAAGGAATTTGGTTTGCACGAGTGATCAATTTATTCTAGTTTTGTGAGGAACTAAGTTTCGAATCATCTTTTATGTACCGTATCTCTCCATAAAAAATTTTCTCACACCAACTAATTGAAACCAAGTGAACAAAGACAAAATTCTGTATTCCTTGCTTATTGAGTGAAGAACGTTATATAGAAACGAAAAATTAAATGAGAAAGAAAATAACCTTTAGTAACCAAATAAAAATAAATAAAAATGTTATAATTTATGTGTATTAAAAAATTATTTTAAAATATTTAAGATAGGTCACTCTTATATATGTTAAAATAGGAATATATAAATAATATATATATATATATTAAAATATAAAAGTGAACATTGAAGTCAATACTCAGAGGCGGTGGGCTATTTCATGCTAGACGCAAAACTCAGGCCGCCTGCATCTAGGATGAAACAGCCTGTCGCCTCTGAGTGTTGACTTCAATGTTCATTTTTATATTTATATTTACATACGCTCTATCTCTAATATTGAGCACTTTATCGAGTAAATATAGCACACCTTAAAACTATATTTCTTCACACACACACAGATATATATATATATATATATATATATATATATATATATATATATATATATATATATATATTTATAATCAAATAAACTAATGTAAGTGCAATAGTTCACATACACACAGAGACACCCCTCCCAAACACACACTCACACAAATATATATGTATACACTTAAAATAGCGGAGCTTTGAAGAGTATATTAATAAATATACATAATACCTCACGCCGACAATACGACTCGCACTTTCATGCACTTTCATGCACTTTCATGCACTTGAAAATGAACTGGCCGTTATCTGTTTAGAATTTCTGTTAGTTGGATGAATTATTACTATTATTAAATATTTAATTGTACTTTAATTTATATTTAGGTTCAAACTTACACTCATGATTAAGAATTCTAAATTTAAAATTTAAACAGCGGGGTACGCTTGTATCAGTATACGTTAAATGGATGCATACTATGTTTTAAAGGGGTAACAATTATTACCTGGGGTAAATAACTTAAAAGGTGATATCGATAATATAACAACAATAGATAAGCAGTAATAAAACTGTAATAAAAGTAATACTATTAATAATATAACAATAATTATAGGTAACAGTAATATTAATAATGGGTAATAAAAATATTAGTAATGTGATAAAATTTTTATTAATAATATTAATAATATAATAATAGTAACATTAATAATCGTATATGTGGAGTCCGAATGAAAATAAATATTTATCTGGATCAACCTGTTATAGTAGGTATTTGTTTGTAGGTCCGCATTTGATCATTAACTCACTTCTTTTGTTTAACAAATTAGGAATTTCTATATGCTTTAGAATGGCACATTTTTCTAAAAGACATAAATTACATTTACTGCTTTCCCCCTTGTGTTTCTATTGCTTTTTTTTATTTTTCGGAAAAATTTAGAAAGGGCAGTGCTGTTACTACATTTAATATTGACTAATGTCACTTGTGGTAGTAGAAATGTGATTTCCAATGGTTTTCAGTTGAACCAAGATAAGACCTCGCCATTAGGCTTGATTTTAACACTATAAATTATAACTTTGCTGTTCGGTAAGCAGGTTTTGTTTTTACGGCAGTTGCATTATTTAATTCTGCAGTTATATTTATCTTGTACGTTGGTTAGTTGCTTGCAGCATTCACCAAATTAAGCAAGGAAACAGTCTGAAAAGATTTACAGGAGATTGCGGAGACGTCTTGAGGCCGTGGTTGAATCCAGTGGCGATTTTATTGAATAAATTTACTGTTTAGATATTTTTGTGTAATTTTGTTAAATAATTCTGCTAATATTAGATGTCTATTTATTTCATTTTCGTTGATTTTAAACGACAATTTATCTATCGCACACTCTGTATACATACATACGCACACAGACACACACACATATATACATACTTATGTCCTCAACGATGCTAAGTCTCTATTTGCTGCTCGGATGAAGGAGCGTATTGCATCTTGCAAATTTGGCTCCAAAGATTATTGGCGTCTCTGCAAGAGCGTATTGAACAATAGCAAACCCTCTATACCTTCTTTGTTCAACCAATTCGAAGTCCTGACCTCCTCTACCGACAAGGCTGAATGTTTTGCTTGGAAATTTTCATTCAACTCAACGCTCGGCTCTTCCGGTGTATCATACCAGACTTCCCTCTTAGAACTAAGGCCCTGTTGAGTGGGTTACAAATAACCCCGTCTTTGGTATTGGGAATTATCTCCAATTTAGACCCCAACAAGGCTAGTGGTGGAGATGGGATACCAGCCATTATCTTGAAGAAATGCGCGCCTGAACTGGCGCCCGCCCTCTCTAAACTATATAACTACAGCCTCAAGGAATCTTGTTTTCCTGACTGCTGGAAGTCCTCTTCGATTATTCCTGTCTTCAAGAACTCTGGCGACCACTTTGACCTTCTAACTACTATCCTATCAGTCTCCTGCCCCTCTTCGGCAATGTCTTCGAAGCCCTAATCAATACCGAAGTGGTTAACCACCTTACATCGCATGATCTGCTCTCAGACAAGCAATATGGCTTCCGCTTTGCCCGATCTACAGCTGATGTGCTTATGGCCATCACTGAAAATGTCTACCAAGGACTTCAACATAACGGGGAAGCTCGTGCCGTGGTCCTAGACATCTCCAAAGCATTTGATAGGGTTTGGCATGCCGGGCTTCTTCGCAAGCTCCAGGGTTATGGCATTACGGGTCGATTGTTTGACCTAATACAATAATTCCTGTCAAATCGTGAATTGAAGGTCGTTCTCAACGGATTCTCCTCCAGTTTCTATCCCACGAACGCAGGTGTTCCTCAAGGCTCCATCCTAGGCCCCATTCTGTTCCTTATCTACATAAATGACCTTCCTGACTCCATAAATTTCCAAGTTGGCATCAACGCGGATGACATCACAATTTATTCCTGCCTCCAAAACAAATCTAGTGTCACTGAAAAAAATAAAATGGCCGTGCGTCTCGAAAAAGACCTCCAATCGGTTGTGAACTGGGGGAAGAATTGGCTGGTCAACTTTAATGCCTCAAAAACAAAACTGCTCTATATTAACCACCACAGAGATCCTTCCCTGCCCTATATTAGAATGTCTGACGCTCAACTTCTCGAGAGCACCTCTCTG
The DNA here is from genome assembly GCA_963932145.1 of Acanthosepion lycidas. Classification (NCBI taxonomy): domain Eukaryota; kingdom Metazoa; phylum Mollusca; class Cephalopoda; order Sepiida; family Sepiidae; genus Acanthosepion; species Acanthosepion lycidas. The sequence goes on along the minus strand of OZ010613.1, from coordinate 61,539,104 downwards.
CGGCTGCTGGGTCTCACGTTGACTGCTGACCTGAGATGGAACAAATACATTGAGTCAATTGCTTCGTCCACCACAAGGAAAGTTAGCTCCCTGTGACGCGCCAGGAAATTTTTCTCCCCGGAATCGATCCCCCAGATCTACAAATCAACAATTCGCCCTTGCATATTGCTGCCATATATGGTCTGGAGCCCCTTCTGTTTACCTCGGGGTTCATGAAAAGCTCCAAAGGTGGATAGGCAATATAATTGGCCCTGTTCTAGCATCTCGTCTACAGTCGCTCTCTCACAGACGGGCCGCCGCCTCTCTCTGTCATTTTTTACAAATACTTTCGTGGCAACTGCTCCGAGGAACTGCATTCGCTGGTCCCAAGACTTCATGAATTCAAGTGCCCTACGAAGCTGGCATCCCGCTCTCACCCCTTCACTGTCGAAACTACTAAATGTAGCCGTCTCTTCTACTCCAATAGCTGCCTGTCTCGCACCTCTCACCTGTGTAACTCCCTTCCCTATTCCAGTTTCCCTGAGAGCTATAATCTCCAGCGATTCAAATGTAATGTCAATCGACATCTCCAGTGGCCTTGATCTATCCACTACCTTTCTCCTCATCCTTTCTTCTATCACTCCTATCTGATCTTGCTCCAAATTTTCTGCAAACCCTTGCGTCCTAGTGGCTTCCCTCCTTGCTTGGAGTGAAACGTTTAAATATATATATATATATATATATATATATATATACATATATATATATATATATACATATATAATTATTTATTTTTAAAAAAATTTATAACATATGTTATAAAATCACTACAAAAATAGCCATTTTGTTTCAACACCCTCGGTGTCTTATCAAGTGATCACTTGATAAGACACCGAGGGTGTTGAAACAAAATGGCTATTTTTGTAGTGATTTTATAACATATTTATGTTATAAATTTTTTTTAAATAAATAATTATATCTGCTCTACTTTGTATTGAGCACTCTTTTAAGAATAGTAATTGTTGGTTATTGGAATTCATTCCATATACACCAATCATATACTTGGGTATATATATATATATATATATATATATATATATATATATATATATATTTATTTATATATATACATATATATTTATATATATATATATATATATATATATATATATATATAATAGAAATTAAGGTTACATATAGGTGATGATCAACGTGTAAATCGAGTGATAATGATAAGGTGATAATCATTAAATTCACTAATCTTCTTTTTGTATGAATGATTCATTGTAATATAAATTGAACTGCACCACATAGTTGATTTAAAAGAACTGATCCGACGTGCAAATTTTCGGGATAACAACTGAGACATTGCTCTACTTACTGAAGTATTTATTTCGGGCCACGTTGACTGATAAACTTCTATATCAAAAAATTCTCAAATTAGTAAAAAAACTCACTCTCTAAAATTTAAAAAAAATTCAAACTTGGCGTTGCGTATGTACGTTCCAAAAAGAATATTTCGATTCGCATTTAATTTTTCGTCTCAGATGCTT
>OZ010613.1:61525072-61527572 GCA_963932145.1 Acanthosepion lycidas | reverse complement strand
ATATATCAGGTATATATATATATCAGGTATATATATATCAGGTATATATATATATATATATATCAGTTATATATATATATCAGGTATATATATATCAGGTATATATATATCAGGTATATATATTTATATATATATATATATATAAGGTATATATATATATATATATATATATATATATATATATATATATCTGGTATATATATATCAGGTATATATATATATATATATATATATATATCAGGTATATATATATCAGGTATATATATATATATATATATATATATCAGGTATATATATATCAGGTATATATATATATATATATATATATCAGGTATATATATATCCGGTATATAGATATATATATATATATATATCAGGTATATATATATCAGGTATATATATATATATATATATATATATATATATATCAGGTATATATATATATCAGGTATATATATATATATATATATATATATATATATATATATACATATCAGGTATATATATATATATATATCAGGTATATATATATATATCAGGTATATATATATATATATATCAGGTATATATATATATATATATATATCAGGTATATATATATATATATATATATATATATATATATATATATATCAGGTATATATATATATATATCAGGTACATATATAACAGGTATATATATATATATATATATCAGGTATGTATATATATATATATATATATATGTATATATATATATATATATATACATCAGGTATATATATATCAGTTATGTATATATATATATATATATATATATATATATCAGGTATATATATATCAGGTATATATATATATATATATATATATATATATATATATCAGATATATATATATATATATCAGGTATATATATATATATATATCAGGTATATATATGTCAGGTATATATATATATATATATATATCAGATATACATATATATATATATCAGGTATATATATATATATATCAGGTATATATATATCAGGTATATATATATATATATATATATATATATATATATATATATATATCAGGTATATATATATATTTATATCAGGTATATATATATCAGGTATATATATATATATCAGGTATATATATATATATATCAGGTATATATATATATCAGGTATATATATATATCAGGTATATATATATATCAGGTATATATATATATATCAGGGTATATATATATATATATCAGGTATATATATATATCAGGTATATATATATATCAGGTATATATATATATCAGGTATATATATATATATCAGGTATATATATATATCAGGTATATATATATATCAGGTATATATATATATATATATATCAGGTATATATATATATCAGGTATATATATATATATACATATCAGGTATATATATATATCAGGTATATATATATATATATATATATACATATCAGGTATATATATATATATCAGGTATATATATATATATATATATATATATATCAGGTATATATATATCAGGTATATATATATATATATATATATATATATATATATCAGGTATATATATATCAGGTATATATATATATACATATCAGGTATATATATATCAGGTATATATATATATATATATATATATCAGTTATATATATATATATATATACACATATCAGGTATATATGTATATATATATATATATCAGGCATATATATATCAGGTATATATATATATATATATATATATCAGTTATATATATATCAGGTATATATATTTATATATATATATAAGGTATATATATATATATCTGGTATATATATATCAGGTATGTATATATATATATATATATATATATATCAGGTATATATATATATATATATCAGGTATATATATATATATATATCATGTATGTATATATATATATATATCAGGTATATATATATATATATATATATATATATATATATCAGGTATATATATATATATATATATCATGTATGTATATATATATATATATCAGGTATATATATATATATATATATATATATGTATATATATATCAGGTATATATATATATATCAGGTATATATATATATATATCAGGTATATATATATATATCAGGTATATATATATATATATATATATATATATATATCAGGTATATATATATATCAGGTATATATATATATATCATATATATATATAAATATCAGGTATATATATATATCAGGTATATATATATATATCATATATATATATAAATATCAGGTATATATATATATCAGGTATATATATATACATATCAGGTATATATATATATATCAGGTATATATATATATATACATATCAGGTATATATATATCAGGTGTATATATATATATATATATATATATATATATATACATATCAGGTATATATATATCATGTGTATATATATATATATATACATATCAGGAATATATATATATCAGGTATATATATCAGGTATATTTATATCAGGTATATAT
>OZ010613.1:61508114-61518114 GCA_963932145.1 Acanthosepion lycidas | reverse complement strand
ATATAATCACAAATTTAACAATATAGATAGTATTAATATATAACCCCACAAATCAGAACCAACCCACATTTCTTACCCACACAAGACAGACGTACTTACGGAGGTGTTGAGACCTCACATTTATACACACACCCACACGAATATACACACTTACACACATCATACTCACTCACTCCCTAATGAGCCAAATGGTAACAAACACGCCCATAGTAATATACACGCTTACACACCACATACTCACTCACTTTCTAAGACCCAAATAACACACACACACTTACCAGAGACACATCCGCTTTCCAGGAACCAATAAAACTGTCAAAATGACCAAGGGAATTCAGAGCAGCATGAATCCATCCAACTCTAATCTCAAATAACAGCATAAAAGAGACTGTTTGACCAACAAAGATTGACCAAATTTCTTGTTAAAAAATAAAAAAAATAAAAATAAAAAAATGAAAACTACAGACAAAAGTTCATTTTCTCCATCAAGACATTCATTTCTGTAGTTCATTGTTATCAGCAAGCAGATTTTTTTTTTCTCCTGATGATGGCCATGTTGGCCGAAACTAGACGAGGAATCAAAATGAAATAATAATAAAAAAGAAAAAAAAATCAATATACAACCCAGTGTGTCTGAAGATTTTATTTTTTTAATATTTTTATATATATATATATATATATATATATATATATAATATATATATATATATTGTTGGCTAATTGCCCGATCTACCTAATAAGTGAAAAAATTTTGAACTACCCAACTTTATATAAATATACATATATATACGTGTGTGTATGTCTGTGTGTCTTTGTTTGTGTATGTACATGTACATATGGTCCTATAGATAAGTGTTTAACTTTGAGTGCACGTTTGAATGTCTGTATTAGTTCTTTTTCAATGTCTGTGTAGATCTGTGTGCATGTGCAAACGTGTCTGTGCCTGTGCGTGTCTGGTGACCTCTTTCTGTTAATGATCTTAGAAATTGCAAACTTTGCCGCTTTCTTAATTTAAATGCAAAACTTGTTGCAAGCTAGTCAAGTGTCCATAAGGGAGTGAGCGTCAGTCCATGTATTTGTATCAAGTACCCCCTGGAGGCTGATCTGGCGACATGTGCGAAATCCCCAAGGCGGGCTACCTAACGCTCTTTAATTTTGGCAAAGTGTACAATACAGGAAGCGAAATGATCATTTCAATACGCTCTCATAGGCTTTCTACTTTCAAATATATCATCAACTATGGAAAATAGTTAATCATCATATGTTTTTTGCATGTATGTCCAAAAGTAATGTTGAACTGCATGTGTCGTAATGAATAGTAAAATGAAAGGATATCAGGTGGAGCAAAAGGTTTCTTTTTTAACAATGAAAAACCCTCCCTGTAATAAAATTCATATAATATGGATATAAGAATGGTTACCTGCTAAGACAAAACAAAGAATACTGCCGTCAGTGAAATCTTGGAGAATAGCCGTTTTCCTTTTGTGGACTCGTCATATTGATGTTTCTGCAGATGAACATGGTTTCTCAGAGAGAATCATGTCCAATTCGAAAGATTTTGGAGTGGTGAATTTTTCAAAAAAATTATTTTAAATGGAACAGCTATGATTTTAGTACATAAACACACCATCATTCGCACCTTTGTCGTTTCAGTCAAGATTTTCCAATCGATGAGCTCTTCGACCTTCTTCTGTTGCTTAAACATCTTATATGGAATATTGGTTTAATTCAAATAATACTTCGAACGGGTGCCATCACTATTATCTGATGTTTATTTATCAAACCTCCATCAACTGTCAGAAATAGTATCAGAAATTTATTCATTCGATTTGGCACCAAATTACGATTGCACATAGGAATAGCAAAAGTTGCATCAAGCGTGTTGTGAATACGAAGTTATAATAGCTCTCTTTTCTCCACAGTTTTCAAATTCGTGGGCCTATGTGAAAAATTATTTTGACCAATGAAAAAATCGGATTGGCTCCCGGCTGAGAAAAAACCAAGCAAATTTTAGCGAGCCTATATGAAAATTTATTTTGATCAGCTGAAAATGGGGATTGGCTCCGGGCTAAGAAAAGACCAAGGCAAATTTTAGCGAGCCTATATGAAAATTTATTTTGTTCAATTGAAAAAGGTATTGGCTTCGGGCTAAGAAAAGACTAAGGCAAATTTTAGCGAACCTATGTGAAATTTTATTATGACCAGTGAAAAAGGGGATTGGCTTTGGGCTAAGAAAAGACCCAGGCAAATTTTAACGAACCTATGTGAAAATTTATTATGATCATTTGAAAAGGAGATTGGCTCCGGGCTAAGAAAAGACCAAGGCAAAGAGAGTGGCTAACAAACTGGGCCGATGTGAAATCGCTTTGTGATATAAATAAGCAGAGAAATCTGAATCAAAGCAGAGAGAGAGAGAGAGAGAGAGAGAGAGAGAGAAAAAAATAGCAGGAGGCTTAAGGCAGAGTTCCATACATCTGAATAATGTCGGTGTCAAATTTCACTCTGATACCTTATTAGCCTCTACTGAGAGCAGGGCAATTTCAAATACCTCTATTCAACTTCAAATCTAAGCATCTTTAGATATATCTTTTCATTCATGTTGAATACAACCGTATCAATTTTATGCGAAAAACGAACTCTCTCAATTTGTTTTAAACTTTTCATTTTGAAATATTACTTTGTGTCCGAGGATTTAATATGAACATTTTCTATTCTTGACAATTCATCGAAACTCCGAAGTTTAAATATTTCATTCCTTTCCCTGAAACAATCTTCTTAGATCTTCAAATGTGTAAATACAGAGTTGAAGATTTTAGCCAAGGTCTTAGCCGGCCGTTTGCAGGCTGTCCTCTCTAGTCTGATTGGTGCTGAGCAGACTTGTGCTGTGAAGGGCAGGACTATTCGGGACAACCTTCATTTGGTACGCTTGATCATCGAGAAAGTCGACAGTGATGCTGCGCTGATCAATTTGGATCAGTCCAAGGCTTTCGATAGGGTTGACTATCGGTTTCTGGAGGCTGTTCTTTCTGCCGCCGGTTTCGGGCCTGACTTTCGCACTTGGATCCGATTGCTGTATGCGTCCCCTGGTAGAAGTGAATGGGGTAAGATCGAAACCTTTCATGTTGTCTCTTATTTTGTCTTGTTAGATATGACACGTCTGTTTCTTCATCATTATCCATCACTACTTCAAGAGAATAAATAAGGAACCAGAAAAAATAGACCTCTGATAGGACAAGAAGAACATGGTCGTGTCAAAGACACTGGAAGAAGAAATGCTATATTTATGTCGAGATATGCAGAAAGATGCAGATTTATAGATATATTTCGGAACCCAGCACTTAGCCAAAAATCATGGTCCGACATCAAGGTCGGAAGGTCATTAGGTTGGCATTCTGTGTCATAACATTGCTGGTAAATGTATGTGGTTGCTGGACGAGCAACCTGTCTTGCGCCATAGCTAGGTTTCCAGAGCAGTAGTTCATTCGCGAGTTCTTATTTTGCTCGCCAGCAATGTCTTACAAATCGCATTGTACGTTCGCGTTCGATTATAAAAATATCAGGAATGAGTCCATAGAGCTGTCATTTACTCCGATGTTGCCTGAAATAGATGTTAAGTATAGCTCATAGTATGTAAGTTCCATCACTAGAAGCAAATTGGTTACAAAGATAAAACGGGTTCTAAGAAAAAAATGAGTTTTCTCAGCGGATTATTCAATCTCTACAGCATGCTGAAGTGAACTGGTGATCCTACCAGGATTTATTTTCGGTGCAATGTTAGCAATCTAAGATACGCAAAATGTCTTGATGACAGGCACAGAAGAAAAACAACTGCACTTCCTAAGCAATGTAGTTTAAGGAGAGCCAGTAGAAAGAACTTACCATCATTTGTCCGAAGAAATGTATGCTTTTTAGCAAGAGAAAAAGCCCGAGATCCGAACTACGCACAGGAAATGCGGAAAATTCAGACATGTACAGGAATTTAAATATCTGGAAATTGTTTTAACAGAGGACGAAACATGTGACATCGAAGCACAGATACGCATTGGATTAGCGAAAGACGCAATCCCAAAAAACAAATCTCGTATTAAGATAGTTAAAATCTTGTCAGAAAAAAGATCACTGAAATATGTCAGTCCTTCTATATAGCATGGAAGGCTAGACAATTGCTTCACAGATGAAGACAATTCTTCAGGTAACACAATTGACGTTCTACAGAAGGATGCTGAGGTTACGATGAATGGACAGAGAGGGTAAGCAGCGAAGACGTCTTAAAGAAAAAGGAAACTTAAAGGATCCTCAGATTCAGAATCAGAACAGGATATTTGAAATATGACACATAATGAGAAAGGAGTGTTTGGAAAATATGACACTTACAGGACATATCGAAGGCAAAAGATACAAGGATATGCAGCGTGTCAAATGGCGAAAACAGTGGATGGAAGGGATAGTAAAAAGACAAACGTAACTAAGAGCAACAACAAAAGATAGGAAGTTGTGGAGAGTCATGATCGCCCCCAAACAGAATGGAAACGGTACATAGAAGAAGATTTAAAAATAAATTAATTTATTTGTTTTTAATTTGCACATTGACTTCTGGCTCAAAAGGTAAGCAAACCGGCTGCTGGTTTCAAGGGCAAGTACATTGACTTCTGGCGCCAAGGGCAAATACACAAACGCTAGCTCCAAGCGCAATTACACAGATTGCTGACTCTAAAAGGCTACTGATTTCAAGCACGAGCACACCGACCGCAGTCATGAAGATCAAACAGAATGAGTGCCAGCACAAAGCGGAAGCATAATGATTGCTTGCCCCAAATGCAAGCAGACTATTGGCGCAAATATACTGACTTCAGGCCTGAGGAAATGTACAACGACTTCTGGCTCCAAGTTCAAGTACAAAGACTTCTTGCTGCGTGTGCAAGAACAACGAATACTGGTACCCAACACAAGCCGATCGACTGTTGGTTCCATGGTCAGCCCACCGACTGCTAGCTGCAAGTACAAGCACACTAGCTACTGGCTCCAAGTGCAATTACACCGACTGCTGACTCGAAGCGCAGGCAAACGAACTGTTAACTCCATGCGCAAGCTAAACTGCTGATCGCTCCAGGGACAAGTATACCGACTTCTTGTTTGAAGGATAAGTATGTTGAATGCTAACTCCAAGCGCCGATACACCGTCTGCTGACTCCAAGCGCATGTACACCGATTGCTGGCTCCAAGCACAGGCAAATCAACTGCTGATACTAAGTGCATGTACAACGAGTGCTTGCACAGGAGAATGCACACCGACTGCTCGCTCCAAGAGCAAGGAAAAGAACTGCAAGCTGAAAGTGCATCCACAATGATTGTTGGAACCAAGCGAGGGCACACACTTCTGGTTCCAAGAGCAGAACACTGACTGCTAACTCTAATGATAAGGGCCTCGACTGCTAGCTCCAAGCCGAAGCAGACTATTGGCTCCAAGTACATGTACGCTGACTGCTGGTTCAGAGGGCAACTAGTCGAACCTCTGGTACACACACTGCTAGCTCTAAGCGCAATTAAACCAACTGCTTGAACTGCAGGCTCGTAAATGCTTGCTCTAAAGGTAAATACACCGAATGTTGACTCCAAGATCACGTACACCGACTGCTGACCCTAAAGACTATGTACACGGGATGTTGGTTTCAAGCACATGCTCACTTACCCCTCGCGCCTCTGACAAATTTTCCAGTTGCTGGAGAATAGTTATATGGGGTAATTTTCTTTTTAAGGCCCGAGATAAATATGTAATAAAATTTGCTGAATAGTTAGCTTTAGGTGTATGCGTATATGCTTAATTCGAAAATAACAAAGAAAATTTGATAAAGTCTACCGTTTTGGAGTTATCCACAATAGAATTTCGAGGTCATTCGCTTCGCGGCAGCCATTACAGGCGTTGTCTTCGTATATTTGCTGAGCAACAATCTTGATTATTGGGCACGCAATGAATCCTCACTTGCGCAGTAATTGAATCAATTGAGAACAGTAAAAAGGATGATATCAATCTCTTTCAGCAGCAAATGTATGCAAACAACGCTTCTAATGGTTACCGTGCCTTAACACTACTGAGTCCGACCAATTATTGTCGCTAACTCATAAACGATAGATTTTATGTAAACTTCTTTGTTATTTTCAAATTAAGAATGTATATTTACAACTAAATATAAACTAATCGGCAAATTTTTACTACATATTTAGCGTGGGGCTTAAAAAGTAAATTACCAGATAAGATATTATGGTAAATTACATTGCTAATTCCATGATGAATCGACAGTTGATCATATTTAGTAGGTTTTTACAGGGAGGTACCAAAAGAAAAAAAAAATGAACTAAATCCAAGAGAACCTCACATTCAAACTTACAGAATATATATATATATATATATATATATATATATATATATATATATATATATATATATATGAACAGATTAAATATCCAAACAAATGTAGATAGAGAGATAGCTCTGAACAGACAGCACACACATACATACACACACACACACATATATATATATATATATATATATATATATATATATATATTAAATGGGATTAATTAGCCTAATCAGATATCTGACTACTTTTGGACAATATTAAATGCATTGATATACCGCACCCCGCCATATATATATATATATATATATATATATATATATATATTGACACACACAGGCACACACTCATATGTGTGTGTGTGATAATAATAATATTCCCGAAAAGTTGCCGGAAGACTGATTAGGGAAATGCTAATCAATCCCATGTAATCATCCCACTTATGCAATCAACCAGCGAATATCCCCTTCCCGGATTGTTAGATGGTGCTTCGCTTGGTTTTCTTTAACCCCATGCATCGCGATTCGATTTCCAGAAATCCCAGGAATCAAATATCGTCAGAGGTGCCAGAAGTCAGATCACACCGTTTCATATATGTACTGTAACGGTTGTGAGAATCTCGTGTGATACGAAGTGTTAAAAAAATAAATGAATGGGCAAATTAAAATAGAACAAATATAAATCCTGAGTGTTACGTGAATATGTTACTCTTTCGCACCACAGATAAAATTATTCAATGTTTTTTTTTTTAAATGTGTAGCTTCTCGACGTCTTTTTTTTTCATTTTTTTTGTTTGCAGTAAGTTTCATCCTGTACAAGGCGTGAGGACCACCCGAGGTAGACGGTTAACTGAGTCGCGAAATATTGGCGTGTGAAAAGCATTTATTGAGATGTATCTTTGAGATCTGCCGCCGTCTGTGCGTGTGGTTGCGCTGGGCTTATTTAAATACGCGCATGCGTAGATGGTTTTTATGATAGAAACATTTGAAAGTGTTTATGATCGTAAATGTTTGAAGAGGAAGATTTGTGCCGAATTTAAATACAGTGTTACACTTAACATTAAAATTAAAGCATATTTATTTGAATTATCTGCATATAATGGATACTTGAGGAGAGCAAAAAGCGAAGAAAAGGAGAGAAAAACAACATTAAACATAGTATTAGGATATATTTGTATATAATAGTTAAGGCTTTTGTGTAACCCTATGTTCCTGTATCAAAAGGTATTAATTTCTTTTAGGTATGCATAAGGTCACCCCCAAACCAAAACTTCGATTTTACCATATAGACAACAAGGCAATCAAAATATTTCAGAATCCTTATTTTTTAATTTGCTAATGATGTCATATAGTTATGTGCCATACCTGATATATACTTAGGCGATCATGTACCTTTCGATACATGACTAACAAGGAAGATTTGTTTCCCATATTAGGTTGCCATTTATTTCTGCGGTAGAACAGATGCAATCCAAGGTTATAGAATCTGGCCTATTCTGCTATTTACCTATAGCTGAGGGAAAAAGAAGAGGATTCATGCCTTTCCCAAGTGTATTAACACGTAAGTGAAGGTAATGGATTCGAACTCTGGAATTCTCGATCCGATCCGCTTTTTATTACTCGACCGTAAAGTGTCTCAAAATAATAATACTGGCAAACTGAGATTTTTTTTTGTAATTTAGTAGCATGTCAACTCTTTAATGGACATGGCGAAATTTAATTTTCTTGTGATCATCTTAATTTCTTTTGCAAAAATGCATTGTTTGTAATTTTTTTCTTCAAAAATGTATTGCTGGCAATTTTTCATTTGCTGATAATATTTTTTTTTTTATTTTTTACAAAAATGTATTTCTGGTACAATGAAAATACATTGCTAGCATATCTACTACAAAAAATATTTTTTATACATTTATAGTATTTTCACCCCAGTTTTAGTGTTAACTATTTGCCCATAGCTGGGACCCTAACAGGTCTTACAACCCCGGATCAGGATGGACCTGGGAACGAAATCAATAAAGAGGCAGTTCCACGGGACTCAGAAGCATTGCTGCCGGGTGTAGTTTATCGTCATACCCAGGAATCCTCAAAATGAAAACATGATAATAAAATTATTGGCCAATCATTCCAGTTTAAATGCGCTAATATCGTTAATAACAATAGTCAGTCTAAGAAAATAGAGATAAATGAATGTTATCGCTTTTATGGAATATTTACGCATTCAATTACCTGTACCAGTAACGGCATTCACCCGAGGTGGGTTAAGCCGGCTTCAATATTGAAGTTTCATGGGAATTTGGAGTTCACAAGCGGTCCCCAACCCGCATGTATAGCACATGAGATTTGATTATAGTGGTGAAGGTTTCGTGCAGGACATTCCACACTTTTTGAAGGGCCGAATACAGAGACCTGGTGCACTACGTACAACAAGGTCCCCAAACGACCCCCTGCAGGTTTTGAATTTAGAGTATTCCTTCTCCTAGACCAGTTGACATCCAAGGCTATAGAACCCAGTCTGTCCTTCTATTTACCCATAGCTGGACGGAGAAGAAGAGGATTCACATCTTTCCCAAGGGTATTAGCACATAAGTGAATGTAATGGATTCGAATTCGATTCCTCAATCCAAGACGCTATCCATTACTCCACCGTGCCTCCACTTACGCATCCACTTGTGGTAAATATACTCAAATATTGATAAACAGATTTTGATACTCCATTGTTTTATGACGCCAACCATCTTTTATATATAAGAGATCATCCAGCAATGAATTTTTTTATTAAACTGAACATGTTCCTTCTTGGAACGAGACGCGTTAGTAAGTCGTTTTCTTTAATGCCATTAAATTATTTAACACTAGCAGCCATACCCAGCTGGTCGATCAGAAAAAAAAGAAGTTCAATTAAAATGGAGCAAGAGAGCATGATGTTTAGATGTAAGTGAGTCTAATCTTCTTCCCTTACTTTAAAGTACTTTGCATTAAAAAACATTTTGAATTAATGCAGTTACTGATATAACAGAACTAATCTGTATTTATTCAATGGAATTTGGCCGAGGACATAAAAGGGGAAAACAGGCCACAATTATTTTGAAGTTCTTGAAATTCAATTTGTCTGCATGCTACCAGGAATGTAAAAGGGGAAACATATCATTTTTGTGTCATTAATTTAAAACTTTACAGTATTAGGTTGCTGTAAAAATAATATTGTTTTTGACGTATTTTTTAACGTCAAAAAACGATATTATTTTTGCACCAAACTAATAATTATATATATATATATATATATATATATATATATATATATGAAGAAATATAGTCTTAAGATGTGCTATATTTCTGGGATAAAGTGCTCAGTATCAGAGATAGAGCGTGTGTAAATATAAAAGTGAACATTGAAGTCAACACTTAGAGGCGACAGTCTGTTTCATGCTAGATGCAATCGTCAGGCCTGACGGTTGCATCTAGCTCATCTTGTTCACTTTTATATATATATATATAGAGAGAGAGAGAGCTGGCCATTCGTATTCGAGGGTACCCGTCTACTCAGGGCGGTTAGCCAATCCCTAATTCAGACGCTTGCTCAGGCGCATTTGTGTTTATTCAACACCCACACAGTCAACCTGTGGTTTATACTCCAACTACGCT
>OZ010613.1:61415614-61503114 GCA_963932145.1 Acanthosepion lycidas | reverse complement strand
CTTAATTTTTTTAATAATATAGGCATTGTAAAACATTCTTGATATTCTCATAATTTTAAAAATTGCAGGTTGAGTATGTAAAGATACTAATAATGATAAAAATTTAAATTAAGTTACTAATTTCCAGGCTAATAATGTAGTTTCGATTAAAATAGAAAATAATATATGGCGAAAAATAAATTGCAAGTATAATAATTTTTCTTATATAATTTATATATTAAAATTCATAGATGATATCATACAGTTTGGGGAGGTGATTCCCTTCACTGTATTTTTACTCTTTCTAAATTTCAAGAAACTTATCAAAGTTTAGCGTTTTTTTATTCTCTCATTTCCGCTTCTAGCGGCAAAATCTTGGTATTCTATCGGATACTGACGGTGTGGAGAGGGCACCTGTTTATAGACACGACTTAAAAGAAAAAAATAACAAGTGGGTGTGTCCGTTTTTATGGTACACAAAACATGCAATTGTATGTCTGAGTCATATTCACCGGTCGGCTGATGTTAGAGGTATAGAAAGCATTCAGGGTAGGGAAAATAAAACAAGAAAGTGGAAAACGGATGCGGACAAACTTAACACACCCGACCCTTCTGTTTTGTGGGCTGAGTTTCTTTTTGAACTCGTTTGTATTGGGGAGATTAGTTCCGGAAGTGCTGATATTTTAAAAGATCAAAATTAATCCGTGCACGTGCATTGTTCAAAAAAATATACATATATTTGTTTTTATACATCAGCATCTAAATATATATGAAAAATAATACATATGTGCGAATATAAATAAGTATATATTTATTCTGGAAGAAAAATACACAAATAAATAGACAAAATACGTATAAAATCTCTCATGACATGTGCTTTGCATACATACAAAACTCACAAGCATATATATATATATATATATATATATATATAGCGGTGTGTGTGTGTGTTTATGCGTATATTGTGTGAGTGTATCTGAGTGTGCGCACACTCGCAGAATATAAATATATGCATATATATTTGTGTGTGTTTGTGTGTGTGTAATGATATTAAAGGATCTGTTTTTTTGCAAATACGTATATATGTAAGTGTGATTTGGGGCACAATCTATTTTCTTGTCAGTGCACTTAATCCAAAGTTTTTCCATTACTCACAAAAACCCCAACTGTCCTAACTACGTGTCAGCATATAAATTTAATCATCTATCAACGGATCGCATATATAACGTTTAAAGTGATAATATATATATATATATATATATATATATATATATATATATATATATATATATATATATATGCTGCGACGGGTAATTTGACGCCATTTTATATTTTTCATTACGCACATTGTTTGTTTTCGATTTTGTCGACTGCAGAGTATAGGAGAGTAAGTTGGGCACCGTCTTTGAGAAAAAGTGCACCATGACGGAAATCGATACGCCAGAAATTTGGAAACGGCATTCTGTATTGCTTGTCATTCGTGCCGGAAGCTTCAATACAAACATTTCGAAGTGTTTGGGTGTCAATCTGAGGAGAGGGTAGAGCCTTCGAAAAGAGTCGCATGATATATTTAATCAACTTCACTCACCACGATGCGAATGAGTCCGACTTTTATTGTCGATAAGTCCAAAAAACGATAGATTTTATCAAAGCCGACAAAATCGAAAACAAACAACACGCGTAATGTAAAATGCAAAATGGCGTCAACTTACCCTTCTATTTATTATTTTGGTTGTGTGTAGTTTTTAATTTGTTTATTACTTCATGTATTTATTTGGATTGATTATCTTTATTTGTTTTTTCTGACAGTTAATTTATCGGGATCGTTTTGTTAGTTTATTTATTTGGACGAATTTAGGTCAATTTATTTTACTTGTTATTATTTATTTGTTATACTGTATATTTTCTCTTTCGGTTTTCGATTTTTAAGCAACGTCGTATTTTTTTATCGTTATATAACAGTTATAGCTATTTTTTTTCGTCCGACTTTTCGGTTTGATTTTTATAGTCTAAATAATATTTTCGTCATAATGGTTTGCTAATTTGTTTATTATTTACTTTATTTGGATTCATTGGAGTTTTTTTGTTCTTTTTTATTCTATTTCGTCTATTCTAACATTTGTGATTTGGTAATTTATTTGGGTTAATTAATTTTGTTTACATTATTGTTAATTTGTTTATTTATTTATTTATTTTTATTTTATTTTTTCCGTTTTCGATTTTTAAATAACGTTGTAAAAATTTGTTTTCATGTCTGCATTTTGAGATGAGCTCGGATCTTTTATTTAATAATTTACTTTGGTTTGGGAAAGTAATGATAGCTATTTTTTTCTCCAAGCAAAGTTTGCAAGTTTTTGATTCGTTGTTGTAGGCTGATGGTCTTTTCCTTATTTTCCAAGATATTTGTGGTGTGATGTGCGTCTTGTTTTTAATTTCCCAGATACACTTAGAAAGCATTGTGCTGTTCGCATATTTACTATCTGTGAAAGATGTTTTGTGTGCATAATTTCTTTGTTTCCGGGGTCCTTCAGTTACTTCTATGTATACTTTTTCTTCATTATCTGGTGATTTTATCGTAGCTTGGTATATTACGTTGTTTTGTAAACAATTACCGTTCTTTATTCTGCAGTTGCACGTGGGTTTAATTTATTCGTGTGGTTTGTTGATAATTTTCCTGCTGTGCTTTTTTATTATTTTTGCCATGTTCTGGGTGCAACTGTAGCTGATTTTTACTATGCTTTTTTTTTTTTAATATTTTGTGTAGGGTGCTTGTTTCCGGGAAGTAAGAGTTTGAAGAATATTTTCCTGCGTTTGTTCTTAAGTTTTTGCTGTACGGTGGGTTGAACCATATGATATTTCTTTTCCTGTTGGCCGTTTTTGTGTTCTGTTGTGAGTATTTGTTTATTGCTGGGAATTCGCTATCTTTTAGGGCTGTTTCATAGTCTTACTTAGCTTTGTTAAATATGGATTCATTGGAGGAATTGTCGGAAAGCCTCTGGTTAATCGATTTTGGTATCTGTTTGATTATAGAAGGTGGGTGGTTGGAAGATGTGTGTATATAGAGTGGATTATCATTGGGTTTTCTATATGGTTTATGGGTGTCTTTTCTTAGGTTGAAGGTAACATCTAAAAAATCTACTTCGTTTAGGTTAGTTTTTATATCTATGTCGAATCTGTTATTTTTTAAAATATTTATTATTGCTTTTCTAGTTTTGTCTGTGTTTTGTTTGTTAAAGTTTCTTAAGATTATGAGACCGTCGTCCCTGTAGAGTCCTATGACATTTCTATCTATTATTTTGCTTATTTCGTGTTGTAATTAAATATGATTTCGCATATCTCTGCACCGTCGCATGTTAGATAAGGCCATTAACTTAGCCAAGAAACAAATGATAATAAAATCAAGCGAAATCGACATCATTAAGCACTCCCTTAAATCATTACTATTTCACAATGAAGAAGCATGAATAAAGAAAGGTGGGATATTTGACACTACAATGGGAAGCTTTGACGGTGCAAACATGCTTAAAAGGAACTATTCGTGAACATTTTTCTTAAAATCTGATCGCGCGGCTTAAATTGCAAATTACCCTCGAGTTGAAATTAATTCTGTCACGCATTACTAGTGTAGGTAACGTTATACCTTGATTCATCGTCCTACAGGGCTTCAGAATCAACAAGGGGGCCTACATTAAGTGCCTTTGGTGAAGAGGACACATGCTGGAAGATCCTATGGCTAGAAACAGTACTCTTTACCATACCACAAGAGCTGAACCCAATCGTGGCTGTCAGACAATTTCTGCGACCACATAACACTTACATCTGGCCACCTAACTTTCCAGATTACAACCTCCGTGATTGTTATGTCTGGGGTTCCAGTTGAAAGAGAGAGAGAGAGAGAGAGAGAGAGTGACCAGCAAAACTCCTTGTAACATCAAAGATGAAATGAAGTCAAGTAATATGACACCATCCACAAACTTGAATATGGAAACCGTCCAGAAGAGATGCAGGAAACTCGGAAGGCGTTTGGAGACCATGGTTGAAGTTAATGGCGATTTTATAGAAAAAAATATAATATTTAGTATTCCAAGATATTTTTATGTACTTTTGGAAAATACTGGGTGTCCATAAAGTTCGTGTGCACATTAAAAATTTATAACTTTATTTGTATTTGCGATAGAAATAATTTGTAAAAAGGATTAGAAAGAAGTAAATCTATATTTTTTAAGGTGTTATTGAAATTTTATTTAAGTTTTCACATATTCTCTATCATTAGCAATACAAAGGGTAATACGATTTTGCAGTTCACCGAAAACATTTGCCAACTGATTTACAGTAATGCCTGAAATTACATTAGTTATTTTAAATCTTCTAATGAATTAAGTTTGGTTGCATACACAATTGTTTTCACCTGTCCCCATAAAAAATCTAATGGAGTCAAATCTGGCGAAAATGGAGGCCAATAAAATGGTCTACACCTTCCGATCCATCTGTTAGGAAATTCCTGATTTACAAACTCTCCAACACGCAGAGCAAAGTGACAAGGAGCTCCATCTTGTTGAAACACTGTATTATAGCATTTTTTACAGATTATTTCTATCGCAAATACAAATAAAGTTATAATTGTTTTAAGTTCACACGAATTTAACGGACACACTGTATATCTGTTAAAATGAGATGTCAGCGTCATTATCATTTTTGCGTAATTTAGACAATTAATCCATCGCACATTTATATATATATATATATATATATATATATATATATATATATATATATATATATAATGTGCGTGCGTGTGTGTGTAAATATTTCTGATATAAATTCATCTATGACCAGACAATATAAATTAATACAAAAGGAAATATTTTCTTTACCAATGCATTTCGTCCTCTGATGCTCTTTATCAAGATAAAAACAAAGATTGTAATACTCCTTTATCGATACAACGTAAGTGGCTATAAATTTAAAAAATAATAAATAAATATACAAATAATTTATCAAATTTAAATAAAATAATAAATAATAATTGCATTAATAGAAAAAAATAATCTAATATCTATATATAAATATAAGAAAAATAAAAATAAAATTAAAAACATCAGCAAGACCAACAACATTTATTTAATTTATTACGCATTAAATTGCATCCTTCATAATTTAATTGACATTTAGAGTTAGCCATCAGAATATCTTTAAGCTTTTATAAATTTGTGAAAAACTGACGATACAAAATGTTGCAAATAGAAATCCTTGATTTAATGTATATAATGTGTATATATATATATATATATATATATATATATATATATATATATATATATATATATGAGAGGACAAAACGCTTTGTTATTCCATTTGTCTTTATTCATATATATATATATATATATATATATATACGCAGTTTACCATGTATATAGGATAGTAGCTCGATTTTTTATATATATATATATATGCTGGTCAATGAGTGGGGGTATTATGATTTGCATGTATTTTCGGGTTTATTGTGCTATCCTGACCGGAGGTTCATAATTCCAATTCTAAAATTATTGAGTAGAAATCATTATAGGTCAATTAATTATTCGCTCTATTTACATTTGTCGATTTGTCGCCATATATCAGGATGTTGGAATATCGAACTGAAACCTTTATTTCGCTTACATGGGTACACTGTTCTAGTTCCACGTGTCATGTTTAATGGATTCCAGTTAGCTCCTGTTAATTTCCCTCTGAAAGTTCTCCGCTGCTTGAACATTTATTGAACTCACACTCTTTGGTTCACTGTCACTGGATCAAAATAACGCCGTCATCTACTGTGCCATGTGTCCTTGTCCTGTATGAATTTCTGTGTATTATAAACCTAATGTCTTCAGCAACCAATCTTGCCAGTGCTCGTATTGCGTACTACGGCCGAAACGTTGTGATAAATATGGCGACAAAGAAGAGGACAATAGTCCGAATAATGTAAATAGTGTACATAATACCTCATCTCAGAAATATAGACAGATACTGAAGGGCCGAAACGTTGTGATGAATATGGCAACAAGATGAGGACAATAGTCCGAATAATGTAAATAGTGTACATAATATCTCATCTCAGAAATATAGACAGATACTGAAGGGCTGAAACGTTGTAATAAATATGGCGACAAAGATGAGGACAATAGTCCGAATAATGTAAATAGTGTACTTAATACCTCATCTCAGAAATATAAACAGATACTGAAGGGCCGAAACGTTGTGATGAATATGGCAACAAGATTAGGACAATAGTCTGAATAATGTAAATAGTGTACATAATAACTCATCTCAGAAATATAGACAGATACTGAAGGGCCGAAACGTTGTAATAAATATGGCGACAAAGATGAGGACAATAGTCCGAATAATGTAAATAGTGTACTTAATACCTCATCTCAGAAATATAAACAGATACTGAAGGGCCGAAACGTTGTGATGAATATGGCAACAAGATTAGGACAATAGTCTGAATAATGTAAATAGTGTACATAATAACTCATCTCAGAAATATAGACAGATACTGAAGGGCCGAAACGTTGTAATAAATATGGCGACAAAGATGAGGACAATAGTCATAATAATGTAAATAGTGTACTTAATACCTCATCTCAGAAATATAAACAGATACTGAAGGGCCGAAACGTTGTGATGAATATGGCAACAAGATTAGGACAATAGTCTGAATAATGTAAATAGTGTACATAATAACTCATCTCAGAAATATAGACAGATACTGAAGGGCCGAAACGTTGTAATAAATATGGCGACAAAGATGAGGACAATAGTCCGAATAATGTAAATAGTGTACTTAATACCTCATCTCAGAAATATAAACAGATACTGAAGGACCGAAACGTTGTGATGAATATGGCAACAAGATTAGGACAATAGTCTGAATAATGTAAATAGTGTACATAATAACTCATCTCAGAAATATAGACAGATACTGAAGGGCCGAAACGTTGTAATAAATATGGCGACAAAGATGAGGACAATAGTCCGAATAATGTAAATAGTGTACTTAATACCTCATCTCAGAAATATAAACAGATACTGAAGGGCCGAAACGTTGTGATGAATATGGCAACAAGATTAGGACAATAGTCTGAATAATGTAAATAGTGTACATAATAACTCATCTCAGAAATATAGACAGATACTGAAGGGCCGAAACGTTGTAATAAATATGGCGACAAAGATGAGGACAATAGTCCGAATAATGTAAATAGTGTACTTAATACCTCATCTCAGAAATATAAACAGATACTGAAGGGCCGAAACGTTGTGATGAATATGGCAACAAGATTAGGACAATAGTCTGAATAATGTAAATAGTGTACATAATAACTCATCTCAGAAATATAGACAGATACTGAAGGGCCGAAACGTTGTAATAAATATGGCGACAAAGATGAGGACAATAGTCCGAATAATGTAAATAGTGTACTTAATACCTCATCTCAGAAATATAAACAGATACTGAGGGGCCGAAACGCTGTGATGAATATGGCAACAAGATTAGGACAATAGTCTGAATAATGTAAATAGTGTACATAATAACTCATCTCAGAAATATAGACAGATACTGAAGGGCCGAAACGTTGTAATAAATATGGCGACAAAGATGAGGACAATAGTCCGAATAATGTAAATAGTGTACTTAATACCTCATCTCAGAAATATAAACAGATACTGAAGGGCCGAAACGTTGTGATGAATATGGCAACAAGATTAGGACAATAGTCTGAATAATGTAAATAGTGTACATAATACCTCATCTCAGAAATATAGACAGATACTGATGGGCCGAAACGTTGTAATAAATATGGCGACAAAGATGAGGACAATAGTCCGAATAATGTAAATAGTGTACTTAATACCTCATCTCAGTAATATAAACAGATACTGAAGGGCCGAAACGTTGTGATGAATATGGCAACAAGATTTGGACAATAGTCTGAATAATGTAAATAGTGTACATAATAACTCATCTCAGAAATATAGACAGATACTGAAGGGCCGAAACGTTGTAATAAATATGGCGACAAAGATGAGGACAATAGTCCGAATAATTTAAATAGTGTACATAATACCTCATCTCAGAAATATAGACAGATACTGAAGGGCCGAAACGTTGTGATGAATATGGCAACAAGATTAGGACAATAGTCTGAATAATGTAAATAGTGTACATAATAACTCATCTCAGAAATATAGACAGATACTGAAGAGCCGAAACGTTGTAATAAATATGCCGACAAAGATGAGGACAATAGTCCGAATAATGTAAATAGTGTACATAATACCTCATCTCAGAAATATAGACAGATACTGAAGGGCCGAAACGTTGTGATGAATATGGCAACAAGATTAGGACAATAGTCTGAATAATGTAAATAGTGTACATAATACCTCATCTCAGAAATATAGACAGATACTGAAGGGCCGAAACGTTGTAATAAATATGGCGACAAAGATGAGTACAATAGTCCGAATAATGTAAATAGTGTACTTAATACCTCATCTCAGAAATATAAACAGATACTGAAGGGCCGAAACGTTGTGATGAATATGGCAACAAGATTAGGACAATAGTCTGAATAATGTAAATAGTGTACATAATACCTCATCTCAGAAATATAGACAGATACTGAAGGGCCGAAACGTTGTAATAAATATGGCGACAAAGATGAGGACAATAGTCCGAATAATGTAAATAGTGTACTTAATACCTCATCTCAGAAATATAAACAGATACTGAAGGGCCGAAACGTTGTGATGAATATGGCAACAAGATTAGGACAATAGTCTGAATAATGTAAATAGTGTACATAATAACTCATCTCAGAAATATAGACAGATACTGAAGGGCCGAAACGTTGTAATAAATATGGCGACAAAGATGAGGACAATAGTCCGAATAATGTAAATAGTGTACATAATACCTCATCTCAGAAATATAGACAGATACTGAAGGGCCGAAAGGTTGTGATGAATATGGCAACAAGATTAGGACAATAGTCTGAATAATGTAAATAGTGTACATAATAACTCATCTCAGAAATATAGACAGATACTGAAGGGCCGAAACGTTGTAATAAATATGCCGACAAAGATGAGGACAATAGTCCGAATAATGTAAATAGTGTACATAATACCTCATCTCAGAAATATAGACAGATACTGAAGGGCCGAAACGTTGTGATGAATATGGCAACAAGATTAGGACAATAGTCTGAATAATGTAAATAGTGTACATAATACCTCATCTCAGAAATATAGACAGATACTGAAGGGCCGAAACGTTGTAATAAATATGGCGATAAAGATGAGGACAATAGTCCGAATAATGTAAATAGTGTACTTAATACCTCATCTCAGAAATATAAACAGATACTGAAGGGCCGAAACGTTGTGATGAATATGGCAACAAGATTAGGACAATAGTCTGAATAATGTAAATAGTGTACATAATAACTCATCTCAGAAATATAGACAGATACTGAAGGGCCGAAACGTTGTAATAAATATGGCGACAAAGATGAGGACAATAGTCCGAATAATGTAAATAGTGTACATAATACCTCATCTCAGAAATATAGACAGATACTGAAGGGCCGAAACGTTGTGATGAATATGGCAACAAGATTAGGACAATAGTCTGAATAATGTAAATAGTGTACATAATACCTCATCTCAGAAATATAGACAGATACTGAAGAGCCGAAACGTTGTAATAAATATGGCGACAAAGATGAGTACAATAGTCCGAATAATGTAAATAGTGTACTTAATACCTCATCTCAGAAATATAAACAGATACTGAAGGGCCGAAACGTTGTGATGAATATGGCAACAAGATTAGGACAATAGTCTGAATAATGTAAATAGTGTACATAATAACTCATCTCAGAAATATAGACAGATACTCAAGGGCCGAAACGTTGTAATAAATATGGCGACAAAGATGAGGACAATAGTCCGAATAATGTAAATAGTGTACATAATACCTCATCTCAGAAATATAGACAGATACTGAAGGGCCGAAACGTTGTGATGAATATGGCAACAAGATTAGGACAATAGTCTGAATAATGTAAATAGTGTACATAATAACTCATCTCAGAAATATAGACAGATACTGAAGGGCCGAAACGTTGTAATAAATATGCCGACAAAGATGAGGACAATAGTCCGAATAATCTAAATAGTGTACATAATACCTCATCTCAGAAATATAGACAGATACTGAAGGGCCGAAACGTTGTGATGAATATGGCAACAAGATTAGGACAATAGTCTGAATAATGTAAATAGTGTACATAATACCTCATCTCAGAAATATAGACAGATACTGAAGGGCCGAAACGTTGTAATAAATATGGCGACAAAGATGAGGACAATAGTCCGAATAATGTAAATAGTGTACTTAATACCTCATCTCAGAAATATAAACAGATACTGAAGGGCCGAAACGTTGTGATGAATATGGCAACAAGATTAGGACAATAGTCTGAATAATGTAAATAGTGTACATAATACCTCATCTCAGAAATATAGACAGATACTGAAGGGCCGAAACGTTGTAATAAATATGGCGACAAAGATGAGGACAATAGTCCGAATAATGTAAATAGTGTACTTAATACCTCATCTCAGAAATATAAACAGATACTGAAGGGCCGAAACGTTGTGATGAATATGGCAACAAGATTAGGACAATAGTCTGAATAATGTAAATAGTGTACTTAATACCTCATCTCAGAAATATAAACAGATACTGAAGGGCCGAAACGTTGTGATGAATATGGCAACAAGATTAGGAGAATAGTCTGAATAATGTAAATAGTGTACATAATAACTCATCTCAGAAATATAGACAGATACTGAAGGGCCGAAACGTTGTAATAAATATGGCGACAAAGATGAGGACAATAGTCCGAATAATGTAAATAGTGGACAAAATACCTCTTCTCAGAAATATAGACAGATACTGAAGGGCCGAAACGTTGTAATAAATATGGCGACAAAGATGAGGACAATAGTCCGAATAATGTAAATAGTGTACATAATACCTCATCTCAGAAATATAGACAGATACTGAAGGGCCGAAACGTTTTGATGAATATGGCAACAAGATTAGGACAATTGTCTGAATAATGTAAATAGTGTACATAATAACTCATCTCAGAAATATAGACAGATACTGAAGGGCCGAAACGTTGTAATAAATATGCCGACAAAGATGAGGACAATAGTCCGAATAATGTAAATAGTGTACATAATACCTCATCTCAGAAATATAGACAGATACTGAAGGGCCGAAACGTTGTGATGAATATGGCAACAAGATTAGGACAATAGTCTGAATAATGTAAATAGTGTACATAATAACTCATCTCAGAAATATAGACAGATACTGAAGGGCCGAAACGTTGTAATAAATATGGCGACAAAGATGAGGACAATAGTCCGAATAATGTAAATAGTGTACTTAATACCTCATCTCAGAAATATAAACAGATACTGAAGGGCCGAAACGTTGTGATGAATATGGCAACAAGATTAGGACAATAGTCTGAATAATGTAAATAGTGTACATAATACCTCATCTCAGAAATATAGACAGATACTGAAGGGCCGAAACGTTGTAATAAATATGGCGACAAAGATGAGGACAATAGTCCGAATAATGTAAATAGTGTACTTAATACCTCATCTCAGAAATATAGACAGATACTGAAGGGCTGAAACGTTGAAATAAATATGGCGACAAAGATGAGGACAATAGTCCGAATAATGTAAATAGTGTACTTAATACCTCATCTCAGAAATATAGACAGATACTGAAGGGCTGAAACGTTGTAATAAATATGGCGACAAAGATGAGGACAATAGTCCGAATAATGTAAATAGTGTACTTAATACCTCATCTCAGAAATATAGACAGATACTGAAGGGCTGAAACGTTGTAATAAATATGGCGACAAAGATGAGGACAATAGTCCGAATAATGTAAATAGTGTACATAATACCTCATCTCAGAAATATAGACAGATACTGAAGGGCTGAAACGTTGTAATAAATATGGCGACAAAGATGAGGACAATAGTCCGAATAATGTAAATAGTGTACATAATACCTCATCTCAGAAATATAGACAGATACTGAAGGGCTGAAACGTTGTAATAAATATGGCGACAAAGATGAGGACAATAGTCCGAATAATGTAAATAGTGTACATAATACCTCATCTCAGAAATATAGACAGATACTGAAGGGCTGAAACGTTGTAATAAATATGGCGACAAAGATGAGGACAATAGTCCGAATAATGTAAATAGTGTACATAATACCTCATCTCAGAAATATAGACAGATACTGAAGGGCTGAAACGTATTCGTTGTTTATTATTATTCCGTTAGTTATTATTTTTTTATTATTATTTTTTTATTTAATATGCATTATATTTTCTTCTTTTTTTTGGGTGGGGGGATTGGTTGTCTTATTTAATTTGTTTTCGAATTTTTCTCGCTGATCTTTTGCAAGTTATTCGATTTTAGTTTTTCAATGTTAGTTAACTTAATTTTGCTTTTGATCGTTTATTTAGTTATTTGTGTTAGACTCGGAAGGTGATTATAGATATTTTCTAATCCAAACAGAATTCACCATTTTGTAAAATATTGTTGCAGAATTATCGTTTTCATTATTTACCTTTGTATGTTTGGTGTATTTTGGTTTTATGTTTAGTTCTTATTTATATTTATTTATATTTCGGCATGGTTGTGTTATTCGCCTCTTTACTCCTTGTGATTTTTTTACTGTGCAAACTTTCTGTTTATAGGTGTCTCCATTTATTCCTATGTATATTTTCCTTCGTTATTTGCTGGGTTTATAGTGGCTTGAAATAATATATTGCTTTGCAGGCAATTGCTGTTTAAGGGATATTCGCGCTATTTTCTGCTATTGCATTTGGCATTGGTTTATATAGAAGATTTATTGTTTTTTTTTCTATTTCTCTTTATCTTGAGTATAAGCTCTCGTTAAAACTGTAAAAAAACTTTTGCTGTTTTTTTTTTTAATATCTTGTGAAGAGTGACATGTGAATGAATGTGTTTCTGCATATGGTTAATGAATATTTTCGTTCGTTTGTTTCCTGCATTTGTTTTACGTTTTTTGTTTTTTTGTTTTTGTAACGTGGGTTAATCTTTATTATGATTCTCTTATAAATGACATCACATTGAATTATTTATCTAGAAAGAGAACAGATTAAAATCTTTTCGTGTGAGAGGAAAAAGATCCTTCAGTAATGATAGCAACATTTATACTCTGGCTTCCATTTTCAAAATCTATTCAAGAACCATCAAGAGAATGGAGAATAAGTTTTAAAAAAGAGGGAAAAGTAGAGAGGAAAACTGGATCAGTAGGTTGCAGCAGGATGAGGGATCATCATTTCAACTTAGAGATGAATATATGTTTATTGTTCAACGTATTATATTATTGTTTCTTATTACGTATATTGTTATATAAATATGATTATGTGTAGTTACGTGATTTGGAAATTTGTTTATTATTTACTTAGGTTATTTTCTTATTTATTGGTTTGGATTAATTAATTTTACTTCTTTTTCGGTTGTAGTTTTCCATTTTTACGTAACGTAGTAAAAAATCGTTTTCCTGCATGTATTCTGATCGTTTATTTAGTAGTTTGTATTGGTCTAGGAAGGTAATTAGTGCTATTTTCATCTATAGATAGAGTTTAGAGTTTTTGAATTTATTCCTGTAGGCAGAAGTTGGTGTCCTTAATTTTCATGATATTATTGGTCTGCTTTCTTTTTTTTTTTGTTTTTAATCTCCGAAATATATTTAGATAGCATTGGTCTGTTCGCGTATTTACATTTCCTGATATTGAACAGTTTAAAACTATATATATATATATATATATATATATATATATATATATATATATATATATATATAATTATTTATTCGAAAATTATACCATAAATATGTAATAAAATCACTACAAAAATAGCCATTTTGTTTCAGCGCTTCTGGTGCGTTATCAATATCATCACTTGATAAAACACCAGAAGTGTTGAAACAAAATGGCTATTTTTGTAGTGATTTTATAACATATTTATGGTATAATTTTCGAATAAATAATTATATTTGCTCCTCTTTGTATTGAACACTCTTTTAAGAATAGTATTTGTTGGTTATTGGAATTTATTCCGTATGCACCAATCCTATACTTGGATATATATATATATATATATATATATATATATATATATATATATAGTACTGTTTATTATAAACAGTGCATTTACTTAAATACTTGTATCTATAAAAAAGAACGTTAAACATAAAAATGTCTTTAATAAATAAATTGTCGGACTTTGTCTATTTCTTAATGTGTATATATATATATATGTGTGTGTGTATATAAATATATATATATATATATATATATATATATATATATATATATATATATATGTATAATTATTTATATATTATATGCGCGGTAATTATTAGAAAGCGCTCAATATCAGAGATAGAGCTAACATATATGGTTGGATAGATGTGAGCTTGTGGACCTCGGTTTCACGCTTTAACGATCGTCAGACAAATTGTCTGACGGTCGCTAAAGCGTGAAACCCAGGGTCACAAGCTCACATCTATCCAACCATATATATATATATATATATATATATATACGTTAATTAGGTACATTGATTACAAAACGAGTAGCAATAACTCCAGCCTAAATATGCATGATTCGGCTCTTGATGTGTTTTAAAGTTACCAAAAGCCTTTTTACTACTCAGCCATCTTCTAAAGTTATCCCTCCTCCCTCTTTCATCGTCTTACTCTCTCTTTTCACACTTTTCCTCACCCACCCCTCATGTGCCATGTTTTAATGGATGTCAGTTATCAGTTATCTCCTGTTAATTTCCCTCTCCAAGTTGTGCACTGCCGTATTGAACTCACGCTCCTGTCACTCGATCTTACCAACTGTACCATGTGTCCTTGAGGACATTTGTGTATAAATTTCTTGGTATTATAAACCTAATGTCTTCAGCAACCATTTTTTTTACCAGTTCTCATATTGCAATTCTTTCTGTTATCATTTCATGTTTTACCAGAGCTTATATTGTAATTTTTGTTGATATTATTGTTTTTTTACTAGCACTCCTTATTACTGGTTCCCATATTGTATTCATTTCTATGCTTGGTCGGCTCAGGAGATTTTTGGGGCCTAGCATATGTGCTGATTCCGTAAGTTTACGAATTCTCCAATCGTGTTTCTTGTCTATGATCTCAACCTGATACCACAGAGGGCGGTGATCTTCCTTTTCTCTCCCTATGTGGTCAGCCACGCCTTATTTTTCCAATTCTTCTCGTGTTACAGCTTTCTG
The DNA here is from genome assembly GCA_963932145.1 of Acanthosepion lycidas. Lineage (NCBI taxonomy): Eukaryota > Metazoa > Mollusca > Cephalopoda > Sepiida > Sepiidae > Acanthosepion > Acanthosepion lycidas. The sequence goes on along the minus strand of OZ010613.1, from coordinate 61,487,692 downwards.
GTGGAGGTGCAACTAAATGTATTGTATCTTTGCAGTGAGTAAAGTGGTTTTGTCTATATGAAAAAATATAAATAATTATTGCTGAACTCTCGACACTGAGGCCTCTTTTGAATTAATGCTGTGAACGTTAGAATTTATATATTATATATCGTTCTAATTAAATTCTTACACACACACACACACACACACACACACACACACATATATATATATATATATATATATATATATATATATATATATATACTTAATAACCTCTCTTGAAGCATTAGTCAAGCCATCTGGTATTCAGCGTTCGTCAAAATTAAATTACAGATGAACACAACAATTTTGTCTTTTAAAATGATGAACACTACAATAATTGTCTTGAAATAAACAAAACCCTTATGATGATATTGTGCTAATGCCAAATGTACTTAGAATAAAATAATATGTATCAATACAGCGATATTCTCTCTTCCATTAATAATGACACCAAAAACTTGTGTGTGAATATGAAAGGATCCAATTGAAAATAAGCTGTCACAACATGTTTAAAGTATTAAATAAAACACACACACACACATATATTATATATATATATATATAATATATATATATATATATATAATATATATATATATATATAATATATATATATATATATAATATATATATAATATATAATATATATATATATATATATATATATATATATATATATACATATATATATATGTGTGTGTGTGTTCAGATTCTGATTGATGTCGAATCGTCCAAATTGAAGTAAGCATAACGATTAGGTTTGTTTAAATTAAACTCAGATTATGCGTTATTACATAAATGAAATATAAATAAAACGTAAGTAATTTTATAGGGAAATATTGAATAGTTGGAATTTTGTGTACGCAGGTGGTGCCATTTCCAGGAAATTTTCCAGATAATTAATTTTTACATTAATCATTTCTCCCCCAAGGAAGCCAATAAATCCACCAAAACACAAGAGCTATTCAAATGTAAATGAAAAAAAAATATTATTAAAGGGAAAGAACAATAAAATAACACGAATTAAAAAGACAGAAGATAACGATTTAAATTTTGAAGATCAAAATAACACGAATTAAAAAGACAGAAGATAACGATTTAAATTTTGAAGATCACAGTTAACTAGAAAGCATGGAACCTGCATTTAGGATCTAGTGAAAGTTCTTCATGAAAATATTCTGTTCTTCCACTGCAGGAATAAAGGTGTGACGTCGTCCCCTGGTAGCAGCGCCAACCGGGTCGTTCTATCCCAGTCTACCACGGCACCAACTGTGACGTCCTACTTTGATTCCCAGTCTGCCTACCCACGTTGTGAATTGATCTAGGCAGAGGAAATCAATCAGTCGTCGGGGCCGTACTGCAAACCGAGTTCAACGGGGGTGATACCACACAAATATGCATAAAGGGCAATAAAATGAAAACTCAAAAGTTCAAAGTATCAAAGAAAAAGGTAACAAACCTTATGTCTAGTTGTTCGATACATAGGACTGCATCTATCTCCCGACCCGTTCTATGGATTGTGACACGTCGTTTTCCGCTAGGCAAGTTTTAACACTTCAAGTTGTCTGCTCTCTAAGAAATTGGTGTTTCGGTGGGTCTTTGGACGAAAGTCAAAAGAAAAACTTATTTCGGTGATCTGGATCTAAGTTGCTCTTCAAAATAATTGTTCTTGGTTTGAAGATGGGTCCGGATTTGTGCGTGAATCCTGGTCAGCTATCTGCGAGGCTTGCCTTAACCGGAGACTGACTCTGGGAACTGCTGGGACTCGACTCATTTCTGCTCGTTGTGGCTTCGTTTATATGGGCGCCGACCAAAACCGGGGTGAGTTTGTCGGCGCCGGGGGGTTCCTCGATAATTCTAAATACATATCCACCTCTCTGTTTAGGAATTTCCACCTTTTTCCATTTTTGGGAACCTTTTCTCACTCCCACCTACTCATCATACTTCAGAGGGGCGTGAACTTCCCTCCCCACATCTTCGTGGCAACCTCTCTTACTCATCCTCCAGATGGGCGGCAACAGCCTCCCTCGTGCATCACGTGATCACCACTCGACCAATGCATGTCTTAGTCGGGCGTGGACGAATCTGCGGCTTTGTTTCAGGAAGAAAAAAATATCTTGCTTAAAAAAAAAAAAAAATATCTCTTCTCTTTCCCTTTTCTTCCCCTTAATGGTTTATCATTTCTCCAGCCGCGAACGGGACAATATGACAATGGCGGTCATAACTCTTGTTCTACACGTGGTTTACGTCAGGTATTTTATCGCTAATTATCAGAATGTGTGGTCTTCTTAACACGGTCTCAAAAAGAAACATCTCCAAAGTTCCAGTCAGTCTGTCGCCTCGAAGAAAAAAAAAACACATTCATTTTCCTTCGGTACAAATTCCTGATAGCAAAATTCTATTATCGTAGGCCAAGGATGTCCGTCGGACGCACGTGGGTGGTTTTTAATTTTTCATATCTGTCCAAGTCATTTTAGTCGCCTGTTTTTCGTCACTTAACGAAATAACATTTTCATTTGAATTTTTTTTTCTTTGGCCAGCCGGTCTGTAGTTGATAATAAGATGTCTTCCCGTACCAATAGTTTGCTTTCATATCCTTAGATAACACAGCCGATGCCAAAACATATCTGATTCTTTTCTTCTTTCCCTCTCTTTGTAATGACACTCTTTCGCCATTTGTTACTTATCAAAATATCCTTTTATCCATTGTCTCTTAGCTGTGTGTGTGTTCTTGCTTATCACTCACGATTCGGTTCTTAGCCTCTCCTTTTCTTCTTTTCTTTCTTTTCCCTTTCTGCCTCGTTAAATGGTGCCACAAAGGCATTCTTTTCAGTCTTTAATCCAGATGCTCTATGCTTGTTAATTTTATCAACATCGGCTTTATTAGCCTCGTTCTCGATATTCGGTTTGTCTTGCCATTATTGTTTCATCTATTCAAGAGCTTTATTCTTGGTTTACTTTTTCATAATTTTTGCTGCAACAGTTGGTTCTTGGGTTCTGTTTTGGTTTTCTACAGAAACTACTAAATGTAAATCTCGTTTGTATTTACAACCTTCTTTGATATATTTTTTTCTTTCTGCTTTTGTGCTGTTTGACTAATTGTATTATCCAGTTCTTTGTTGCGTACATTTATGCTATTAAGCAAGTAGTTGTCTTGTATGAAAATTCTAGCTGAATAAGACCTCTTCTACCTTCTTTACTGGGTATGTATAGACGGTTTACATCAGCTTTTGGATGACGCATGTTATACTTAGATAGAAGCTTTCTTGTTTTAGAATCCATTAGTCTTATGTCGTTTAGAGTACAATTCAAGATGTTGAAACTATATTAAACCACTAGGATGGGATGACAAGGCTATTAATGCTGTTCTGAGAATTCAATTCCGTTCTAAATATCAGTCACACCCTTCTATAATACACTTTTCGCATTTACATTTTTTATGGTAAATTCCTTCACTTTCATTTACATGCACCGAGGTATTAGGTTGGTGCAAAAATAATGACGTAATAATGTCGTTTTTTGACGTATTTTTAACGTCAAAAAACGACATTATTACGTCATTATTTTTGCACCCACCGGGGTACTTTTAAGTTTCTCCTCGCTGGAAATATTTGACTGTTACCCCAGGGTCTAAGCTGATAGAGGGAGCTTGTTGTAGTGATCCTCGTAAAATTGTGAGTTTAGCACATTTATCCAAAGTGAATTATATTCCATTGTCATCACTGAAACATTTTACTGTTTTCAGGATATCTTCTAGCTCACTGTCATTCCTAGCATACAACTTTAAGTCATCCATGTAAAATAGATGGCTTATTTTCTTTTGAGATCAATTATAGCCATAGCTCTATTAAGTTCGCTGGTTATTGCTACTAAGGATATACGAAATAGTAAGGGAGGAAAAGAGTCACCTTGAAATATTCTGTTGTTGATATTTTTTTCACCAGACTTATAGACTCTATATGTATGATAGAATTGAAGTGTTGCTTTTCGTATTGACTTACTTTGATGAAATTAATGACGACGGGGGATACCATTTATATATTTAAAAAACTTTAAGATCCAGGAATGGGGAACACTATCAAATGCCTTACGGTAATCTATCCAAGCAGTACTGAGATTTGTTTTTGTACTGAAGCAGTTTTCCAAGATCATCCTTTTAATTAGTAATTGTTTTTTACGTCACTAAGAGCCGTGTTTCCACCTTTTGTTCAAGAGATAGAATGTCATTTTTTCTAAAAAGGAATATATCTGTTTTGTCAGAATAGATATTGTAACTAGTGAAAAATCATGTAATTGGTCTGTAGTTGTTTGCGACAATTGTGTCCCCATTCTTGGGTAGTAGGATAGTAATTTTTTTGGTTACCCAAGCCGGAATTTTAGTAGGATCATTGACTATTTCTTGAAGTTCTTTGGCTAGCTTTTGTGTGCTGTATTCAGATAATAGAACCAAGAATTTTATTCCTGGAGATTTCTAATTCTGTGCATTTTTCAGTGCATATTCAATATCATCATCTGTGATAGCCGCCCATGTTTGTTCTGGTTTATTTCTTTTCTGTTCTTCCCTCTTGCATGATCCAGCTTTTTTGTTATGTTCTTTCGGGGAAGCCGATTTTTTTGTTTACCCAGAACTGCATAACTTCTTCCATTGCTGCGGGGTCCATTCAATTTTCTGTTTGCCTTTTCTTTGTAAAATTTCCTTGCATTGGTTTGAAAGATTTTCTCGTAGAATCTTGATCTTTGTTCATAGCGCCTGATTCTTTGAGACTTCAGTTGTATTGTTTGCGTTTTTTTTTCATTAGTTGATAGGACTTCATTTTCATAATTTTGTATTTTGCTTTTCTGCCTTTTCTAGTCTTTATATTTGTTCCTCTTGACAGTTCATCGTGTACTGATAATTCACTTCTAAATTGTTCAATTTCTTTCTCTATTTTTCTTTTCCAAAGTAGATCTTTATGTTTGTGAGTCTACCTTTTTTTTTACTTTGATATTTAATTATTTACTTTCTGCTATGGCTGATGCATATATTGTTTCATTGACACTTGTATGTGGATCTACTTCATCCAGAATTAATTTGAGGCTGCATTGTAGAATTTAATAGTTTTGAGGTTAAGCTTTGTTGGTTTTAATTTTGGTTTTTTTTCTCGTTCCTCCATTTCAATATTTTATATCTGACTCATATGTCTCATGATTCTTCCTTGGGTTCTTGTAGACTATTCTTGCTTTCCGTAAAATAATTTGGTTTAATATGTTTTCGGCTCGTTTTTTTTTTTTTTTTTTTTTTTTTTGCAAGTTTGTGAGCGACTAAGATCAAGGCTTTTCAACTTTTCTAAACTCAAGGACACATGGCACAGTGGATAAAGGCGTTGGTGAGATCCAGTGACAAAACCCAAAGATCATAATGAAGAAACTAAGATACATACAAAATACTGTGAAGATAATGCTGAAACTATTTACATTATTCGGACTATTGTTCTCATCTTAGTCGCCATATTTATCACAATGTTTCGGCCGTTGTACGCCCCGGTTGGGTAGATCCAGCGACAGGACCCAAAGAGTGTGAGTTCAATACTCGGTTCAGGCAGTAGAGAATTTGGAGAAGGGAATTATCAGGAGATAACTGATAACTGACATCCATTAAACATGGCGCGTGGGACTAGAACAGTCTATCCCAGTGAGCGAAATAAAGGGTTTAGTTCGACATTCCAACTACCTGAAGAAGTCCGGAGCGTACAACGGCCGAAACGTAATAATTTATGAAACTTTATTTTAGGAATATTTGATTTAACGCGTAATTAATCTGATTTGATATAAGTATAAAAGTAAATATCTCCACAGGTAGAAAATAGCTGTTATATATATATATATATATATATATATAAGGGAAAATTGAAGTCTACACTCAGAGAGGACAATGTGTTTCATGCTAGGCGCAATCTTCAGACCGCGAATGTTGGATTTTTCCTCACCTACTTATATATATGGGTCAGTGGTGTATTGTGTGTAATCTATTCGGACCGTTTCGCTACAACGCAAACGTCATACCAACTGTACCACGGGGCCTCGGTGACGAAGAAGACACAAACTAGACTCGATATAGCTTGCTACTCACTCAGTTCAGCAGCGATACTCATCCAAGTATTCAGATAACCTCAGTTGTATAGAAACGGTCTGGTTTCAATTCTCGGTAGTAGATGCACACTTCTGATGAGTCCCAGAATAGGACGAAACGGCCGTCCTGTGCTTTCTGCATTTTGTTGAGGATTCTTCTAGGCTCGACGAATTACTATAAAATTAGCCTAAATCCCCAAATGTATAACCTTGCTAGATCCAGCTAATGCTCTGTGATGGAGCGGCTAAGGGTCAAAAAACAGTCGTGGCTCCTGGGGCACTGTTCTGAGGTTATCTGAATACTTGGATGATTATCGCTGCGGAACTGAATTACTATAAGATATATATGTGTGTGTGTGTATCGTCAAAGAAACGTAATACTTAATGAAAAATAATATTTTTAAAAATAAAAAATATCTTTCTTGAAGCTTTTATTTTAGTTTTTATTGCAAGCCAATAGATTACATTTAATATTTCCAATATCAAAATAATTTAAATTGACTGGAAAGAGGTTTCATATCGAAATTGATAAAAATTGCTGATTTTTAGCCATCTTTCGTTACAATGTAATTCTCTTTATAATAAATATTTAAAAATTAAGCGTAATTTTCTGAAACATTATTTAAAGAATATTACTTTATTTAAAGTTTAATTAATACGATTTTAAACACATATTACTTACATTTAGTTTAAAATATCGCTGAGATTTAGGTGTTTTGATTGAGTGTTGATGGATTGAAAGCAGGAAGTTTATCTAATTGTTTTTACGTAAATATACTTGAGGAATATAACGTGAGTGCGTTTTTATATAATTTTTAAAAAATCAGTAATGATAAAAATTTAATATATTTTCCGTAATATAATGTTCTATTGAATTTTATCTATTTTAGCTTTAAATTCACTATAGTTATCACTTTTGATTATGTCATGTATGAACATCCATATTTACAAAAATGTCACGTTTATACACACACACATAATTATTTTTAAAATACTGGGGATCGGTAAATTGTAGTCATCTTTTTCATTTATGATGAGTAAATATAGTTTTTTATTAAGTACCGATATCACTGAACTAGTACAGAATTTTTAAAAGATTTAAAACATTTATAAATTATTCTAATTAAATTTTAAAAATTCCATATTCATCGATTTTTTTCTCATTTTCCATAATACATGGTATTCATAAAAGCAATTATAAGCTTTTGTAATTAAATAATGCATTAGTTTTATTGCGTTGTTTTTTCCGATTCAGAGAAGAGTTTCAGTAACTGTTTTACTAACAAAAAGTGATGACTCAAATTTTCCAAGGAATTCTGCGTATATAACAATTTATTACTGTGAATTAAATCGGGTGAGGCGGGTAACAAAAATATGTTTTTACCAAGATTTTCGATAAAATAAATATTTATATAAATAATTTCACTCATTTGTGAATAAATCCAGAATGTTTCATTAAAATTCGACAAATCACTCATTTTTTTACAAGAATTTTCAAATCAATGTGAATTCACCGCAAACAAAAAAAAAAAAACGCTAAAATTTTCGATTCTAAATTATAGTTCCTTTCACGCAAAAAAAAAATGATTAGAAATCAATGGAAATAAAAAAATAATACTAATAAGTCGATTGGAATCTTTTCCAATGAATCCAACTTTTCGGTTTCGGAAAAAGTTTCGATCGATTCCTTGAATAGATTCCTTCTAGCCCCTGCCTTAAAGAAACGCAAAAAAATGTACTCACAAATACGTTTCAAACAATACAAAGAGCCTTATCTATGTAAAATTTTTGTGATATTAGGTTTTTGTTTTGTTCCTTTATTTTTTTTACAAAAATGATCAGCGGAAAATGTCATGCAGCCATTTCTGACTTTAGGTTGTTATCTGGAAGAAAATGTGTATACAACAAAAATTGAAAGAAATAATAAAATTAATAATAATAATCAAAAACCAGAAAAACAGAATATGCTTTCTTATTGATATGTCATTTCGTGTAGGCTGCAATATTGATGATCTTCAAAAAACTGTCAAACTACAAGAATTTTGAAATGGAAATCTAAAAGATGAAGAACCTAATGCATTAATAAATTTCGATTTTTCTTATCTTTAAATTTAAGTTCTTGATTATCAGCTACTAGGAGCCATAGCCATCTGGTCGATCTTTAAAAAGCGTTCAATGGAGCAAAAACAGCATCATGTTTAGATGCAAAGGAGTCTACCTTCAAGTATTTAAAGTATTTTCAATAAAAATCAGTTTGGATTAATTCAGTTATGATATAACAGAAGTAGTCTGTATTTATTCAATCGAAGTTAGCCGAGGTCATAAAGGAGTAAAACAGGCAACATAAAGACCCACTTCAGAGCACAATTATTTTGGAGTTTTTGAAATTCAAATTTTCAGTGTGGTACCAGGGATGTAAAATTGGATACATTTATAAAGCAATTATTAAGTTGGATGAAAATTGGTTGAAAGATCCACGAAAATAGGAAAGTAACCAGTGCAAATGACCATTTTTGGTTATTTAAGCGGATTTTCACTTTGACTTAAATGCTTTGACTTAATTATCAAGTTAAATGTTAAACAATCAACTTATTGTTGACTACAAGCGAGTGAAGTTTGTATTAGATTGATTGAAAATTGAGGGAGTTTTTAGTTTAAAATTTGCATTGAAATCACTTTATATTGATATTGATTTTTCTTTTTGCACTGTTTTTCGCTAAACGCAGTGGCATAGAAATAAAAACGAAATAAAAATGGGATATCATGTGAGTAAAGTGCAGACCTAGTTTGAACGAAATCAGAGAAAATATAGATTTATCGATTTTTGATCGTATTTATCAATTATTGATTTTTTAAAAATATCGATTTCATACGCTAAGAACCTATCTCTTAAATTGTACAATGTATGTGCCAAGTTTAGTCAAAATCGGTTGGATGTATCTCGAGGGAGAACAGACAGCCACACATACATACTCTGTTTTATATATAGAGAGAGGAAAATTTTTGGATCTGATCGAATATTGAATAGTGAATTTCCTGTCACAATTAATTCAAGTAAATCAAGATTAGAAGTTACTCTGAATTAAAAGGAATAATAGAAAATCTCTCCCTCATTTTAAGTCTAATATCTTATATTTGTTCTATTTTCTAATCATGTGTGCTTATTTGTATATATATATATATATATATATATATATATATATATATATATACAGCGTGTTCATAAAATGTGTACATTAAACAATTATGTGTACTTTAAAATAATTATAACTTTATTTGTATTTACAATAGAAATAACCAGTTTTAATGTTATAATACAGTGTTTCAACAAGCTGGAGCTCCTGATCAGTTTGCTCTGCGTGTTAGAGAGTTTCTAAATCAGGAATTTCCTAACAGATGGATCGGAAGGGGTGGACCATTTTATTACCCTCCATGTTCGCCAGATTTGACTCCATTAGATTTTTTTATGGGGACAGGTGAAAACAATTGTGTATGCAACCAAACTTAATTCATTAGAAGACTTAAAATAACTAATGTGATTTCAGGCATTACTGTAAATCAGTTGGCAAATGTTTTCCGTGAACTGCAAAATCGCATTACCCTTTGTATTGCTAATGATGGAGGACATGTGGAAGCTTAAATAAAATTTTAATAAAACATAAAAATTGCAAATTACTTCCTTCGCAAATCCAAATAAAGTTAAAAATTTTTTTAAAGTGCATAGGAACTTTATGGACACCATATATATATATATATATATATATATATATATATATATATATATATACGACGTCCAGAAATTATTTGGGTTTGTTTAACACAGATATTCATTCCGAAAGCGATTTAGATAATAAAGAAACATTTACATTTACTTAAGGGAGGATTCTTCTTCTATGTGACATGTCCTTGCAGGGCATCGGCGATCGTTGCTCTCCACACCTCCCAGTCCGTTTAAAAAAAAAAAGATTCATGTCTCTATTTCTTGGATGTGGATTTATCATCATCTACCCCATTTATATTTAGACTACAATCCTCATATTTGTTGTTGTTATCAAATAGTTTCGACCGTTGAGGAATGTCTGAAAGCAGAACGATCGAAACGTTCTCATAAAACCAACAAGGATGGGGAGAATAGTCTGAATATAAATAATGTAAATTATTATAATATATATATTTATTCTTTGGTATCACACAGAATTGTTTTTGTGCCAACCATTTCCATGTGGTCATTAGGAAAGATTTATGCGTTGTTTCCTCTGTCTCTTTGACTTTCTATGTTTTAAGAATATCAAATTATCTAAACTTCCTTTCTTCATTATGCATCCTAGATATGCGAATGCCATAAAAATGAACAAATGGATATGATGTGAGAATGCCAAAATTTCATTGTAGATTAACCCTTTGAGCCCTGAGCACTGCTTTTGTCGGAGGTAGAGAAAGATGACCGGTTGATCGGTGGGTATACACTTGTAGGTATTTTTATATCTACCCTGAAACATTACATACCAATTATTGGCGACATTTGACTCAGGACCTCAGGCAGAAAGGTTCAAATTATTTAGGAACGCATGGCTCAATGGGTTAAGTGATTACTTATTAGCAAAAATTCTCGTTGCTTATTTTATATTGCATTGTTTGATTCTCACTGGGTGCTATAGATTTGTTGTTTCGGTTTTAATTTACCAAATACACTTAAGAAGAACGGCTTATTAGATTAAAATTCTTTGCTACAAAAGATATTTGTGAAGGCTCGAAAAATGTTGTGATTTACCCCGAAAAAATCATGATTGACGGCTCCAAGCTGTGAAATCGTGCCAATAACTACAAGTTTGGGCTTCGTTCCACCAAAATAATGTAAATAAACGAAAGAAAATTGTATTAAAAACTGATGATAACGAGTAATAGAATATTTTAGAATAAGTGGTAATTATTAAAAAAAAAAATGATTTTACTACTTTTTTCTTTAATTTGAAAACGCTAAATGTTTCATTTCTTTGCGTCGGTTTAAATCTCAAAGTACTGAGCAATAAATAAATGAATAAATAAATAAATAGAAATTAAGTAGCTTCGTTTGTGTGTGTGTTCGAAAAATCGCAAATATATGGGCATATAATTAAAGTTACTTGCAAGTGCGTGCGTTCGTTTGCTTGGGTGTGGATATTAATTTCATGATGGAGCGTTGTCGTAACGCTCTACCAACAAAGCGGGAAAATACATTTTTGTCATGCGCCATCTTGGTGATGTAGTAACCATGATGCCGTCACATCAGATCAGTATCCCGTGTACTTTCGATATATATATATATATATATATATATATATATATATATATATATATATATATATATATATATGTGTGTGTGTGTGTGTGAAAAGTGTGTGTATATAAATACAAATAAATATATATATATATATATAATTATTTAGATATTATATGCGCGGTACTTATTTGAAAGCTCTCAATATCAGAGATAGAGCTAACATATATATATATATATATATATATATATATATATATGTGTGTGTGTGTGTGTGCTAACATATATATATGTGTTTGTGTGCTAACATATATATATATATATATGTGTTTGTGTGCTAATATATATATGTGTGAGCTAATATATATATATATATACGTTTGTGTGTGTGTGTATTTCAAGAAGAAGACTTATGGAAATAGAAAACAGGCCACTTTTAGTCATTTTTCGAAAAATACTAATTTTAACTTTATATGTGTGTGTGTATAGCGAAATATGTAGAAATATATATATATATATATATATATATATATATATATATCTAGAAATATATATATATATATATATATATATATGTAGAAATATATTTATACTAGTTTATACAAATATATAAACAAATACGCTCAAATATATATAGATTGATAGCTAGAGAGAGAGAGATTATAAAAGACAAAACTTTGTATATAAGAATATATGAACATATGTCCATATATTTGAATATATACATAAATATATTTACAGATATATATATATATATAAAACTTATTTACCTGCATAAATACATAAGCATGCATATATATCGTCGTATATAAAACACAAAATAATAAAATAAAATAAAAATATATTTTGCTTAAAAATACCGTTTGATATATATGACTGCCTCTATATTTCTATATATTCACGCAGGACACATGTAGCTTATTGAAGATGAACAGACACCTAGTGAAATGCACTCGACTCTGTTTGGCAGAAGGCCTCCTAAAACGGGCTAATCAGCGGCTAGAATCTATGGACAAGGCTTCCGTGATCAAGAACGTCCTTCAAGATGTAGGACATTGTGATTTTATCAAGAGAATTACGGTCTCTGTCCGGTCCACTTGTCCAAGACACGCTAGGCGTAAATAAATATCTTTTCGGTTTTCAACCAAGATATTTGGAGGGAATTGAAGTACTGAAGTGCGCAGCAGCCATACGACCACACCCATTCTTGGGACGGTGAATCGATTGTCCTCTCCTTGTCCAGTACTGGTGCCACTTTTTAGATTACAAATATATTTAAATTCAGAGATTTTATTTTGTCAGACTTTTTGTCAACTAAGGCTATAAGGCACAGTATGTTCTGCTATTTACCCATAGTTTCGGGGTGAGCAGGTGGATTCTCAAGAACATATGGCACAGTGGATAAAGGCGTTGGTTAGATCCAGAGAAAGGACCCAAAGAGTGTTAGTTCAATACCCGGTTAAGGCAGTGGAGAACTTTCAGAGGAAAATTAACAGGAGATAACTGATATCCATTAAACATGGCACGTGGAACTAGAACAGTTTACCCCAGTGAGCAAAATAAAGGGTTCAGTTCGACATTCCTACCACCTGAAGAAAGACAGAGCTTATAACGGCCGAAACGTTGTGATAAATATGATTCCATGCGTCCTTGAGGACATTTGGGTATATCATTGGTTAGATCCAGTGAGCGAAATAAAGGTTTCAGTTCGACATTCCAACCACCTGAAGAAGGCCGGAGCGTACAATAATAATAATGTAATAAATATGGTGAAAATGTAATGTAATGAATATGCCGAAAAAGATGAGGACAATAGTCCGAATAATGTAAATAATGTACATAATACCTCATCTTAGAAATATAGACATATATATATATATATATATATATATATATATATATATATATATATATATATATATATATATATATCCGATGCAGTGAGAAGGAAAATAATATATAGAATAATATATAAATTCTAACATTTACAGCATTGATCCAAAAGAGGGATCGATACCGATAGTAGAGCAATAATTATTTATTATATTTTTTTTCATATAGACAAAAACAGTTTACTCACAACAAGATGCAACTTCGTTTCGGTGCATTTAATTGAACTAGTGAGAACCAAAATTGGTTATGAATAATTCTGCTTGTAAGCAGATTGCATGTGTAACGTCAATTCCTTTTTTTCCATTTGTTTGAGAAAAAATGTATATGAAGCAAAAATGTGACGGAGTGAAACAATAGTGCTTGTTGATAGTAGTTTGGTGAAGGATAGATGAGATCCCATTTTTGTATTCACGAGTCGAGATGCAATTGAAATGCACCGAAACGAAGTTATACCTCTGCAGTGAGTAATCTATATGAGTTTGTCTATATGAAAAAATTATAATATATATATATATATATATATATATATATATATATATATATATATATTGTTTGAGTATTTGTATGCGTGGATATATAATCAACCTAACACGGGTTGAATCAATTTCTCGCTTGAAGTATTTTTCACGACACATGTCAGCTTAGAACATGGTCTGAAAGGAGATTGAAGCTGAAACTGGCGCACTTATTCTGTGTAACTCTCGTCTTGCTTGTTTCTTCTCAGGCATCTTTGTTCTTTAAATGTTTAAATGCAACGTAAATTTTCATTTTTTTATCTTCTTAATTTCCTCGGTTGTATTGTTCTCATTATGTAATTGTTACACCGGCCTTCCTAACACAAGGGAATTACACCGGTTCTCATTATATATACCAGTAATACCGACCCGGTGTAAGCAGCGACAGTACTGCTCGGCCCGGTCGCGAGGATCAAAGTGTAGTACGCTGCCTTTGTGAGCTTCCGGGTCGGAGTCTGTCGAACTCTCTGCATTACGGAGAGGAACACGGAGGAAGCTTTGCCGAAGGGCAAGGTTTCCTTCGGGGAGGTAGACAGGGCCTGAACCCGTCTACGCGGGTTCAAAGGCTATATTTTTGGCTGAGCCTACGGGCTCGGAGAGACCCACATTAAACCGGCTTTGTGCCACATTCGGTCCTCGTGGGTGGATTGATAAATAAACCAACCTCGACTTGATTTTCTTATTTTTACTATTGTGCCACGACACAACAGTAATAATATATATTTTCTATTTCTTGTATTTTTCTTGCGCCTTAGTGGTGTTATTTCCTTGCTTGGGGTGAAATAAAACTTTCAAAAATCTGTTACCATTACAAGCGAATAGAAATCAGAAGTTTCCAATTCAGTACTGTAAAATAGATGACCAATGAAGCATTGCCATATAAGAAAATGTTTCTTGATGCTAACCAAGATATTTATCACTTGTTTTACGCCCTGAGCTTTCCCCGGATAATTAATGGACCATTTCGTTTTTGATTGGGAGAAAAGATTATCAGAGACCTTGATAAGTTTTAGTGGGAAAAAAGCAGACATAATTAATAAAAGAAGAGGAAGAAAAAAGAAAGAAAGTAAAGAAAAATGAGTTGTAACATTTTCATGTTTTAACATCTGCTTCAGTGAAATGGAAAACCTTGAAAACTTTTGTATCTTTTTATTTGTACCCACTTACATTTTTATATAGTGACTTACTTTCATACTTATAACTGCCATTGCGTTATATTATTATGGTGACTAAACTTAAATATTGGCCGATGCAGTGTAACTTCCACGGGTAATTTTTGTAGATGTGTGACGGACAATCATTAATATCTGTCTATATTTATGAGAAATTGTATTGTAACTAACGTACATATCGGCGTACAAGGTCCCTATTTTGGGGCGAATTTTTTAAGGTCGAACAAGGCGACCATTTGACCTTAAAAAAATCCGCTCCAAAATAGGGACCGGTTTTATACTCCATGTATAAAAGAGGAACCTTAAATCCTGCGGTAGTTAATTAACAATATTTCACCTTTTTTCGATGAAGTTAAACTAAAACACAACTGGATGTGTGTCTCAACAAGCCGTTTAAAGATCGCATTCGAGAACGAGTGAATAGTTATTGGGGAAATGTCATTCAGGCTACCGTAATAGCAAAATGAAAACACAGTACCCGCTTATGGGGTATTGTAGAGTGGGGAAGTTAACTGACAATATTTCCCTGCCGTTTTTTTCATTAGAATTTGAGTGAAAATTAAGTATCAGCTTACTGAATTTATTTAATAGATTCAGTAAATTTTTAAATAAGGTTTCTCAGTTGTCTCATACGGCGAATATAGACCGAAATCTACATTTTAACTTGAAAATTTGCAGGTCGTCTTATATGCCCATTCGCTTTGTACACCGGCATAAACGATATTTACACTATTTACATCGTTCGGACTGTTGTCCTCATCTTGATTAGCATATTCACGACATTGAAAATGTGCGGTTCACTTATACGCCCATTCGCTTTGTGTGCCGGCATATACGGTATTTACACTATTTTCATCGTTCGGACTGCTGTCGTCGTCTTTATTAGCATATTCACGACATTGAAAATTTGCGGGTCGTCTTATATGACCATTCGCTTTGTACAAAGGCATATACTGTATTTACACTATTTACATAGTTCGGCTTGTTGTCCTCTAACACTAAACCTAACCCTTCCCTAACCCTAACCGTAATCCAGCCCTAACCATAACCCTAACGCTTAACCCTAACCCTAATCCTAACCCTGGCCTAACCCTAACCCTTAACCCCAACCCTATCCCTAATCCTTCCCTAACCTTAACCCCAACCCTTAACCCTAACCCTTAACCCTAACCCTAAATCTTAACCCTTACCCTAACGCTAACCCTAACCCTGCCCTAACTCTTACCCTAACCCTAACCCTAGCCTGCCCTAACCCTAACGTTGATTTGAGAATTATGATTCATCAGAAAATTCAGAAACCCGCGAAATTTTCACTCTAATTCTTGCTTTGAATAATTTTCTGTCATAAGATTTAAGCATTTCTACTAAAAAATTAAATCAATGTAAGTCACTGGATGATGAAGGCAATTGATGTCTCGAAACATATAACAACATTCAATAAAATTATGTTATTGGCTTTTGTAATATAGGAATAAAGTGTCGCTGCCGACACTTGAGTTTGAACATTGATCGGCAGTGAGCAAACACAGGCGATCCCATTATTGAATTAAGTCGACAACGTTAAGTAGCTGACGACAAACGAAAGCTAGTCCTAGTCTATCTTCTATAGTATACGGATCGCTATTTCTAATCAATCCTCTATTACTATAAGGGCCACTATTCTCTATATAATTTCACTATTCGGATCACTATACGGGTTACTATTCGAGCGAGTATTATAGAGTAAGTACTATTAGTGTGAGTGCTATTCGAAGGCGTCTGACGTCAGTATTGTTCAACGGCGTTACTATAGTTGTATCTGCGATTACAAAGTCTCTACTACAACGAGCATTACGAAAGTGACATAGTATTCGTTGACATCACAAAAATGGAAACGAGTGTTCATTGAATCACAACATTTTTTGGACATTACTTAAAATTCATTAGAAAATCTAAAATATTATGCATGACTATTAAATGTAGGTTTTATGAGAGACCCAATAACATATTTAAACCAAAATTCTATACGTGAGAATAAATGTTGTAATTCCCCATGTATAATCCGCCTTCATCCATAATACGCACCCCTAAAATTGTGCTGAAAGTGTGGAAAAATGCTTCTACTCACGCATAATACGCACCCATTATTTGGTAATCATCCCGATAAATTGTACCTCTCCAATTTCATTAGAGACAGCGTTTCCTAATCTTATTTAAAAAATGCTTCCAAACATAGAATAATATTATTTTAATTTAGTTTTATGATAATTCTTATTTTATTTTACGGCAATTTTTTCAAGATTTTTGTAGCTGTGCATAATACGCACCCCTGATTGTGCTTATTATTTTTTAGAAAAAAAAGCGTATTATACATAGGAAATTACGGTATTAATATTTTCTGGCTTCTCACTTCGCACTATTTGGCTGGGAATAAACGAAAGTAAATTTAGTATATACAGGGTGCGGTAGAAATACCTCCCGGTTATACCTTCCAGAAATACTTCGCAATCATCCGTGGTAATGATGTTATTTTTTCAGGTAATGTCTTACCATTATGTACTGGATATTTCTGGAAGATATTTCTGCCGATCTATCTATCTATCTATCTATCTAATTACCGAGTGTACCAGGAAAATTGTCAAAATCCTGTAACAGCAAAATTGTCTAATTGTTGGATTAAGTTTTGAACCCTAGTAGCTTATAAATGATTAAAGATATCTTACTGAAATTCTCTGAAGTTTTTATAACACTATTAGTTTCTACTTTGAACAATAAGAATATATTTAGCTCTAAGGTGAAATGAGGATCCATCTTGCTGTTGGGACATCCTGATCCAGTTTTCTTCTCTGCTGTTCCCCCTTTTTTTAAAAACTTATTCACTGTTTTCTTAATGGTTCTTGAATAGACTTTGAAGATGGAAGCCAGTGTATGAATGTTGGTATCATTACTGAAGGCCTGAAGGCTTTTTTCTTCTCACACGAAACGATTTTAATCTGTTCACTTTCTAGATAAATAACTGAAAGTGTTTTCAGTGATTCTTACGAAAAATGGTGTCAAGGCAGCTGATAGTCCCATCTCCAAATCTGGATAAGTAGTAGTTTAGTAGTTTTTAGATATTAAACGTTTTTTGTGGGATGGATAATTATCCCGTGCTGTCACATGATTTGGACAATTTTGCTGTTACACCATATATATATATATATATATATATATATATATATATATATATATATATATATATATATGTAAGCAAATATATGGATATAGATCCGACAGTATGAAGAAAATATACGGAAAAAACAAACATGGACATAAGAACAAGACTTTCAGTTATCTGTTTGGATAAGTCTTGTTCTTATGTCCATCGTCTTTGTCATGTTGAATTGATAATGTTAATTATATTTTATGAATATGTCCTGAAGATGGTTTATTAGACCGAAACGTCCGACGTTGACATTATATTAACATTAAAACAGCATAATTGCATATAATGATTTTTGTTTGTTTTTTCCGTATATTTTTCTTCATATATATATATATATATATAGAGAGAGAGAGAGAGAGAGAGAGAGAGAATAGAGAGATATTATATATATATATATATATATATATATATATATATAGAGAGAGAGAGAGAGATACTCCGTTTGGCCAAAGTAATATACAACAAAGTATTAGCTTGGTGCAAAAATAATGACGTAATAATGTCGTTTTTTAACGTATATTTAACGTCAAAAAAACGACATTATTACGTCATTATTTTTGCACCAACCTAATATTTATATCATTAACCACATGATACTTTTACATTATTTTTACATTAGGCACGGTAGAGTAGTGGATAGCGGCTCGGATTGTATAATCCGGAGCTCTGAGTTCAAATTCGAGTCGAATCCATTACATTCACTTAATCCTCTTCTTCTCCCTCCAGCTATGGGTAAATAGTAGGACAATCTGGGTTATATAGCCTTCAACTGGTATAGGAGATCGACAACTCTAAATTCAAAACCTGCAGAGGGTCGTTTGGCCCTTCAAAAGGTGTGGTTGGTTCTCCACAAAGCCTTCACCACTATAATCAAATCATGTCGGTTCCTCGTGACTGAGCTGCTTGACCCTCATACGTCGAGTACGACGGGAGAGTCCACCATTATGCACAAGAAATTCGCCTTCACTAGTAACCCTGTCAAAGATGGACATCTTGGCTGTCCTACTCTTTTCTCAGCAGTACTAGACCCAAGAGCTACTCAATGTTTAGGGTCACTGAATATGGTTCTTGAAGTGTAAATTAGGAGATAAGACGGGAATATTATGTAGGATAGATAAATTAAGGTTGAAGTTTAGATTTGAAGTGGCTACGACCGTATACATCAAGGAAGCATTCTTTTGTGAGTCTGTTCGACAACATTTCTGGTTGCGGAAGAAATTGTCTGAGTGAAACTTCTTCTCTATTATTGTTATACTAAAAGAATGAGATAAAGTCTGTCAGCTTTGAAGTTTGAGAATGTTGGATTTCAGAAATGTAGTTTGTCCTAACATCTACAGTGAAATTAGCGAAGTGAGAGATTGTCAACGTTTCGCCTGTGAGAAAGGCGTTGTAGAATAGAGAATAGTTCATCGCCCACAAGGCTGTGTAAAGCTAGCTGAAATCTCTCGGAAAAGATCACGAGGAAGGCGAACCAAACAGCACCATGCTGGATCGACAGATCATCCAGGAAGAGGCATGTTTCTTCAGCCCTCAAGCGTACCACCAATGACTGAAGCAGTCGAGGTACTGACGACGAAGACGACGATGATGATGATGATAACGATGATGATGAGGATGATAACGATGATGATGAGGATGATAACGATGCCGATAATGATAATGATGACGATGTCGATGACGATGATGATGTCGATGACGATGAAGATGATAGCGATGACAATGACAATGCAATGCTGATATCGATAACGATGATGATATCAATGATGATAACGATACTGATATTGGTGACGATAATGATGACGATTATGAATGATGACAACAATGACAATGACGATGACAATGCTCATGATGATAACGATGCAGATAACGGTAATGATGTCGATCATGATGATAATGATGATGATGATTATAACGATAATAACGATGATGATGATGATAACGATGATGCTGACAATGACGATGATGGTGACGATGATGATAACAGTGATAATGATGATGATAACGATGATGATGTCGATGACGATGATGATAATGATCACAATGATGACGATGCTAACGACGACGATGATGATACCGATAATGATAACAGTGATGAAGATAACGATGATGATATCGAGGATGATGATGATGATGATAATGACCACAATGATGATGATGCTAACGACGACTATGATGATAATGATGATGATATCGAGGATCATCATGACGATGATGATAATGATCACAATGATGATGATGCTAACGACGACGATGATGATACCGATAATGATAACAGTGGCGATGATGATAACGATGATGATATCGAGGATGATGATGATGGTGATGATGATGATGATGATGACCACAATGAAGATGATGCTAACGACGACGATGATGATAACGATGATGATTTACGATGACGATGATGGTGACGTTAATGATGACGATGCTAACAATGATTATTTACGGTGACGATGATGGTAATGATGATGATGGCGATGATGATGATTATGATGATGATTATGCTAACGATGATATATAATATATATATATATATATATATATATATATATATATATATATATATATATATATATATCGAACCTAAAATTTAGGGAAACTTCACCTGCTTTTAATTTTAAATTTATTTTTTTAACCCCAAAATAAAAAGAACTCCTGAAATTATGATTAGATTCTGGGGAAAAATGATCAGACTGCATATGAAGAAATACATTTTCATTAAAAAAAAAGAAATAAATAAATCTCTGATTTCACGTTTGCGTAACCAGCGCCACATATCTTGTTTAGGTTGTAAATAATCTATTTACTGCCGCTACTGACAGACAAAATGCTTTTGATTAATTTTTTTTATTATTTATACAGAACGGCCGGTGGCCTTCGGATTCAGACATTTAAATTCTAGCAACACTCCCTCGACGAAGAAAACGATAAAAAAAAAAAAAGAAAAAGAAATCTCCTCAAAACAAAAATTATTCTATTTTGTAAAAATTAACATATGTTTTTAATGCATTTCTCGAAAAAAACAAACAAAAAATACGTCGGCTGATTCCGTATTTAAACATTTTTCATCTGATCCAGTCGAAAATGCAAAACTAATAAAACGTTTCATATATTTCTTGGCTAGTTACATATTTTTCTTGATAGATGAATGAAAATATATTGTATTACTTGAAATTAAAACTGAAAATTAAATATATTTAAAAAAAAAAAAAAAAAATTCCACGTCAAGTTATTTTGTAAATTAGCGACGTTTGGGGTGAGCATTTGGTTGAATTATACCATATTGAAATTCCATGATTTCTCAAAGAGTTTGCCTTGACAACTTAAAAGCGCACGCTCAACTGTCCTTGTACTTATTATTATTATTATTATTGTTATTGTTATTGTTATTATTTCCTTTCATTTCTGGTGTATACTCCTTTCTTTCCGGGTCCCAGGTCAGAAATAGCATCAGGACAAAAAACAAAAAACAAAAAAAAAATCTAACATCACACACATTTTAAATAGATAAAAGTATTCGTAAAGTGTGAGCTGTACTTGTGAGTACAATTTTCTGCGTATCTTTAAAGCTTGGGTGACTAGAAATCCCTTCAATATGTCTATTGGAAACTTTTTCGATTATTATTATTACTAATAGTAGTGTAGTCGTAATAGTAGTAGTTCTTCTACTACAACTTCTAATGCCGTAATCCCTCATGTATAATACGCCTTATTCTGTAATACGCACCACTAAATTGTGTTGAAAGTGTAGGAAAATGCATCTACTAACGCATAATACGCACACCTTCTTTGGTAATCAAAGCCTATAAATTGTACCTCTCCAATTTCATTACGGCCAGCGTTTCCTACTATTATTAAACAATTGTTTTAAACATAGAATAATATTATTCTCATTTAGTTTTATGACTATTCTTATTTTATTTTATATATGTAAGTATTGTTAGGTACATATAATTGTATTTGTTATCCTTATGGGGTCGCAATCGCCGAATGTTAGTGTCAAATTGTCGTATGCTAGTGGTGAGTAGTCATTTCGCAACTGAAATCGACCGATGAAATGCCATTTTTTTTTTTTGTAGTTTATTATTTTTTAGAAAAAAGTGCTTATTCTATTTACATTATTCGGACTATTTTCCTCATCTATGGCGCCATATTTATTGCTACGTTTCGGCTGTTGTACGCTCCGGCCTTCTTCAAGTGGTTGGAATGTCGAACCCTTTATTCCACTCACTGTTCCAGTTCCACGTGCCATGGATATCAGTTATTTCCTGTTAATTCCCCTCTCCAAGTTCTCGACTGCCTTAACCTGGAATTGAACTCACTCTCTTTGGATCCTGTCACTGGATCTAACCAAAGCTTTTATCAACTGTGCCATGTATCCCTGACACATGGAACAGTTCGACATTCCAACCACCTGAAGAAAGTCGGAGCGTAGAACGGCCGAAACGTTGTAATAAATATGGCGACAAAGATGAGGACAATAGTCCGAATAATATAAATAGAATACATACTATTTCATCTCAGAAATATTGACAGATATCAAAATGCGCATTGTACATGGGCAATTGTGGTACTACTAATATTACTACTACTACTTGTAGTAGACGCAATCCCGCCAATTCTCCAAAGGAACGCCATCGAACGAGGGCCAATAACCCCAGAAGTCCCCACTACCACACGAGTAAAAAATAAATCTAACCGCAAGAGACGAATATTTAACTATTTTTAGACCCCACTTAAACTTC
Source organism: Acanthosepion lycidas (assembly GCA_963932145.1). NCBI lineage: Eukaryota > Metazoa > Mollusca > Cephalopoda > Sepiida > Sepiidae > Acanthosepion > Acanthosepion lycidas. The sequence goes on along the minus strand of OZ010613.1, from coordinate 61,464,794 downwards.
GGACCTGATCAAATTACTGGTGGAAAATGTATCGACACAGGTCGCATACCAAATCAACGATTTCCCGACTTTAGAAGGGAAAATGGTAATCCTATCCGGCCGCTTTCCATCACCACAGTCGAGGCCTACGGTTTCACCTTGGGAAGGGGAACCAAGTTTCTTCGAAACCCTCTTCCGATGATGTCATTTATGGCACCATGTCATGGAAAGCGGCCGGCAACTACGAAGACAGGAGAGAGAGGTTGCAAAACAAACTAATCAGTGGAAGCTTCACATATGCATTTGTGACGCTCAGATAATTTGAGGCAAGCACGGACCGCAACACCGACACGAGTGCACTCATCATCTTGAAGGGTAGCAGTAGACGAGGAGGCAGTGCGTTGAAGAAACAGCAATATCGGCAGTGAAACAGATAGGAGACAGAGGATGCCGTGATGATCAAGACAGAACCTCAAATTTGTAAAATTAGAGTGATACAAAAAGAGCCTCAAATTAAGAAAAAAATATAGTGATGCAGAGTGAGCCTCGAATCAGTAAATTAGAGTGATCCAGAGAGAGCCACAAATTAGTAAAATAAGAGTGATCCAGAGAGAGCCACAAATTAGTAAAATAAGAGTGATCAAGAGAGATACTCAAATAAGTAAAATTAGAGTGATCTGAAGACAGCTGCAAATTAGAAAATTTAGAGTGATCCAGAAAGAGTGCCTTAATTTAGTAAAATTAGAGTGATCCAAATAGAATCTTATATTAATAAAATTAGAGTGATCCAGAGAGAGCCTCAATTCAGTAAAATTAGAGTGACCCAGAAAGAGAGCCTCAAATTAGTTAAATTAGAATGATCCAAATAGAATCTTATATTAGTAAACTTAGAGTGATCCAGACATAGCCTCAAATCAGTAAAACTAGAGTGATCCAGATAGAGTTTCAAATTAGTAAAATTAGTTAGGTCCAGAGAGACCTCCAACTCAAGAATAACAAGAGAGTGATACAGGGAGAGCTTCAAAATAGTAAAATTAGAGTGATCCATAGAGAGATCCGAGAATTAGTCAAATTAGAATGATCCAGGGATTGCCACAAATTAGAAAAATTAGAGTGATCCAGAGAACTTCAAATTAGAAAAAAAGAGTGTTCTAGAGAGAACATCCAATTAGTACAATAACAGTGATCCAGAGAGAGAGAGCCTCCAATTATTAACATTAGAGTGAATCAGAGAGAGAGAGCCTAACATTATAAAAATTAGAGTGATCCAGAGAGAGCCGGGAATTATTAAATTTAGTGAAAACCTCTGATGAATAAAACTAGAGTGATACAATGAGAGTTTTAAATTAGGAAAATTAGAGTGACCCAGTAAGAGCTTCAGAATAAGAAAAAACAAGAGTGACCAAGAGAGAGAGTCTCAAATTAGTAAGATAAGAGTGATCAAGAAAGAGCCTCAAATGTGTAAAATTAGTGATACAGGAATTGCCACAAATTAGTAAAATCAGAGTGATCCAGAGAGCCGAGAATTAGCAAAATTAGAGTGATCCAACAAGAACATCAAATTAGTAAAACTAGAGTGATCCAATAAGAGCTTTAAATTACTAAAATATAAAGTGATCCAGAGAGAGCCTCAAATTAGAAAAATTATAGTGATCCAAAGAGAGAGAGAGAGAGAGAGAGAGACTAAAATTAGTAAAATTAAACAGATCCAGCGTGAGCTTCAGATTAAGACAAACTAGAGTGATCAAGAGAGAGATACAAATAAGTAAAATCAGAGTGATCCAGAGATATTTTTATTAGTAAAATTAGTGTGTTCCAGAGAGAGTGACTCAAAATAGTAAAACAAGAGTGATACAGTGAGATCCTCAAATTAATAAAATTATATTGATCCAGGGAGAGCTTCAGGTTAAGAAAAACTAGAGTGATCCAGATATTCTGAAATTACTAAAATAAGAGTGATCTAGAGAGAGAGAGAGAGAGAGAGAGAGAGAGCATCGAATTAGTAAATTTAGAGTGATCCAGGATTGCCGCATATTAGAAAAATCAGTGTGATCCAGAGAGAGAGAGATTCAAATTATTAAAATTAGTGTGATCTAGAGAGAGAGCCGCAAATTAATAAAATTAGAATGATCCATAGAAATAGTCAACATAATAAAATAAAAGTGATCAAGAGAGAGCATCAATTAGTAAAATTAGAGTGATCCAGTGAGAGCCTCAAATTTGTAAATTAAAGTGATTCAGAGAGAGAGAGAGAGATAGAAAGAGAGAGAGAGAGAGAGAGCCTTATATTAGTAAAAATAAAGTGATCCATATATAGAGAGAGACTCAAATTATTAAAATTAGATCCAGCGAGAACACCAAATTAGTAAAATTAAAGTGAAACAGAGAGAGCATCAAATTACCAAAATTCGAGTGATCTTGAGAGAGCCGTAAATTAGTAAATTATAGTAATCTAGCGAGTTCTTTAAATTGGTAAAATTAGAGTCATTCAGAGAGAGATCCTCAAATTAGTAAAATTGGAATGTTCTAGAGAGCTAAAAATTAGTGAAATTTGATTGATCCAGAGAGAGCCATCAATCAGTAAAATTAGAGTGATTCAGATAGATAGCCTCAAAATAGGAAAAATTAGAGTGTTCCAGATTGAGCTACAAATTAGTAAAATTATAATGATCCAGAGAGATCCTCAATGAAGGAAAAATTAGTCATCAAGAGAGAGACTCAAATTAATAAAATTAGAATCATCTAGAGTGATCCTCAAGTTAGGAAAAATTAATGTGATCCAGAGGGAGCATACAAGTATTTAAACTGGAGTGAAACAGAGAGTGCCAAAAATTATAGTTATCCAGCTAGAACCACTGATTGGTAAAACTAGAGGGATCCATAGATAGCCTCACATTAGTAAAATTAGAGTGATACAGAGATTCAAATTAGTAAAATTAAAGTGATCCAGAGAAAGTGTCAGAATAATAAAATTAGAGTCATCCAGAGATAGCCTCAAATTAGTAAAATTAGTGTGATTCAGAGAGAGTTGCAAATTAGAAAAGTAGAGTGATCCAGTAAGAAAGCCTCAAATTAGTACAATTAGAGTGATCCAGAGAAAGAGTCAAAATAATAAATTTCGTGTGATGCAGAGATAGCCGCAAATTAGTAAAATTAGAGTGATCCAGAGAGAAAGAGAGAGCCTGATATTAGTAAAATAAAGTGATCCATATAGAGAGAGACTCAAATTAGTAAAATTAGAGTGATCCAGGGAGATTGTAAAATAGTAAAATTAGTGTAATCCAACGAGAGCCCCAAATTATTAAAACTAGAGTGAAACAGAGAGAGCTTCAAATTAGGATAATTAGACTAGAGACACCATCAAATTACTAAAATTAGAGTGAACCAGAGAGAGAGGGAGAGAGAGAGAGAGAGAGAGAGAGACTTAAATTAAAATTAGACTTATCCAAATAGAATCTTATATTAGTAAAATTATAGTGATCCAGAGAGAGCCTCAAATCAGTAAAATTAGAGTGATCCAAATAGAATCTTATATTAGTAAAATTAGAGTGATCCAGAGAGAGAGAGAGAGAGGGCCTCAAATTAAAATTAGAGTGATCCAAGCAGTGAATAAAAGTAGTAAAATTATAGTGATCCAGAGAGAGTCACAAATTAGAAAATTATAATAATCCAGTGAGTGCTTTAAATTGGTAAAATTAGAATGATACAGAGAGAGATCCTCAAATTAGTAAAATTACAGGGATCCAGAGAGAGCCACATATTAGTAAAATTAGAGAGATCCAGAGAGAGAGAGAGAGACTCAAATTAGTTGAATTGGAGTCATCCAGAGAGAGAGGCTCAAATTAGGGAAAAAGTATAGTGATGCAGAGAAAGCCTCAAACTGTTAATTTAGTGTGATACAGTGAAAGCCTGAAATTAGTAAAATTAGAATGATCCAGCGAGAGCCATAAATTAGAAAAATCAGAGTGATCCAGAGAGAGCTTCAAATTAGTAAAATTAAAGTGATCCAGAAAGAGTGTCTCAAATTAGTAAAATGAAAGTGATCAAGAGAAAGTCTCAAAATAAGAAAATTAGGGTGATCCAGATAGAGCCGAGAATTAGTGAAATTAGAGTGATCCAGGAATTAGTAAAATTTGTGAGATCCAGAGAGAGTCACACATTGTAAAATTAGAATAATCCAGAGAGATCCTCAAATTAGTAAAAGAGTGATCCAGATAGACCTTCAAATTATTATAATTAGAGTGATCCAGCGAGGGCATCAAATTAATAAAATTAGAGTGATACCGATGGAGTTGCCAAATAGTAAAATTATATTGATGCAGCGAGGGTTTCAACCCTCGCTGCATCAATATAATTTTACTATTAGCAAACCTAGAATTATCAAGAGGGAGACGCATATTATTAAAATTTAAGTGATCCAGAGTGAGTAGCTCAAATAAGTCAAATTAGATTGATTCAGAGAGAGTCTCAAATTAGTAAAATTATAGTGATCCAGAGAGAGTCTCTAATTAGTAAAATTAGAGTGATCCAGAAATTTCCTCAAATTAGTATACTCTGAGTGATCCAGAGAGGGCCTCAAATCAATGAAATTAGAGTGATTTAGATAGAGCTTCAAATTAGTAAAATTAAAGTGGTCTAGAGAGAGATTCAAATTAAGAGAAACTAGAGAGCCTCAAATTAGTAAAATAGTTGCGTTCCACAGAGAACCTCAAATTAGTAAAATTAGTGTCCCAGATAGAGCTTCAAATTAGTAAAATTACATTGATCCAGCGAGAGCATCAAATTATTAAATTTAGAATGATCAAGAGAGAGAATCAAATTATTAAATTTAGAGTGATACAGATGCAGCGGGAGCTTCAAATTAGTAAACCTAGAGTGATCCAGGATAGACTATATTTTCTGTGAATAAAAGAAAAACGATTTCACGATGATAACCAAACCAATAAACTACTTTGAATGACCGAAATACTAGTACATCTGAAGGGAAATGTCTTAACGCAGACAAGACATGATCTATTTACTCCGAACTATTCATAAAAAAAACGAAAGAAAAAGAAAGAATGATAAACAAAATTGTGGATATTATGATTCGATAGATAAGTATCCAGTGAATATTTTTCTGATAAGAATTTTTCATATTTTCCCTTATTCTGTTTTTTTATCGTTTCCTTCTTCTCCGTCTATTTATCTCTATTACATTAAAATAAATATATCTTTATATCTTGTGTTTGTTTTTCTATACAGCATTGGTCCCAAAATGAGTAGAAATCCTTATTTTTTTTCTTTTAAGCGAATCGTGTTGGCAGCCATGTTTTATTTTTGTCGAAAAACAAAATTCCTAACAATGGAATTAACAAAGTTGGAACTATTGCTGTATTGACCTTCTTCCTCGTTTAGACATTTATACTTGTGTCTATAAGTATTTACTCGGTTCGGAGGGGAGAAAATATGGGCCGTTTAGATTTGAGGTTACACGCATTTGGTTTGTCGGTAAATAAATATTGTTCGTTTATATTTGAGTCTGTTAACATTTACTTCGTTAAGGGATAGGTACATATTGTATGTTTATATTTGAGTCTGTAAATATTTACATGTTTAGAGGATAGGTACATATTGGTCAGTTTATATCTGAGTCTGTAAACATTTACAAGGTTAGGGGATAGGTACATATTTGTCGTTTATATCTGATGCTATAAACATTTACTTGGTTAGGGGATATGTATATATTGGTCGGTTTACATCTGAGTCTGTCAACATGGTTAGGGGATTGGTTGTTTATATCTGAGGCTATAAACATTACGTGGTTAGGGGATACGTTAACGTTAGTTGTTCATATTTGAGTCGATCAGCATTTAGTTGGTTCGTCGATAGTTCAATAATGTTTACTTATATTTGAGTTTATAAAAATATACTGTGTTCGCCAATTAATAAATATTGGTCGTTAGAGTATAATCAATTACTTGTTCAGAGAATAGTGCACTGACCATTTAAATTTGAGTCGCTAATCATTTGCTTGATTATGTGATAGGTCGTTTATATCTGAGTCTATAAGCATTTAACGGTTAGGGGATACGTACATACTGGTCGTTTATATTTGAGCCACTAAGTATTTAAGATTAAGACAAATATTCGTTTATATATGAATAGGTAGGCAGTGAAGTAGGTCGGCGATAGACAAATAATGATCTGGGATAGGTAAATATTGGTCGTTTATATCTGAGTCTAGAAACATTTAATTGGTCTGTAACCATATATTTGTCCGGATATAGACAAATAATATTTCTTATATTTTAGTCATGAGAAATGACATGGTTCTGGTGTGGCTAAATATTCGTTCTTTAGAGATGAGTGTGAAAAACCTCAGCTTTCTTTGAGTTTAGTTAATATTTGTCGTTTACATTAAATCTGTGAGCACATAATAAAACGCACAATTTTCATTGGATAGTTCTGACTACTCTACAGCAGATTTAGTCAGTTTTCTAAGCGCCATCAACAAGGCCATTATTGTTTTACTAGTAGAAGTGTTATTAAAAAATTCAGATTAAATAAGGTTGCTTTCCACGCGCGCATAACGAAAAACGTTCTAAGTTTTGATTTTTCTTAATCTTTTTTGTCTACCGTATAAACTCGTGTATAAGCCGACTTCATGTACAATGCGAGCGCTGATTTTCTTTTTATGAAAAAACAGACTTTCTTTTAATATAGCTGGTGTATAATGCAAACCCAGTTTCCAAGCAATGCTAGTTGACCTACCGTAGTCAAATATTGCAGTACTGGGAATCATCCAGGACATTTTATAGCAAATAAATAGTCATCATTCTTTTTAAGGTTAGCCAAGAGGTAATATCACATACCATATAGACTCATGCATGAGTCGACTTCATGTATAGTGCGCCCCCTGATTTTTATTATTTAAAATCTGACTTTTTCATAAAGTTCGTGTATAATGCGACCCCAGCTTCCAAGCAATACTAGTAGGCCTACCGTAATCAAATATTCCAGTACTGGGAATCATCCTGGACATATTTTATAGCAAAAAAAATGGTTATCATTGTTTTCAATCTTAGCCAAGAAGTAATATCACTTAACTTATACATCTTTTTTTTTTGTAAAAATTAACAAATATTGCGATAATAAACAATTGCCGTAACATTTCTGCTACGAATATTTACATATAGTACGTTTTTTTTCGTTCATGCCTGATTACGGTTGCTCATTTACCCTGGGGCCTTGTCTTCTACGCAGCCTAAGCTTCTTCCATTTTTTCGCTACACTAAGAGGAACACTCTTAAATATCAACCTACCCTTTAGATTACTTTCAACGAAAATGCAGTAATTTTAACATGCCCAGAAAAAATTCACCTCTGTAGAGTGCAACTGGTCACCGAAAATGCACAAGTATAAACTCTTCAAAAAATACCTGTGCATATTTTTTGCGTAAAAAAAACTTGATCATGAAAATGCGCATTATACAACGGGTAAATGCGATATTTCAGAATTTACTTTCTAGTAATTCACAGGAAATCTTGGTTTTGTTTTCTTTGATTTGGTTTACAGCATTTCAACCACAATGGTTTATTTAATGCCGACAATTTTATTGCTGGTAATATTTTTTTTTTAAAAATGTATTGCTGGTAATATTTTTTTTATTTCTCGTGAATATTTTTTCTTCAAAAATGTAGAGCTAGAAATTTTTTCAAAAATGTATTACTGGTAATAATTTTTTTATAAATTATTTCTGGTATTGAAACCTATTTTTACACTTTCATAGTGTTTTGACCCCAATTTGTGGGTTAACTATTTGCCCATAACTGGGGCCCTAACAGGTGCTACCGCCTCGTGTCAGGGTGGGCCTGGGAACACCAGCAATTAAGAGGTGGTTTCACGTTCCTCAAAATCTCTTGATCAGAGGCCTTGCTGCTGGACGTAGTTTATCGTCTTACTCGGGACACGGATGCAGTTTATCGTCATATCCAGGACCCACGGGCAATCTTGGGTAAATTGGCAAATCATCAAAATGACCAATCTACTTGTATGTTGGTATAGCTTGCACCATGATAATTATTTATATAATAAAATTCATGCAATACATGCTTAGAGAGCCACTCAATTCAGTGGAATACTGTTAAATGGTAATTAGGAATGAGATATGTGATATGAATAAAGGAGAAGCTGATACGAAGTGAAGGCAGTAAGAATAAGTTGGGTTGTGTAGCAAATGCGTAGTTAAATGTCGGCGGAGCTAGCACTTGTAAGGGAATAGTGCGTTATCACTTGTTAACTATATATGTCTGCGAAGTTAAAAAAACGTTCAACACATAATTCTTTGCTTTTTATAATTGGATCTGCTAGGTAAATTTGACTTATTTAGAAAATGTATTAGAATGATCCAGAACTGTGAAACAAACGGCCTTCTTCTGGATAGAAAAATAAATTCAAATATACAAAAGAAGTGTAAAGAGCTGTGAGGCTTAGTTTGGGTTTTGGTTTGGTCTGTTTAACGGCATATCAACTGTTTATGAGTGATTTCATGCTGAAATTTAATTTCCTTCTAAAATCCGTCCTGGGTAAGACGATAAACTACATCCGACAGGAAAGCCTCTGTACAAGTTTTGAGAAGCGTGGAACTACCTCTTAATTGCTGGTGTTCCCAGTTCCACCATGACACGAGGTGGTAGCATCTATAGGCAAATAGTTAACCCACAAACTGGGGTAAAAAAGAAAACCTATGAAAGTGTAAATATAGGTTTTAATACCAGCAATACATTTTTGGAAAAAATATTAACAGCAATACATTTTTGAAAAAAAAATATTACCAGCAATATATTATTACCAACAATACATTTAAAAAAAAAAAAAAGCATTAGCAGCAATGCATTTAAAAAAAAAAATATTACCAGCAACAAAAATTTTGTCGGCATTAAATAATCCATTGAGATCGATGTTCCGTAAAACATACCAGACCAAACTAGACCTTGTGAGATTTGTTATTTTTTTTTGCTCTTAAAATCTATTGCTGGGAATTCTTATTATAAAAATATATTTTTATACTTTCATATTGTTTTCACGCCAGTTTAGGGGTTCACCATTTGCTCATAGTTAGGACCCTAACAGGTGCTACCACCCCGGGCTAGGAAGCAACAGGGAACAACAGCAATTATGAGGTGGTTTCACGGGCCTGAAACTCTTCCGATCGGAGGCCTTGCTCCCGGACGTAGTTTATCGTCAGGTCGTTTCTGCGTGGTCGATTCCAGTTTGCAGATGGCGCGTCGAACTTATAGATGAACCTGATGGGGTGATCATCAATACGTCGCAATATGTAACCGAGCCCAGCGAACACGGCGCTGAACGATATGCGGTGGATGCTCGGTCCTCCGGTGGAGCTTCATATTGGATATATGATCAGACCCTAACCCATTCGATGGTCGTGCGAGAGCGGGACGCGAACTATGGACTCCGTAGTCGAGTGTTTTTCTTGAGAGGCCAGGTTTCGGCACCGTATAGTAGCAGAGAGAGGAAAGGCGGCGCTGTAAATTAAGGAAAACTGAAGTTGCAATATTTATTTATTGAATCCTAACTTTATAATAAAAAAAAAAAATACAATTATGAGCTTTTGAATTTAAATATTTCGGATTATTTTGCAAAAGATTTCAAGTAATCATATTTTTTTTGTAAACCTAGATTTCTGCTGGATTTTTGTTACAGTAATAAATACAAGAATAAAGCCAAACTATGTTTTTTGCAGGCGAAAAGTCTTCGAGAGGTTAAAGTTTATTGTCCCTTGGTACCAATTACTCGTATTACAGATGTAAAAGCAACGTTTTTAAAATCTAGATTTGTGAGTGACTGGAAAAAAAATAATAATAAAAAAGTAATTAAATTGGAAACAGTAAGCACGATGTCAAATTTATACAGTTTCCCGAAAAAAATAATGATTCGGTTTATCTAGATTAGTAAAGGTCCAATTGAACATTTTGTGTGCTTTGCAAATAGAAACTTTCGCTAAAAAAAAAAAAAAACTATCAAATATTTGAAATAAAAAAAAAAATACCTTAGTCACGAATAACTACAAATCTTTTAGAGACAGATTTAAGGATAAAAAAGAAAAAGGACAAATGGAGTCATATTCTTAAACAACCTCCGAATGTCCGTGAAATTTTCACAGAACGGAGGACGAATATTTTCTGTGAAAATTTCTCGGACATTCAGGCCGGTAAATGTTGTTAATACTGTTTATTATAAACAGAGCATTTACTTAAATATTTGTACAGTATAACCCGCATATAAGAGAGTTGTCGGGACCGGAGAAGAAGTCTCTTATATCCGGGTTTCTCTTATATCCGAATTTGGTCTATTTTGTTTACATTAACATAGGCTCTAATTTGGAACCAGTGGAAATATCTCTTATATCCGGTTTTTCTTATATCCGGGTCTCTTATATCAGGGTTACACTGTATCTATAAAAAGAATGTATAAACATAAAAATCTTTTGATATATATATATATATATAGAGATATATATATATCTATATATATATATATATATATATATATATACTAATAGTAATACTTATTTGGAAAAAATCTAGGATAGCTCAACTTGTAGATATGTCAAAACAAATCGGTACCCGAGGAAAACATTACAAATAAAATAAGAACTAAAAACATCCGAACAATGCGAAACAAATCGTCCAGTGTCTTAAGTCTTTAGTCGAAAAAAAAAACCCAAGTGAGTAGTAAGACTAAAACGTAGAGTGCTCAATGCGCTAAGTAAAGCGGGAATAACTAAAATAAAGTAAATCCTAAAGAGCCAGGAAAACCTAACTAGGTTTCACGTAAACGGATCTTCAGTGTAAGCTGAATAAGGAAAAGTGATCAATCATTTCGAAGCCAGAGTCACGCACAAGAGCCATTGTAACCTGGATTGTCCTGGTGCATTTTTTGATGAAACAAGATCGCTTTCATCGGTTTTCTGGGGTGTTTGGTCTTTATAGCCTTTCGTAATTACTACAGCTAGTTGGCATAGTTCTCTCCATTGATGGTGTAACCCTTTCGAAGATAGTCAATACACATAATGCTTTTTACTTCCTAAAAACTGAGGCCATCACCTACACTGTCCTTCTTTGAAGAAAGTGAAGAGGGGTGTTTCCATTGCATGAATTGTCTCTGGCTCAAAGTGATGAACCTAACATTCATCCCGGGTTAGGAAACTTTCAACGAAACCAGATGGATCTACCTCAAACAATGTAAGATTTTCCCTTGATGTGATCAGCCTGGTGAACTAGGTTTCAGGTGTCAGAAGTCGTGGCACCCAACGAGTAGAAAATTTCGACATGGCAAGTTCATTGTGGAAAATATTCTCAAGGCTCTCACTGGGTGTGTTAATTCCACTGGCTCTTTGAATTATGGTCAATAGCCTGTCATACATCACCATGTAAGGAATATTTTTCTCAGTGGTACCATTTGCAGAACGCATAGTCCTTGGGTCATCTACAAGACTCGCCCCCTCTTAAATTCAGCTTGCCACGTTTGCACTGTTGATAAAGCTGGAGAGTCATGCCCTAATGTAGCAACCATGTCCGCATGAATATCCTTGGGAACTAAACCCTCTTTTCTCCATTTGTAAGTGAAATCACTATTAGTTATCTTTGAAATTTTTTAACAGTCTGATGTCAGTGTTTTTTTTTTGGTGGGGGTGGGGGCGGTGGATGCGTTGTTGTTTAATCGAGTTCACAGAGGCAGTAAAACTACTAAGACACAAGGGGTTACATTGTGTGCAAGACTTAGAAACTTTACTAAGGAACGAGTGCAAAAGAAGAGTAATCAGGGGGACAGCAGATAGCAATTTACATTGAATTAAAATTTTTGTATATTAAAGTTGGCTGGAAAGTATGGAGTCAGCAGAGAGTTACACAAGCGAGAAGTAAAAGAAAAGTAACTGTTAGCACCGAGTGTTATACACGCACACACACGCGCGCGCACGCACGCACACATACACGCGCGCACGCACACACACATACATATATATATAAAGAACAGTAAGATATATAATCCGGTGTTTTTTTATTTTTATTTTTACAAAACAGTGCTCAATGTAAATTTAATTTTACAGAACATAAATGGTATAAATTAAATGATTTAAAATATGTTTTTTTTCGCTACACATTAATAACCATGTTTCAATAATGGAATCTAAAAACTTTAAATTTAATTATATAATTAAATTAAAACATTATTTCCGTTTCACCTTCAAGCCAATGAAGATGAAACGGAACTAATGCTTTTAATTTAATTATATGATTAAATTTAAAGTTTTTAGATTCCATTATTGAAACATGGTTATTAATGTGCAGCGAAAAACCATATTTTAAATCATTTAAATTATAATATATATAAACACACACACACACACACACACACACACACACACACATATATATATATATATATATATATATATTGTGTATTTAGGCAGCATCTTTTCATTCATACACGTTTCATTAAATAATATAGACAAATGTTGTCTATTTATTTTATGTAAATTTTTTCGTAACGTTTGATAAGTTTAATAACATTATCGTTGAACGAAGAAAGAAATTCACAATATTGATCCATATTTTTTTAATACAATCTAAGCTTTCGGCTTACATAAGCCATTATCAAAGATGTCAATTACAACATATTAAGCAATATACGGACACGACACTGATGATAGACTGTCACTGTGTCAGAAGACGTGTCACCCAACGAGCAGAATACTTCGTCATACCAAGTTCATTGTACAGAACATTTTCAACTGTCTCACGGGATATTCTAATAGCATTGACTATTTGATTCATAGTCAATCTCTTGTCATCCATCACCATGTGATGAAAGCGATCATTTGTTTTCCTTCGTGGTGGCAGTTGCCGGACGTCCAGACTGGGTAATGTTCAAAACTGAACTACCCCTTTTAAATACAGCTACTCACATTTGTGCACTGCTGATGTAGCATCATCCCTAACATAACAACTATGGCAATTTATATATCTTTGGAGCATAAGCCTATTTTTCTGCAGGTACTTGATAAAAACCAGAACCCCAAATTTTGTCCATTTTCATGAGAAGTCACTATTAGTTACATTTGAAATCTCCTTTGAACAGTCAGATGTTAATTTACATGGAAAGAAACAATACAGTTATTAATAAGAAGAGTTGAGATAAAGGCATGCACGTTTTCACAGCTCTAGCATAGTCAGCCTATTAACGTTTCAGCCCACCCTCGTACCTGGAAAGAATTAATGCAGTTATTAATAAGAAGAGTTGAGATAAATGCATGCACGTTTTCACAGCTCTAGCATCATTCTTTCATAGTCAGCCTGCTAACGTTTCAGCCCACCCTCGTACCTAGAAAGAATTAATGCAGTTATTAATAAGAAGAGTTGAGATAAATGCATGCAAGTTTTCACAGCTCTAGCATCATTCTTTCATAGTCAGCCTACTAACGTTTCAGCCCACAAACGTACGTGGAAAGAATTAACGCAGTTATTAATAATAGTTGTGAATAATGCGTGCAAGTTTTCACAGCTCTTGCATAGTCCGCCTATTAAAGTTTCAGCCCACCCTTGTACCTGGAAAGAAATAATATAGTTATTAATAAGAAGAGTTAAGATAAATGCATGCAAGTTTCACAGCTCTAGCATCATTCTTGCATAATCAGCCTATTAACGTTTCAGTCCTCCCTCGTACATGGAAAGAAATAATGCCGTTATTAATAAGAAGAGGTGAGATTAATGCATGCAAGTTTTCACAGCTCTAGCATCATTCTTTCATAGTCAGTCTACTAACGTTTCAGCCCACCCACATACCTAGAAAGAAATAATGCAGTTATTAATAAGAAGAGTTGAGATTAATTCATGCAACTTTTGATAGTTCTTGCATAGTCAGCCTGTTAACGTTTCAGCCCACTCTCGTACCCGGAAAGAAATAATGCAGTTATTAATAAGAAGGACTGAGATTAATGCATGCAATTTTCGCAGCTGTAGCATCAATGATTCATAGTCAGCCTATTAACGTTTCAGCCCACCCTCGTACCTGGAAAGAAATAATGTAGTTATTAATGAGAAGGGTTGAGATTAATGCATGCAAGATTTCATAGATCTTTTTCATATTCAGCCTATGAACTTTCAGCTCATCCTCCTATTCCTGAAATGTTGCTTCTCCGATCACTACAACCTTATTTTTTTTCAAGTTTAGGTTCAACTGTTATCTATCCTACATATCCTCATGATCTATACTTCTTGGATAATCATTTTACGTCGGCAAAATAAACTCATTCAATAATGCTCTACCTTGAATGTTTTGTTTGATTTGTTTTACGGTATATCAACCCCAATGGCTTATTTATAGACAACAACTTTTTTTATTGCTGGTAATATTTATTTTCAAAAACATACTGTTGGTAATATTTTTTTTTCAAAAATATATTGCTGGTAAAAAACTTTTAAGAAAGTATCGCTGGTATTATACTTGTTTTTATACTTTCAAATTGTTTTGATCCCTTTGGTTGCGGGGGTTAACTATTTGCACATACTTGGGACCCTGACAGGTGCTACCACCCCGAGTCAGTATGGACCTGGGAAAACGTTCCTAAAAGCCTTCTGATCAAAGGCCTTGCTGCCGGATGTAGTTTATCGTCATACCAAGGACGCTCTACCTTGAACGGCTCTCAGAATTTGTAATTAGATGAGCGAGTGTTAGAAACTTTAGATGCCTGATATCTGTTACATGAAAGAATTACAATTTTTTAATATTATGAATAAAATAAATCTTTTTTACAAAAAAAGAAATTATTTTGATCTACTGAATACAGATTTAATATTTTTTATGATTTCTTTTGCAAGTGCAAGAAAAATCCAACTTTGCATTTTTCATTCAAAGTAATGGATTCCACTGTTTGCCGTTGGAAGGATTTAGAAAAAAAAACAAACTTTTAGGTTTTGTCTGGCAAAGCAATTAAAAACATTTTGAGGTATTATTTTTTTTCATTTCTTTATTTATTTTGCTGAGTTGAAACTTCTTCATTTAATATGTGAATGAAGGAAGGGATCGGGATGAATGACAAGAAAAAATTTATGATCTTACGAATGGGAAAGAGGCTATGGCGGGAGGGAAGGGAAAGAAATCGAGAATGAAATTGAAATTGCTTGAAAGATAAAGAAATTTCATAGGGAAAGAAATAAAGAAAGAAAGAAAGAAAAAGAAAGAAAGAATGAAAGAAAAAGAGAAAAGAATAAATAAATAAAGAGAGAAACTAAGAAAGAAAGAAAGAAAGAAAGAAAGAATGAAAGAAAAGAGAAAGGAATAAATAAATAAACTAAGAAAGAAAGAAAGAAAGAAAGAAAGAAATAATAATATAAATAGCGTACATAATACCTCATCTCAGAAATATAGACACATACTAAAGAAAAAGAAAGAAAGATAAAGAAAGAATAAAAGAAAAAGAAAGAAAGAAAGATAAAAGAATAATGTAAATAGTGTACATAATACCTCATCTCAGAAATATAGACTGATACTAAAGAAAAAGAAAGAAAGAAAGAAAACAGAAAGAAAAAAGAAAGATTGAAAGAAAGAAAAAAGAAAGAAAGAAAATGTGACAATTATTGGCTACTGCGAACGGTGAATAAAATAAAAAAATAAAATTCAAGGCATATGGCTGCATGGATAAAAGCGTTGATTGGATCCAGTTACTTGACCTAAGGATTTGTGAGTTCAATCCCTGGCTACAGCTGAAATGAACAAGAACTAGGAGAGTTGAGTTTAAGGGAGATAACTGATCGTGAGACATCCGGACGAGACATGGCATGTGGAACTAGAATAATCTATCCCGGTGAACGAAGTAGAGGGTTCAATTCGAAATTCCAATCACCCGAAGAAGGCAGGAGCGTACAAGAACCGAAACGTCGTGTATATGACAACGACAATGAGGACAACAATCCGAACGATATAAATAGTTGAGATATTGACGTAAATAATTTGAAAAAGAATAAGTAAAAGCGTTTGGGTGGAAAGACTCGGGTAAGATAAAAATGAACGATGGAGGTTTGATGGACACATACGGAAGTAGAAAAAAAATGACTGATTTGTTTTTTACGAGTTATCAACCTTTCGTGGGTTAATTAAAACCGAAACATTTTCGATTGAAGGAATTATTTTTGAGAGAGAATATTGCAGCAACATTATTATAACAATGATTTTAAGAAGATTATTTAACCCGTAGATGGTGGGGTATTCATAGCATCCCGAAGGTTATTTGCGCGTAAGTGAATGAAACGAACTAAATTGGAATTCGAACCCGTCTGTCTGGGTTCTTATTCCGAGCCGCAATGCATTACACCACCCGCATATATTCCACTTTAGTGTGGAGGGAGAAAAAGGGAGAGAGATTAAAGGAAAAAATAAAGAAGAAAAGGAAGGAGTAAAGAACGGTGTATGATTAATGAGAAGAGAAAGAAAGAAAGAAAGAAAGAAAGAAAGAAAACAATGGATAAAAGAAAGAATAAGGAGAAAGAAAGCGAAGAGAAAGAAACGAAAAAAGAGAAAAGTTAAAAGGAAGAAAATAGAAAAGGAAAGTTGGAAAAAAGTGGAAACACGTGACTAGAAAAGAAAAGAAAAAAAAAAGGAAAAACAAAAGGAAAAGAAGAGAAAGAGAAGAAATAAATAAAACAAAGCGAAGGAGTTAAGAAAAGTTTAAGAAAGAAAAAGGATAAAGAAAATGAAAAAAAATAAGAGAATAGTTTGCAAATACGTAACTGACAAAAAGAAAGAAAGGTAAAAGAAGTAAAGGAAAGTACAAAGAAATGAATGTAGATAGGAAAAGAGGGAAAAGTAGAGGAAGATAAAGAAAATGATAAAGAAGATAAAGAAAACGATAATAAAATGTGCGCAGATAGTAAAAGGAAAAAGAAAGGAAATATGTTGAGGGGTCCACCCCTTTTTATACAAATGAACTCACCCAGTATATATATATATATATTAGGTTGGTGCAAAAATAATGACTTAATTATGTCGTTTTTTGACGTTAAAAAATACATCTAAAAACGACATTATTACGTCATTATTTTTGCACCAACCTAATACTACTGCAAGAGTCGAGACAAGAGTCGAGTCCAGAATGACATAGTAAAAGTCTTGTAGGTAACCGGAAGAGTGAGGGTGAGGTAACAGCGTTGTAGAAGTCACGGTGAGCAAGCACGTAGATTAAGTAAGAAGTCATACAGCGATACTTCAATACCAAAGACTGTATATATATATATATTGCTATTAACCCGTATTCCTGGAACTACTAATATGCATTACCAGTTTGTATTATTACGTTAAGACATTATTTTCCTATATTCATTCCTGGCGTTTGTTATTTATTGGTACCGGATTTCAACCCGGAATCCACAACAAAATGAATAAAAAGTACAAAGAAATGATAGGAGATAAAAAATAAGAAAGAAAGAAAGAGGAAACATTAAAGGATAAAGAAAAGTATAAAGAAAGAAAGTAGATAAAAAAGTAAAAAGGAAAGAAAGAAAGAAAGATGGAAAGAAAGAAAGTAACAAAAGGAAAGGAAATAAGAAAATAAAAAATAAAAAAGAAACAGGAAACAGAAAAGGATAACGAAAGTATAAAGAGGAAAAGAAAAGTACAAATAAAGAAAGAGAGTGGATAAAAGTACAAAGAAATGAAAAAATATAACAAAATAAGAAAGAAAGAAAGAAAGAAAAAAAGAAAGAAAGAAAGAAGGAAAGAGAAAAAAGAAAGAAAGAAAGAAAACTTAAGTTAAAACGCAAAGCGAAAGAGTAACGTAAAAAATATTGGACGGAAGTGACAGCAAATACGTAAATAGAAAGAAAGAAAGAAAAAAGAAAGAAAGAAAAAAAGAAAGAAAGAAAGAAGGAAAGAGAAAAAAGAAAGAAAGAAAGAAAACTTAAGTTAAAACGCAAAGCGAAAGAGTAACGTAAAAAATATTGGACGGAAGTGACAGCAAATACGTAAATAGAAAGAAAGAAAGAAAAAAAGAAAGAAAGAAAGAAGGAAAGAGAAAAAAGAAAGAAAGAAAGAAAACTTAAGTTAAAACGCAAAGAGAAAGAGTAACGTAAAAAATATTGGACGGAAGTGACAGCAAATACGTAAATAGAAAGAAAGAAAGAAAGAAAAAGAAAGAAAGAAAGAAAGAAAGAAGAAAGAAAGAAAAAGAGAAAGAAAGAAAAAAAAAGAAAGAAAGTAAACTTAAGTTAAAAAAGAAAAGCGAAAGAGTAACGTAAAAAATATTGGACGGAAGTGACGTAAATAGAAAGAAAGAAAGAAAAAAGAAAGAAAAAAAAAGAAAGAAAGAAAAAAAAGAATCGATAAAGAAAGTTAAAGGATAAAGAAATATAGAAAAATATATAAAATGAATAAACAAAATATAAAAACGATAAAGAAAGAAAGGGGAAAAGAATTAAAAAAAAGAAAACGTATAAAGCAGGAAAGAAAAAAAAAATGAAAAAGTAAGCATAAAGAGAAAAAGATGGAAAATTAAAAAAAAAGTTTGAACGGTAAGAAAGACGATGATAAGGGAAAATGGACGAAATCTCAGGGGTAAACTAAGCGTACCCTGAAAAATGAAGAATCAAAAAGACAAAGGAAGTAATAAATTCTTTAAGGCTAAGAGCAACAAAAGAAAAGATGAAGGCTAAAAAGAAAATCTGGTAAAGAAATAATAAAAACATTGAAATAAATAAAATAATATTAAAGAAATAAATTAAAAAATAACAGAAATATGAAAAAAAACAAAAAAAAAACATATAAAACCAATAAAGTTATAAAATGATGAAATACTCACCTCAACGTTTAACATTTAACTCTCTGCATTATTCACAATTTCCTTTTCCACAGCGTTGTTTTCCAAGGCTTCTCTACTGTACAACTTTATTTCAGTCATGGTCATTTTCTGTTGCCATAGCAGGATGTGACAACACAACTACAAAATTTAAACACGTTATCATTTAATCAGCTGAGTCACTTGCAGTGGTAGCATAACCATATGGTTTTGCAAACAAACTCACCTCCAGAATGTTAAAGGCTAATTTGATTACCATTTAGTTTAAAGAGAAAAAAGTATTATTTCTGGCCAAACAGTGGCCAAGATTTAATCGACACTTTCTGCACCGAAAGTGCCTTCATTGCAGGTATCCATGTAAAGATTTATTTCTATATTCTTAAAGCACTAAATAATGTATGGGAGGCTAAAAGGTTAGAAACGCATCAAATGAAAATGACGTCCCGCGTTCAAACCGCAAGTGGTTTATTCTATATATCTTCCGCATTATGAGTTGTACGATTGCTTGATTTGTTCTTTCATTTTTTACGGATTACCGACCCTTTTTGTGTTTTTTTAAAACGAACCATATTTAGAATTATAAGAATAATAATTTTTTTTTAGTAAACATTGTATTAGGCTGGTGCAAAAATATTGTCGTTTATGACGTCTTTTTTAACGTCAAAAAACGACAATATTTTTGCACCAACCTAATACTAAAATGTTTTTCGAATATCAATGTTTTTTTTTTTTTTCAGATACAAGTTCTACTATTTAACTAATATCTAGAGGGAGTAGTAAATCTATTTGTGCGTAGATAATAACGTCCCGGGCTGAAATTCGAAGTTGGTTCTTCCAATTCAAAACTTTCCAAATATTAATTTTTTTTAATGATTTGGCAGTTAGCATCATTTATCCGGGAATATAATGGATTGAATTCCTGTTGCCTTCTCCACAAATGTATTTTCTTTATTATTTGTCAGTTGCCACAATTTTCTTGGGAAGGACAGATTAATGGTTTCTCTTCGTCTTCTGTACCGATTGAAATGTAGACTAAGGAATTTATCACACAATTAAACCCATAGCCGTGAGGGTGTAGTAGACGGATTCATGGCTCTCACAACGAAATGTATGCGAAAATGAACGCAACAGACTAACCTGAAACGAGAACTCTACTCCCCGGTTTCACATTACGTGTTGATAACCTTTACAATACCTGCACATCGTGGATATGTATAAATATTGCCTTCTCTACGGTTGGAAATTGAGAATTTTCCTTTACTTAGTTAGGCCGCCATTGACGGCTGGATAGTCCAGTCTTTTCTTCTATTTAACCCCTAACTGGTACTGGGGTAGTAAAGACAGATTCCGCCTTTTCCAAGGATATTTGTGCAAAAATGAACGCAACCGAAAATCTAGGAACTTGAACTCGGCTCGCTAATTTCACTTCCCCATCGATACCTGTACATTCTGGATGGAAAAAAATGATGAAGTTGGGAGTTGAAAAATATTCTGACTTAAAATCTGATAATTTTAATATTATTGTATTTATTCGTTTTATAATTTTTCCAAAAGCGAAATTAAATTTCCAAACTACCGTGATTAACGTTCAAAAAGTAACCAAAACAGTTTTTGCACGTAAAATTCAATGTTTTTCAAAAGTTTGTAAAACTTAAAATTTTTAATATAACTTTGTGGAAATTGTTGAAACTTGTTAAAATCAGTATTTTTCGATCGATACCATATTGATTTTTAATAATTTTATTGGTTTTCTAATTTTTTCAAAAGCGAAATTTATTTAATTAAATTGAATAGGAAAGGTTGATACACATATAGAAAATAAGAAGTGGTTTATTCTGTAGAATAATATGATAGACATTTGAGAACACAGAATAATGGAATAAACAGTTACTGGTTAAACCCTCGGTATTTACCTGTGACCTCCCCACATGGCTGAATGTTATACAAGGCGGGATGTAACACAAGGCCGTTTATAAGGTGGGTCTTTCCGAACGCATACGCTTGGGTAAAAACTCCTCGTAGAGCTCGTATACACGGGGTCGGGCAGCTGTCTATCTCCACAAACGAGTCTGACCATCGACATAGCATCATTTGAGTTCCTCCCTGTCCGAAGGCAGACATTCGTCAAGCAGAGTTAAATGTAATCATTAATTCTTCACTAATTACCCGAGACCTTCACACAAAGTGGGATGTGGCAAAAGGCTCGGGCAAAAATACCACGTCGACCCCGCATATACGGGCTCGGGTAGCTGTTTACTTCTCAAGACAAGACTCTCCCCGGCATAGTGTCGTCTGTGTTCCTCTCTTCCCGGAGGCAAAGAGGTCGACAGGCTTTAAGATTCAGTCGGTAACGCCTCGATGTTTACCCGAGACCTCACGACACAATGGGATGTGGCACAAGGTCGGTTTTTAACGTGGGGCTTTCCGAGCTCCCCGTAGACCCCGTGTACACAGGGTTGGGAGGTTGTCTACCCTCCCAGACGAGATTCTGCCCGCAGGCATACTCGTCTGATTTCCTCTCCGCCCGTGGCATATCTACGCTTAGAATATCACCATAGATTTTCTTCTTTAATAGCTTGATAATGTTGATATTTGTTTAACGGAATTGATTCAAAATAGTGTGAATGCCAATTGATTTTGTGCAATTTCGAGTACTTCTGTAAGGAAAATAAGGATAAAATAGGAATTATTACAAGACAAATTAATTGCCAAGGAAAAAGAATCAGGAAGGAAATAAACAAAGAACCTGGGACAAATAATAATAATAATAATAATAATAATAATAATAATAATAATAATAATGATGATGATGATGATGATGATAATAAAATCGAAATCTCAAAAATGTGGCACATGGGAACATCATCAACAATCCCTGTTGTAGTTGGAGCCCTCGGATTGTGTGGAAAAGATTCCAGCAGACTCATTGAAAAGATTCCTGGAAGCCCATGCCTTAAAGAAATACCAAAAAAAATGTTCTCACGAGTACAGCCCACACCATACGACGGGCTTTATCTATGTAAACTATGTTGTTGTTCTTTATTTTTATGTCCTGGTGCCATTTCTCACCACAGGGACCTGGAAAGAAATGAGGACACAGCAGAAATCAAAGGAAATAAAACAAAATATTAATAATAATAACTAATTATCAATAAAACAATATTGGAAGAGGTGAAGACAAGGAAAAAAAAACTTATCGATACCATGGATTGACTACGGAAGGGAGGTCGACAGTGTACCACAATCATGGATAGAGAAGAGACTAAAATATACAGAATATGCCCCACAATGGTCAAAGAATAATAGAGAGCATGGAAAATTGGAAGACTTCACTAAACATGACGCATACAAATGAGTCATTTATTTCGAGACTAATCGACATCAAAAGGGGGATTTTCCAAGGAGATTCATTGTCATCATACTCTTCTACCTTGCATTACCGCCACTCGGCTTTCTACTGAACAGCACTAGCTTCGGATACAAGTCAGAGAATGGCAAACTGAATCACCTATTCCATGCTGATGATCTTAAAACCTTTGCCAAGGACGACAATGAAAACCTACTCGCCATTGTCAAAATCTTCAGCGAAGACAGTAGGATAGAGTTCAGAATTGGCAAATGTGTTAAAGTCATCATCAAATATGGTGAACTAACAAAATAGATTTAGAGCTAGATATCAATAAGATTAAGGAACTAGGCGAGGTTAATACATAGAAATGCTTAATAATTAATGAAGGAGACATAATACAACATTTAACTATGAAGAAAAACATTCGAGAAGAATATGATAGGAAAGTGCGATTGTTACTTGAAAGCGAACTTAATGGGGACAATAAAATGACGGCTATCAATAACTTATCTCTACACGTAGTAACATACAGATTAAATAAATTTAAATGGAAGTTAAGTGTCATTAAATGATTGCACACCAAGACCAAATAAATGCTTCCCAACAGGAGGATATACCATCCAAAAGCTGTACGTCGCAAGAGATTTAGGAGGCTGAGGTCTAATCCAACTTGAACTAAATTTAGAAACTAAAGCAATCAGATTGGAAGCATCCTCTACAAAAAACATAAATAAATAAAAAAAGCAATGGCCCTCTTCTACAAATAATAAAACACCAAATCCACTCCATAAACAAAGAAGTAGCACTTCTCAAAAAAACAGCTTAATATACCTGAAACCCTACCAAGAAAAAAACAAGCGAATATCATATACGCCAAACGAATAAAACAACAAAAAATCTTTGCCAAATGAAATTACAAAAAAAAATAAATAAATAAAAAAATAAATAAATTGAAGGACAAGTCGTTGCATAGCAAATACCCAAAAAGAACGACAGGAGCATATGTCGACCAAACGAAAACACGTCAGTGACTGAGGAGAAGCGGTTTGAAATCTGAGACAGAAAGTCTAATTATTGCAGCTCAAGACCAAAGCCTCGCAACCCGATGCTATCACTGCCACATAATCAACGATGGAACTAACCAGAAATGCAGAATCTACGGAAAATATGATTAAAATGTCGACAGTATTATCTCAGAATATCCGGAACTAGCAAAAAGTGAATATACTCACATACATAACTATATGGCGACATATGTGCACTGGAAAATATGCAAGAAGCACAAAATCGAAACCATTGAGAGATGGTATGAGCACCAACCAGACACAGTTATCGAAAATAACGATGTAACTATCCTCTGGGCCATGCCTATTCAAATAAATGTCAACAGACCTGAATTCAGGCTGTGCATGTTTATTGACATAGCAGTACAAATGGAGACAAACACCTCCATAAAGATTTTTGAGAAGATCGAGATTAACAGGATGTGGGGAATGAAGAATGAGACTGCACCAAAAGTAATCGGAAATCTGGGCCTCGTGAGAAAAGGAATGAACAATTTTACTAAACGTGTCCCAGGTAACATACAAGTTGCCAAGAAAACTGCTCTTCTAGGAACATCATATATACTAAGAAAAGTGCTATCAATTAAATGTCAATTCTCCTACAGGGGCTAAGGATCATAGTTTTGATTAGGCTGTACAGGATACAAAGCATACAGGATATATAACATGCACAAATAATAATAATAATAATAATAATAATAATAATAATACAATACACACAGACAGAACAATCAAAGCTAATCGCCCAGACATTGTGATCAAAGACCACAAAAACAGAATGCGCTTTCTTATTGATATTCCAGTCACTGCAGATTTTAATCTAAAAAAACAAAACAAAACAAAACAAAACAAAACAAAAAAACAAACAAATTATACATATATCAAAATAGAAATTAAGAGAAAAGGCGCCACATGAAGTCATCGGTTATTCCGGTGGTAGTTGGAGCTCTCAGATTGATAGGGAAACATTCCTATAGACTTATTTCTGGTAACCCACGCTTTGAAGAAATACAAAATAGAGTCTTCACAATTACAACTTACACGTTACTAAGATGTTTATGTAAAATATTTGTGAACTTAGATTTTATATTTCCAAAAATGATCTGTGGAAAATATCAGGAAGCCATTCCTGACATTAGGTCTCTGGTTGGGACCCGGAAGGAAATGTCTATGGAACAGAAATCAAGGGAAATAATAATAATAATAATAATAATAATAATAATAACTGGTATGAACACCACCCAAACCCGGTTACGGAGATAGGACCTGTTACAATTCTATGGGACTACACAATACACACTGACAGAACAATCAAAGCCAACCGCCCAGATATTGTTATTAAAGACCACAAACAAAAAAGGGGTTCCTTATTGATATGGCAGTCCCTGAAGACTGTAATGTATCTTTGAAGATATTCAAAAAGCTGTCAAAATACAAGGGCCTTGAAATAGAAATCACGAAAATGTGGCATATGGGAACATCAATAAATTCTGTTGTAGTTGGAGCCCTAGGACTGGTTGGAAAAGATTGCAGTAGACTAATTGAAGGGACTCCTGGAAGTCCATGCCTCAAAGAGATACAAAAAATTGTTCTGACAAGTACAGCCCACACTTTACGAAGGGCTTTATCTATGTAATATATATATATATTTTTTTTTTTCAGTGGAAAGTGTCATGATGCCATTTCTAACCTTAGGTCTCTAAGCGGGATCCGGAAAGAAATGTGTAAACGCCAGAAATCAAAGAAAATAAAAATAATAATAATAATAATACAATGCACACAGACAGAACATTCAAAGATAATCGCCCAGACATGGTGATCAATGACCACATGAAGAGAATGTGCCTTTTTGTTGACATGGCAGTCCCTGCAGATTGTAATGCATATTTGAAGATCTTCAAAAAAAAAAAAAAAAAAAAAACTATCAAAATACAAGTCTCGTGTCTTGAAAATGTCAAAATATGTGGCACATAATGACATCAATAATTCTAATTGAAGAGGGAGCTCTCAGTTTTATTGAAAAAAGGTTCCGAAAGACTCACTGAAGGGATTCCTGGTAGACTATGCCCTAAAGAAATAAGAAAAAATGTACTCACAAGTACGGCATATATTACGAAGAGCTTTATCTATGTAATATGTGTGTGATCTTTGTTTTTCATATGGTTTTACAAAAATGATCAGTGTAAAATGTCATGAAGCCATTACTGACGTTAGGTCTCTGGTTGGGACCCGGAAGGAAATGTGTATACAACAGTAATGAAAGGAAATAATAATAATAATAATAATACAATGCACACAGACAGAACAATTATATATGGCCATTTCAACATTGACCTTTTTTTCCCCTGGTGTACATTTTTATTATACTTCCCTGGCGGTTACTTTGTGTTTAATAATAATAATAATAATAATAATAATAATAATAATAATAATAATAATAATAATACTCGTACAAAGAAGACTTATCATTGCCGATGATGTAATTTGGTTTTTCATCAAGAGGTCTGAAGACTAGTTACAAAATGGAAATTAAAGACCACAAGGACAGAATGTGACTTAAATAAATAAATAAATGAAATGACTAAACCACAAAAAATATAGAGACGAAATATCAAGATACATTTTTAATTTAAATTTTAAGAAACAAAATTTAAGAAAATGGAAAATTCTATTTACAATCAAAAAGAGGTATTTGACGTTTCATGAGGCATGATCGCCTACGTCGTGAAGGGACAGATCACATAGAATACAATTAACAATAGTTTCATTTTTCTTTGGAAATTATATTTGTTTTTTGCTTCCTGGTTTATGATGTGTAAATTTTTTAATATTTTTTTCACTTAAAAGGATTTTCTAATATATTTACAGGGTTGATAATGATTTAAAAACGAGACAAAAGAATTCATTTAAACGTTGAAAGAATTGAAATAGCAAAAAATATGCGAACTTTCTTTAATTCCATGAATTTTATCTCTCTCTCTCTCTCTTTCTCACTCTCTCTCTCTCTCTCACACACACACAAACGCGGGCACACACACACAATACACTAAATTAACTTCTATATATCAGTAAAGCCCCAAAAGTGTCATCACTTTCACAATGGATGTAATGCTGCAATAAACAAAGCTGCGATCGATTATCGACTTCTACTAGGAATATTTTTCGGTCAGCTGGTCATCGTAACAAAGAACCACAATGAAAGGGTTACAGGAATTCTTTCAAAAGGACCTTCGCCTCCTTCGGTATTGACTACTGTTTCTGTGAAATCAGCTGTCAATCACCTATAATATCTTCGTTCGCACTCATAATGTATATATATATATATATATATATATATATATATATATATATATATATATATATATATATATACACACAAATAAACAGTACACTACAAACTGATAACCATAGACAGCTTTAAGAATCCTGCGAATTTTAAAATTAAAATACGTAGGTGAAAATGGTCATTTACTATACGTATCTTAATACCAATTGTAAAGAAAATTTGCTCTTGTTAATGAAAATAAACTTTGAGCGCACTTTTGGGAGTCAGTTTTAACATATTTCAAATTTTATGCTGTGTTAATAGGACTCGCCTGGATTATACCAACGGATTGCTACCTATATATATATATATATATATATATATATATATATATATATATATATATATATATATATATATGTGTGTGTGTGTGTGTGTGTTTTTGTGTGTGTGTGAGTGTATATTAATAACCATGAGTACAGACGATCCTTAAAATTCCATTTGGTTATAATTCATTTCATCAATATATACAAATATTCATCACTATAGACCGAGGTTTTTCTTAATACTTGGAGTTAATTTCTCCAGACAAAAGGAGAAGAGACAGAGAAAAAAAAAGAAAAAAGAAAAAAAATATTAAAAGAGGAAGAAATAAAAATAACAATAAAACTCAGTATAAAGGTTTTTAAAAAATTAAGGGAGAAATAGAGAGAGATGAATAAAGGTGAAGAACAGACAAGAAAACAAGAGAGAATATATATATATATATATATATATATATATATATATATATATATATATATATATTTCAATAAAGGTGCAATTAATTTACAAATTCATGAATTTTTCCATACATAAAACAAATACAAAGGTTAATGATTTAAATGGCGAGAAATCCATTTTCGCGAACAATTCAAATTCGTGGTGGGGGGGCTCAGCCCTATGGGTAAAGGAACTCTGATGCGTGCCACCATGTCAGTGAGCGGCGCTATATCACGTCTGATTTGATACTTTTTCGTCATCGGGACCCGTTAGAACAGTTGGTATAACGTTTGCATGATAACATGAATGACAGGGTTTCAATTCTCGTTTCTGAATGCGCACTGTTGATGGATCCCAAATATCGGACGAAACGGCCGTCCAGTGCTTTTTGCATTCTGCTGAAGTTTCTTTGAGACACGAGGAATTACTTAATTATAAAATCCTCCTGATATTTTCTATCATATATATGCGTGTGTGTCTGATTAAATAAATAACAGAGGTTATTATTATGCTGCTTAAATATTAATAGTTTTAGGGACAGTGGATAATACAGTCAATTTTTACACATCTTTGCTCGAACCAAATCAGAAAATGTAAGAATGCAGGAAAAACTAAATAAAAAAAATGATTCAATTTTTTTTTGTCTTTCATTTGCAACGAAACATGTTTGGAAGAAAGGTTACTGCCCATATATATATATATATATATATATATATATATATATATATATATATATATATATATATATATATATATATATATATTACTAAATATACGTTTTTTCACCGGTAGGACGGCTCATGCACGGCGCAATCTTTAAGTACTTAATTTAAACAAGAATATATACTGGGCTATCAAATGATGGTTCAGTCCATACATTATACGGGGATTGTTGGTTTTATTTAAAAACATGTATTTAAAAGAACCATAAATATGTAAATAAATATAAAATTTATAAAGGAAAAAAATTGTGAATTTGTATGTGAAATAAAGAAGATAAAAGGGAACACACGCATCCATACAAATTGTTGACTTCAATTTACGGAGATAGAATTTTAATCTAAATATAAATTATATATCTACATGTGTAATACTGTATTTACACGAAATAAAAAGTAAACACACAGACACAAAAAATATCTACACAAATTCTTTACATCAAATTACAAAAGAGTAATTATAATTTAAATATAGATAAAAACATCTAAATATTATATAAAAAAAATTAAATATACAGAGTCAATATCATCACATCTCTTTCGCTCTCTCAACATCTCTCTCTCTCTCTCTCTCTCTCTCTCTCTCTCTCTCTCTCTATATATATATATATATATATATATATATATATATATATATATATATATATATAAGTGAACATTAAAGTCAACACTTAGAGGCGACAGGCTGTTTCATTCTAGAGGCAATTGTCAGGCCACGAGTATAGTTTTTTTTTTCCCCGGCTATTTCTATATATGGGACAGTGGTGCATTGTGGGTAGTATATTTTGACGGTTATTTTGGCGGAAGTCCTTTATTTGTTTATTTATTTGAGTTAGATTATTTTGCATGTTTTTATTTTTTATTTTTATTTTTATTTCTTATCTTATTTATTTATCTTTGTTTTAATCGGTGTTTTATTAACGGAGTAAAAATTTGTTTGTATCCCTTTATTCAATATTGGGGTTGATTGAGGTAGTTTATTCTATCCCTCTCTCTCTCTCTCTCTATATATATATATATATATATATATATATATATATATATATATATATATATATAGAGAGAGAGAGAGAGAGAGAGAGAGAGAGAGAGTGAGAGAGAGGGACAGAGAGAGACAGAGAGAGAGAGAGGGGGGCACGGTGGAGTAATGGATATCGGCTTGGATTGAGGAATCGGAAAGCCGAGTTCGAATTCCAGTCGAATCCATTACATTCACTTACGTGCTAATACCCTTGAGAAAGTTATGAATCCCTCCAGCTATGGGTAAAATAGCAGGACAAACTGGGTTTTATAGCCTTGGATGGCAACTGGTCTAGGAGAAGGACAACTCTGAATTCAAAACCTGCGGAGGGTCGTTTGGAAACCTTGTGGCATTAGGTGCACCAGGTCTCTCCAAAAAGTGTGGATGGTCCTGCACGAGGCCTTCACCACTATAATCAAATCTCATGTGCCGGTGTCGGCCTGTCGGTTTCCTGGAAACTGATCTGCTTGACCCTCATACGTCGTATCTCGACGGGATAGTCGATCACACACATATATATATATATATATATATATATATATATATATATATATATATATATATATATATATATATATATATATATATATATATATATATATAGGAGAAGAGGATGATTAAAACTGTTCCAAAGTGTATTAGCACGTAAGTGAATGCAATGGATTCGCCTGGAATTCGAACTCGGCTTTCCGATTCCTCAATCCAAGCTGCTATCCATGACTCCTCGAGCTATGGGTAAATAGCAGTGCAGACTGGGTTCTATATATATATATATATATATATATATATATATATATATATATATATATATATATATATATATATATATATATATATATATATATATATATATATATATATATATATATATATATATATATATATATATATATATATATATTTTCTGTTTATACGTTATTTTTATAGATATAGTTAATTCATTTAGTAACTTATAAACAGACAATATTATATATATATAGGAAATGCATTATTATGATATATGACCTTTTTTATTGATATATTAAACATTTATTTTTTTAATTATTTTATATCTACCGAGAAATCGGAGAGAGGATTATTTTTTTCTAACAATAATTTGCCTGGTAGATGAAAATAAATATATATATATATATATGTGTGTTGGCCGGTAATTGAATGACAATATTTAAAACTTTAGAGTTCATAAATCTACAGCGTTTCTCCACGGTCCATAATTATTGCCAACAATAAGAAAGAAACATGTGATATATATATATATATTAATGAGAAGGAAACCCGTTAGATATATTTACTTTTCATTTACCCATTCACTTAGCAATCATTGTCCTATATATATATATATATATATATATATATATATATATATATATATATATATATATATATATATATATATATATATATATATATATATATATATATATATATATATATATATATATATATATATATACTGAAAAAATACGACAAACTCTAAAAACAATTATCTCCTAAAATTTGATTCCTTGTACAGGACTCGAACGGACATCACTCAAGTCCGGAAGTGCTTAATTTTTTTTCATTACATTTCAGGAATATTCAAGGCTGTAGAATATTAATTTATGAGAATTAGACGCATTTCAAGAGTGTTTCTGCTTTCATCATATAGTTACTCTCTCTCTCTCTCTCTCACACACACACACACACACACACATATATATATATATATATCTTTATGCGACTGAAAAAAGGTTAGACAGACAGAGAAACAACGTCAGTGCAAAACGAGATGAAAAGTAAGATATACGCGTGAATACATTTAAAAAAAATCCCTGACATTGTAGACAAAGCGAGATACACCGAACATTAAACTTATTAAAATCTATGTACATGACGTGTACTTTATTTTTCTTTAATTTTCTTAGTTCTGGGGGGATGACATCGCACACGTGTATGATATTAAGAGACTTTTAAATGTTTGAGTCATGTATGAACAACAGCTTGCGGCGATAACATTAGGGGAGGTAAATACTGTCTACCTGCTCAACAGATGATAGGAAAGCTTAATGGTAAAACGAAAGGCTTCACAAATATTTTAAAAGACATAAATTAAAAACATGCGTCTGTGGGTATCTTAGCAAAATAATGGATGGCAAACAATTTTGTTGAAAGAAAAAGGAAGAAAACAAATAAAAATGGATAAAAAGAAGAAAAAGATTTTATAAACAAACCATTTGAAAATAAAATGCGTTTGGTGTGGATATTTTATCTACATTCAAAATAAAATGCTTCTTTATTTATCTTTATACTTTTTTTTTAATATTGCTTTTATTTTTCTTATGTGCCAGGTGCTTGTAAAAATAACAGCCGACATAGCCGTCAAAATTTTAAAAACTTGCTTTTTCTTTTATTTAACATTCAAAGTTGAAAGAGATTACAAAAGAATTGCAAAGATAGGCGCAAGTGACGAGAGTGCGTACACCTCAATCCGTGCGCGCTCACGGATGCATATACGTGTATATATATATATATATATATATATATATATATATATGTATATATATATATATATATATCCATATATATATATATATATATATATATATATATATATATATATATATATATATATATATATATATCCACAGACAGAATGTTCCGCTGTATCACCGCTCATCATTGTGGCTAGCTAGAATCGAAAATGAATTGGCGTCAGTCGGAGATTCTTCCCCTAAGCCGTTGGCGCAAGCCAGGGATGAAGTTGAATTTAAACGTATCTATTTTTAGATAAACACACAGTGACTGATAGAACTCGATTCGTTTTACCGAAGAGTCTTGCATTATTAGCAGTAATAGTCACTGTTTCCAAATTAGCACTTCCTCACCCAAGAGCTCAACCAAAATAAATTTTTCAGGAGCATTTATATTGTCATCCATAGACAGATTGTTTCTTTGTATCACAGCTCATCAGTGTGGCTATACTTTCAGTTGCTTCTAGATAAGATCGAATTGGCGTCAATCGAAGATTCTAACCCTAAGTCACTGGCGAACAGGATGAAGGTAAATTTAAGCGTATTTATTTTTAGACAAACAATATATATATATATATATATATATATATATATATATATATATATATATATATATATAAGTGAATATTGAAGTCAACACTCAGATCCGACAGGCTGTTTCATGCTGGACGGAATCGTCAGGGCTGAAAATTGCGTCCAACATGAAACTCTGAGTGTTAACTTCAGTGTTCAATTTTATATTTATATTTACATACGCTCTCTCTGATATTGAGCACCTTAAAATTACACACACACACACACACACACACATATATATATATATATATATATATATATATATATATATATTAGGTTGGAGCAAAAATAATGACGTAACAATGTCGTTTTTTGACGTTAAAAAATACGTAAAAAAACGACATTATTACGTCATTATTTTTGCTCCAACCTAATATATATATATATATATATATATATATATATATATATGCGGTAAAATAAAACAATAAAAAGAAAATTCAGATATTGGAGGATAACTACATTAATTCAAAGCAACCCGCACACAACAAAATTACAATTCAAACTAGTCCCAACACATTACATTGTATCTAAACATATGGTTCTGTTTTTAATATGTCGGTCTCTCACTCACGTGGTATGACGTCATAGAACGGCATCATGAACTTACGAACTGCGTCTGCAATTCCACGACAGTTAACGTTGCATAGCAATCTTTTATGTCAACATAACAAAATATTATCTTCAATGGTGAATATGTTTGTTAAAATGTCCGTATAACCACTCTGATGATGGTTCACCAACTTAATAAAAAATATCCAAATTTTGGACAGTTTTTGTCTTTATTTCACCCGAAATTAAAGCAAACATACGAACATTAGAGCGGGTCATGATCAGATATAATCGACATTCATTGTCTGTTATATTTAACAATATATATATGTATATATATATATATATATATATATATATATATATATATATATATATATTTTTTTTTTTTTTTTTTTTTTTGAACGTATTTTCGATTGGTTGATCAAGACATATAACGTATTTTTCAAAAAAAGAGGATGTGTTTTCCTTTTGAAACCAAATTAATCGTTCACTCGCCAGCAATTAACAATCACCTGAGGAGACGCATTGGTATGCGCAGAAACACGACTGCAATTATGCAGTGATATTTACATATGGCTTCCAAAGCTAAATATTGATATACTCGTTATTGATCTCTCTTAAATTAAATGTATGAATATTGTAATTCTAATTTATTCCTTTTATATATATATATATATATATATATATATATATATATATATATATATAAAATCTACATAAAATTTTAGGGTGCAGTGTAGATATTGGCCCACTCTGTCATGCCGAGTTTTATATTCAGTGTGTGTCAATACCGCCCAAATTCTTGTTATTATTATTATTTGCATTGTCGTAAGTATAGAAGAGAGATTTTATAAGTATTTCACCCCAAGCAAGACAGGAGTGCCAGTGGCACGCAAGGGGCTACAGAGAGTGGGAACAAGAGTAAAGAGACGTGATTGAGGAAAGGATAAAGAGAAGGACGGGGATTAGATCAAGGCATTGGTGACAGTCTCCTGGGAAATCATATGCAGTAATAGATCATGTTTTGCTAGATGACAGATTTTTCGCGATAAATGATATTGTCACTCAGTGTAAAACTTACCATTAATTTCCCTGTTACGTGACCTCTGTCCACTTTACGGCAGCGAATGTTCGGCGATCTCCTCAAATATGAAGAAGAAACTCGAAGCAACGGAGATGTGCTTCTACAGAAGTATGCGGAGGATATCATGAACCGAGCTTGTGAGATGAAATGAGAAAGGACGGCTTGGAACATCTGATACAGGGCGAATAGAGAGAAAGAGAGCCAAGGGAAAGGAACGCATGATATATCTGGCGGTCTTAAACAAGTGGATAACAGAACATGGCCTGAGGGAAGTAGCAAAGGGACAGAATTTATTGAGAACTATAAGGGATAGGGCGAAGTGGAGAGCCATGTTCGCCTACGTCCTGAAGTGATACGGAACATAAAAAGAAAAAAGAAATTATTGTGCCTGTCTCATCTCCAGGCTGGTCCGTAAGTCTTGTCACACCTACATGACAATTTTTTTAAATTTAAGATGGCTGACACGAGCTCTTACACTTTGGAAGAGAGGTAAGGGATGACGAGACTTTCGGACCACCCTGCATATCCTTATCCAGTCGGACGGACAGCGCAAAGGCTATATGCCTGGAAAATGCAAAATTCTTAGACCAATTTTAACCTATTATGAATCTTTATCTATAAAAGGCAGGACGTGTGTGTGTGTGTGTGTGTGTGTATAACGAATGCACGGCCGCAATTTTCGACGGATTTGCAACAAAATGTAAATGCTCATGCTCCAAGTTAGCGGAAAGGCCAAGACTGACTTTACATTTCCCAACTCCCATCGATAGTGGAAATAATCTATTTTTTAATGCTTCTACAGCAATTTTCATGTGGTTTGTGGCCATTTTCTTCTGGCCAGAGTGAGAGCTTATAGCTGGCTGCCACGAATAGGCAGGGAGATTCTATTGGCCAGCGTGAGCGCCAACAGCTTACTGACACGAATGTTAACTAGCATGCAAAAAAAATCGATAGCTGCATTCGTCACAAGTGGGAAAAATTTAAATCTGCATGGCACTTTACTCCAATTGGCTCATTCGCTTGCTTAAACTCAACGTTGATTCTGATTCCGCAGAACTGGGTTGGGTGTGAAAAAGTATTTGTTGTTAACATTCTTTTTTTCATTCGGTTTTTCTAGTTACGAGTCCTTTTTTAAAGCTGTTTGTTTTGTGTTCATTTTGTTTAGTTCTTTTTTCGTAACATATTTAATGTTTAGTATAGAGCTTAGAAAAAATTCGCAGTGTGAGATAGGCAAGAAGTAAGGCATGTAGCAATATCAGCATGGCAAAGGGCACTCCTTTAAAGGTAAGGAAGGGCAAAAATATTTTAAGTCAAGTGATAGCGATTGCTGTATGAGTCGTACGATTTTGAATCAAGCACGGGCAACGCCGGGCCATGCTGCTAGTTAATAATATTTGCCATCCCATTTTTTTTTATTTTGTTGTCATTTTTAGCAACAGTTCTGAAGGAATGTTGTAGATGGATGACTATATCCCAAAATGGCCGTACAAAAGTTTTCAGTCACCGCACAGAAAACAAGTTAAATGCTCAGTTTTAAAACAGAAATATTTCTGTAATTAAAATGTATTATATAATGTTAATTTTAAAAGGATAATCCTCCTCCTCATTATCATCCTCATCATCAGTCCTTCTCCAGGTTGATCTTTTTGCGCTGGCTCGCAGGAATTCCGGCATTGTTATATCCGTCCACTCTTTGTTGCTCTCCGACCAGCTTTTGCATTGGCGTGGCATTCATCATGGTTTTGCAGAGGCTGTCATGCCATGTGACTTGTTCAAACCATGACATAATCAGACGATTGATAGTGGCGGGAAGGGTTCCTGCTGGTCCATGAGAAGTTTCACCTTGGTCCGTACATTGTTATTGATTTATGCTCCCAGTAGATGTGGACGGGCGTTCTCAAGTATTTCTTCTCGAACGCCTTGATCTCTTTTCCTTACTGAACCAGAAGGCTCACATCCGTAGAAGAGAATAGATACGATCACCGATTTTTAGACCTTGAATCAGATATTACTCTTCAATTTACTACCCAGTCTGGCCATCTTGCAGCGATACGTGGGTCGATTTTTTCGCTGTCAGTTGCCATCATTTGACATGGTCACTCCCAAGTATTTGAAGCTGGACACTTACTCCAGTGATTCGCCGTCCATGGACACGCTGACCCTGACATTTTTCTATTCACCATTAATTTGGATTTATCTGTGTTGAGTTCCATTCGATATGGGGCGGCACTTTCAACGATTTTCTTGGTGAGGTCAATATCTTCTGCAAAATGCAGGTTGCAGATAGGTCTACCACCGATAGAGATAGACATGTTAGGATCGTGGAGGGCTTTCTGTTTACTTCTCTCCAAAAGTAGGTTGAAGCGTGTTGAAGAATGTAGGTATCCATATCTAACGCCGATAGCCGTTTGGAAGAGATCTCCGACTCGGTTACTAAAAAGAACTGTTCTGGTGGTATGATCATAGAGAACTGGACGACATGGCTGGGCGCTTCTCCTATGTTAAATCCTCTTCGGACGTGCCAGAGGCCATCATGTCATACTATATTTCAAATGTTTTTTTTTTTAAATCAATGAAATTCTGAAACAGGTCCCTTTGGTTTTGCAGATGTCTTTCAGTGAGAACACTGAAGTTGAATATTGATCCGTCCGACTCTAAAATATACCTGCCCTTCTCACAGTAGTTCCTTAGTCTTGGATTTCTCGGCAGAGTGTATCTTACACATTTGGAAGTCTACTATTGGTTCATTATTGAATATTGCTTACACAATTGGTCTGGTGCGACTGCTATGTATTTAATGGTTGATAAATTACAAGAAGAATCTGCAATGTCATTGGTCCTAACCTGGCATCTTGCTTTCAGTCACCTTCCTACGTCTGTAACGTTGATTCCCTTTGATTTTTCTATAAATATTTTCATGATAGAACTTTGTTTTATGGCATTTCTACTTTACGAAGTGCAATACAAGATTGGCGATTAGGTTTTATGATTTTACTGTTGAAATAGATACAATGTAATCGTGAGTTCTTATAGTTTCTTCTCTAACTCTGTTTTACATTATTCGGACTATTGTCCTCATTTTTGTCGCCATATTTATTACAACGTTTCGGCCCGTGTATTCCCCGGCCTTCTTCGGTTGGTTGGAATGTTGAACTGAACCCATTATTTCGCTCACTGGGGTAAACTGTTCTAGCTCCACGTGCCATGTTTTAATGGAAGTCAGTTATCAGTTATCTCCTGTTAATTTCCCTCTGAAATTTCCTCTCTGCCTTAACCAGGTATTGAACTCACACTTTTTGGGTCCTGTCACTGGATCCAACCAAAGCCTTTATCCACTGTGCCATGTGTCGTTGAGGACATCCTAGTATGAATTTCAGGGTATTATTCCAACCACCTGAAGAAGGCGGGAACGTACAACAGCCGAAACGTTGTAATAAATATGGCGACAACGATGAGGACAATAGTCCGAATAATGTAAATAATGTACATAATACCTCATCACAGAAATATAGCCAGATACTGAATGGTCGAAACGTTGTAATAAATATGTTGACAAAGATGAGGTTAATAGTCCAAATAATATAAATAGGGTACATAATACCTCATCTCAGAAATATAGACAGATACTGAAGGGCCGAAACGCTGTGACAAATATGACAACAAAGATGAGGACAATAGTCCGAATAATGTAAATAGTGTACCTAATACCTCATCTCAGAAATATAGACAGATACTGAAGGGCCGAAACGTTGTAATAGATATGGCAACAAAGATTAGGACAATAGTCCGAATAATGTAAATAGTGTACATAATACCTCATCTCAGAAATATAGACAGATACTGAAGGGCCGAAACGTTGTAATAAATATGGCAACAAAGATGAGTACAATAGTCCGAATAATGTAAATATTGTACATAATACCTCATGTCAGAAATATAGTCAGATACTGAAGGGCCGAAACGTTGTAATAAATATGGCAACATAGATGAGGATAATAGTCCGAATAATGTAAATATTGTACATAATACCTCATCTCAGAAATATAGACAGATACTTTTTCTGTTTGTGTCGAGAAAAAGAAAGCAAGCTTGATAATGCGATTTTTCTCGTTATTGTGTATGAAAGAAAGAATGAACGAATGCTCTACATGTTCTTCTATTGCGAATACGAACAATAATGCGTTCCCTCATTATTCCCTCTTATTTCTGTTTACTATTACCGCATTCTCTAAGACTTTTGAATATATTGAATATGAAATTCTTTGAATATTGCTGCCGCATCTGGTCTGGTACTTCTGTAATGAATTTAGGGATTCTGATATGGCATTTTGACTTTAGTCATTTTCCTACTGAATAGCGTAACTGCCCCGTGTCTTTTCTATAAATAATTTCATGGAACTGATGAAATTTTCCTCTATAGTACTTAGTATTTATACAAGATCTCTAAATGTAGGGTAGTTTTTACTAACTTAACTGATTAAGGAAATAAAAAATAACAGCGATAGCAACTCAAGCACGTGTAACCATCAAAAATAATGTTTATATTAATAGTTTCTTAGAGCACTTTATTTGACTTCCATCAGCATGGCTGATGCTAACCTCCCTAAGAGTGACTCTTTGCGCATTAAGGCAAATCGTTTCTGCTGAAATGCAGTGGAAAGGTCATATGTATATTTATGAATTTAACCGTATTACTAGATAGGCGGAAAGCTATCATCATTTTACTGTAAAAAATGCATAAGTTCTATGCTAACAGTTTCTTTTCTCACACTTCGCGCCTTTGAAAATTTTTTTCAGCTTCTTGCTTTCCAGAAAAATTTGATCTTTAAAAATTTAAATGTAATATCAATCGTTATATTTTATCTTCTTAATTCCTGTTCTCTCCCCTTTTTATTTTTTTCTCATATCTCTTATACTCTGTAACTCCTTGCGTCTTAGGGACTTTATTGCGTTGCTTGTTGTGAAATGATTTTTAAAAAAAAAGCCTCCTGCGAAGGTAGATAGGTAATCATTTATTAATATACAGATTCTGTGCCTGAAATCTATCCCTTTATTCCTTATTATAGACAGGAATTTCGGGAGGAAAAATGAGAGGAAACCGAGAACTTAGGACCAATGAAATTACAGGATTGAATGACGTGGACACGCAAAAAGAAATAGAAAAGGTTATGGACGTATAGAATGGGGAGAGAAGAAAGGATGAGATTTTCTTGATGGTTTTGGGTGACGTGGGGGAAGACCTGCGCACTATATCAGATCTGAATGACTGTAATTTGTCGACTCAAAGAATGTTCCTGGAACGCAAGATTTCGCGACAAAAGACATTGGCAATTAGAAATGAAGGAAGCATTTTCAGAAATAATGGAACACTGAAAGACAGGAATTCTAATGTCAAAGAAATGTCAGCACGTATTTCGGTTAAAAGAAAAGACATAGTTTGGCACAGGGTCAAAAGAAGAGAGCAGTAAATGAAAATAGAAATCAGTATTGTAGTATCCCTTACGTGTTAGTGGCTTTATCGACTTGCTTGCTGTGAAATGATATTTAAATACACTAAAATGCTAAAAAATAGAGACGAATTTCTTTTTATCAACTGAATCAAGTTAATCCGTAATAAACCAATAACAAAAACAACAGGATTTTCCCATGTAACAACAAAAGAAGCTTATGCTGCAACCACATTAAACACACGACTTTCAAAATCTACCACGATTATAACTGTAGAAGTCATAACATAATTTACCTCCTAGAATGCTCACTATGCCAGAAACAATATGTAGGAAAATCTGAATGGCCCTTTCACTACAGAATTAATAATTATCGCAATCGAATTAAGTCGACTCCCCATGAAACATTATTACCTGCAGAACAACATTTCCACCTAGAAAAACACGATTTTAAAACCAGTGCCAAATTCACTATAATTGAGAGAATAGAAAGGTCTAGAGTAGATAACATTTATTATATATATATATATATATATATATATATATATATATATATATATATATATATATATGTAATTGTTGTGAGCCAGGGAAGGTTATTGCGTAGAATAATCCAAAGAGGGTTGGTAATGAACGATAATACTTAGGGCAAGAACAAAACATATAAGATTCTGCAGCCGCGAGTAGAAGTAGTCAATTGCTAAAAGTGAGTCAAGTGAATTCAAATACTGAATCTCCAAATCTACGATGTCTAGAAACCGACCCACGCGGTCAGATGTGGCACAAGGCCGAATTTAATGTGGGGTTCTGACCCCGTATAAAACGGTGTCGGGTAGCTGTTTCCCGAGACGAGACTCTGCCCTTTGACATAGCCTCGTCTGGGAATTCTCTCTGGCCAAAAAATTGGATTCCAAAAAAATTTTGGCTTCCAGTTGGCTTCCAAAAAAAATTTCGCTTGAAGATGAAACAGCTCACTTTAACTCAATTTAATTCTAATAATTATATTGAAGTTTTCGGCTCTTGTTTTTGAAACATGAGACTTCTTATGTAGCGTGTTGGAATCATATTTTTAAATAAATAATTATATCTATGCTCTACTTCTGTATCGAGCACTATTTTTAAAAAAATAATAACTAAAATACTAAAGAACCTTAGATTACTAACCTAACCCGTTCTTTCCTATTTTCTATATATTTTCATATATATATATATATATATATATATATATACCGGGTGTAACAGTAAAATTGTCCAAATCGTTTCACTGCATGGGGTAACTGTCCATTCCACAAAATCTTTAATATCTAAAAAAATGAACTGAGTTTCTTTTTTCCAGGTTTTCAGATAACACGTTTAGTAGTCTTGACACATTCGTCGTAAGAACCACTGACATACCGTTTAAGTTATTCAGCTAGAAACAGAGCAGGATCAAATCATGTTGTGTCAACCCCAACAGAGCAATGATCAGAGGAAAAAGATCATTCAGGCTTTCAGTAATGGTACCAACTTTCATACTATGCCTTCCAAATTCTATGTCCTTTCAAGAACCATTAAGAGAACAGTGAATGAATTTAAAAAAGAGGGAACAGTAGATAGGGAAACTGGATCCGTGGGTCACAACAAGATGAGGGGGGGTCATCATTTTAACTTAGAGCAAAATGCATTCTTATTGTTCAAAGTAGAATCTAATATTGTTATAAAAACCTCAGAGAACATAGAAAGACATTTTTTATGTTTATACATTCTTTTTATAGATACAAATATTTAAGTAAATGCTCTGTTTATAATAAATAGTATTAACACCATTTACCGGCCTGAATGTCGGAGAAATTTTCATAGAAAATATGCGTCCTTCGACAGGATTCGAACCTGTATCCGATACGGAACCGTCATATAGCCTGACGTGCTTTTATCGATTTAGCTACAGAGTTGCGTTTCGGTTAGCAAGGTAGATTTTACTGTTTTTAAACAGCAATTCTCCATGATTTTCTCACGTACATTCATATCTGCTCAAAGCGTATCTAAATGTAAACAAATTACGTCTTTTATTAGGAAATGGATGAGATCCTACAATTATTTGAAGAAATTTTTATATTCATTATAAACAGAGCATTTACTTAAATATTTCTATCAATAAAAAAGAATGTATAAACATGGAAATTTTTTTTAGCAAAAACGCGTTTATAGTATTGTGGGCTGCTATCAATACTTGGAATAAAAAAAAGGTAGCCTTGTGAATAGGCAAATTGAAATAGCCAAAGAAAAATTGAACAACCTTAACAACAACAAACAGGACATTTGCGATAAACTACAGGATATAACTACCTCCGACCAACTGGAGGAAATTACACATAGACTCATGGAAATTACTAATAAATCTGAAGCTCAACACCGATTTAAAATTATAAAAATCCGAATACATTATACACAGGTAATATACTTCTTCCTAATAAAACTAATAAATACATTAACCTTTCCAACTATGAACTAAGCACCAAAAAGAATTACTTAACCTTGTTATCTAACAAAATATATTAATCAACTTATTACTCCCTACCTTCCTAGTAAATATAGTGTTAAGTCAACATTAGAAGTAATCCAATTCCCCAAAAGTGAAAAAACCAACAATGAAATCATAGTTTCACTTGATGTTAAAAACTTATTTACTAATGTCCCTGTTAGTGAAACTATTGACATAATTATAAGAAATATATACAGTAACTCATCTTTACCCCCACTTAAAATTAATCCTAATATATTAAGAAAACTACTATTAGCTTGTACTACTGAAGTCCCTTTCTTCGATCATAATAACAATATATATATACAACGTGATGGTGTCTCCATTGGGTTCAGTACTGGGTCCGACATTTAGCAATTTCTACATGTCGAACCTCGAAAGTAAGATATTTACAGATTTAAAAAAAAACATCCATCTACCTAAGATACGTTGATGATATTCTTATGTTAGTTAAAAATAAAGATGAAATACTTCAACTTCAAAAACGTTTCCAAAATTATTCTGCCTTAAATTCACGTATGAACTCAATACTACGAATAAAATCTACTTCCTTGACATATTGAAAAACACAAATAATAACAAATTTACTATTTCGCCATACAAAAAACCTGCAAGCATAAATTCATGTACACTTAACTACAAGAGCGAATGCCCATATTACTACAAAATAGCAATTATAAAGAATCTAATACATCGTGCAGAAACTAATTCATCCACAAAACAAATTTTTACAGTGAACTAAAGAATATAAAACAAACACTTATTAATAATAGCTTTCAAAACTATATAGTTGATGAACAAATAAGATGCTTTCTTAGAAATCTCAATACTAAGCAAATAGTACATAATACTGCCTCTACTAATCTCAAACATATTAATCTCCTATATTGTAATCAAATGCATACTAATTATAAACAAGATGAAAATATACTAAAAGAAATAGTAAATACTAATATATCAACAACAGATCCTAGCAAAAAAAATTAAATTAATCATATACTACACTAAATCTAGTATATCCAACTTAATTCTTCACAATGATTCTTCTCCCCCGATTAGCGATTTGCAAGAAAACAACATAGTTTATAAATTCAAGTGCCTTTGGGAGATTGTATCTCCAACGAATTAAATAATATTTATGTTGGTCACACCACAAACTCGCTTTCACGACGCTTGACATTACATTTGAATAAAAACTCTAACATTTTTAGGCATTTAAAACAACATGCCTGCCCGCACACACAATTCCGTAAAATACTTGTCGAAAACAATTATACTTCAACATGAAAACAAGAGACAAAAACTAAAAATCCTTGACGCTATATACATCAAGCATTTGAAACCTATCCTAAACAAAATCAAATATGGAATCTCTACAAATATCCTTAAATGTCTATAATTGGTAACAGAAGCCATTGGTTTATACCAAAGGCGTCCCATTCTTAATATTCTCGAATTCACTCTCGAGTGGTCATGTGTGATCTCATGAGCTGCGGTGCGATTTTCACTTCGAGCGTCTTATATGAACGTGTTTATCGTTGCTTGGAAATCATCCATGTAAACAATAGCAGACTATCATCACAGTCTTGTCCGCATATTGCTAAATATGTTGGACAGTAATTGACATCTTTGATAATGGCTTATATAAGCCGAAAGCTTAGATTGGATTAAAAAATATGGATCAATATTGTGATTTTCTTTCTTCGTTTAATGATAATGCTATTAAGCTTATCAGACGTTATGAAAAGAATTTACATAAAATAAATAGACAACATTTGTCTATATTATTTAATGAAAAATGTATGAATATATATATATATATATATATATATATATATATATATATATATATATATACAGCAAAAAAAACAAAATTACCTCAACATCTGATCAGACTATTACAAACCGTCCGTTAACTGCTTTCGTCAGAAATATATATATATATATATATATATATATATATATATATATATATATATATATATATATATATATATATGCTAAAGGAAAAACAACGAAGTTGGTGTGACCAACAAACAATTTGCTAGACGAACTAACACCTCAGACAAGAAAAAAATTCCCGTAAAAGGAAATATAAAAGACAGAAAAAATAAAAGGCAGACACCTAACTACCCAGTTAAGTACTCAACGCCCAGACTACCTACACGCAGAATAAACGATTCACAACGTCAGCACCTGACAAATAATAGCCGTATATATATATATATATATATATATATATATATATCACAAGTAAAAATTTTAATTTTAGATAAACATATCAATTTCCTCTTTGAAAATGATGAACACAATATTTTTCTTGAAATAAACAACAACCCGATGTTCCCATTGTGCTATGTCTAAAGTACACGGAATAAATAAATATGTGTCAACGCGGTAATTTCTCTCTTTAATAATAACACCAAAAAGAATGTCCGTAAATATGAAATGATCCAATTGGAAATAAGTAGACAAAACTTATTCAGTGAAACCTGTTTCAATGAAAAAATGCTGACGAAATATACGCAACATATATATATATATATATATATATATATAT
This sequence comes from Acanthosepion lycidas, assembly GCA_963932145.1. Taxonomy (NCBI): domain Eukaryota; kingdom Metazoa; phylum Mollusca; class Cephalopoda; order Sepiida; family Sepiidae; genus Acanthosepion; species Acanthosepion lycidas. The sequence continues at coordinate 61,420,532 of OZ010613.1, read as the reverse complement.
ATATATATATATATATTACATGAATCATTCATACCAAAAAAACAAATATAGAGGTTAATAATTGAAATGGCGAGAATACATCTTCGCAAACAATTTCAATAAGTTACACTAACCCCGAAACTGTATATGAATGATATGATCCCTGTTTATAAATTCCAGTTGCATAAGGTCTTTTTTTAGTTTTTACAAGCTTTTGTCTGTTCCTACAGACATCATCAGGTATGGAAATAGATTTGTTCTTGTTTTTTACTTCTCGCTAGTAAGAGGGCAACGAAAATATAGATGTAATCTGAAAAAATGCTATGAGAAATGTGTTATTGTTTTGGAACGTGCGGTCGCAACGCTGAGTTTGAATTTATATACATACATATATATATACACACATATCTCTCTCTCTCTCTCTCTATATATATATATATATATATATATATATATATATATATATATATATATATATATATATATACACATATCTATATATATATATATATATATATATATAGAGAGAGAGAGAGAGAGAGACAGAGAGAGACAGAGACAGAGACAGAGATATGTATATATATAAAGAATTAGTAGGCATTTTGGCAGACATATCTTTATTACTTTAAACGTTATTTTTTTTAGTGGATATCCGTAGTTGTGTAGATGCTTCGTTTATTTTAAACTGTATATTTTTTCGTCAAACGGCCTGCTCATTCGAGGAAATTCAAGGGAGCATTTTCTTTATGAATATTTCCACGAATCAGCTTTCCTCTGTCCCTCTTGACTTAAATATGTCTTGCGAGCTTCAAATTCTGCAATCTTATCTCCTCAATATGTGTTCTAGAAATTTCAATTGTTTCTTTCAGATTTTAAGCATAAGTAAATTTTTCATTTTCATATCCACTAAAACTTCATAATTATATTTTCAGTCTATAGTATACTCAAAATCCTTCATGCTTCAAGTCCCTTCTTCATCTCTAAGGAGATTGTGCAGCATTCCCTGTCATACAAGATGATAGATATAACGTGACATTTCAGTACTCATTTCTAGTTTATAACTAAAATATGTTGTTTTTAATACCTTGCTTAGTTTTTGAAAGGCATCTTTCGCTATTCAAATACACCTTCGGATTTCGGTGTTTCTTAATATTTTATAGTCCTCGGTATGACAATAAACTACCTCCGGTAGCAAGGATAGTGAACAGGAGATTAGAGGTTTTGAGGAGCCCAGTACCACATCTTAATTGCTATTGTTCCCAAGTCTACCCTGATCCGGGGTGGTAGCACTTGTTAGGGTCCCATCAAGATAAATTGCCTAGCATAAGAAAGTGAAACAATTTTCTTAGCAGCAAACCCATCAATTAATTGAATATAATAATAATAGCATCCCGCTCGTATGCGAGTGTGCTTATTTATAAGGGTGGCTAGCTGATCCCTGTTGCAGACGTCTGATCATGTACATTTGTCTTTGTTCAACACCCACATAACTCACCTGTGGTTTATACTGCAATTATGCTGAGTGGGCCTTAATTACAGCGTCTGGAAGGTAACGCATTATCTGAACAAGGCCAGTACGTGCAAACTCTCGGTCACGATGACTTGTGACTTCGTGCTTGCACAAACATCGACGGTTACCCAGAGAGTTCCATCTACATAATTTCACCCAGATGTCTTGGGTCAACCCGTGGTATGGTTTTCCGATTCTTTCTAAATATGCCGCTCATTCGGTCCTCCTTCCTAGCATCATGAAGCGTATTTCATTTCAAATTGAACAAGGCGAGATTGAAATATGGGTTTCAGGTTTCTAAACACTCCGCTAAAATAATAATAATAATAATAATAATAATAATAATAATAATAATAATTGGTATAAACACCGCCCAGAGCCGGTTAAGGAGATAGGACCCGTAAAAATTTTATGGGACTACACAATACACAAAGAACAATCAAATCTAACCGAACAGACATTGTCATTAGAGACTGCAATCAAAAAAGTGCCTCCTTATTGATATGGCAGTCCATGAAGACTGCAATGTATCGTTGAAAATCTTCAAAAAACTATCAAAATACAAGGTCACTGAAATCGAAATCTCAAAAAAGTGGCATATGGGAATATCAATAAATCATCCCTGTTGTTGCTGGAGCCCTTAAATTGGTTGGAAAAGATTCCAGTAGACTCATTGAAAGGATTCCTGGAAGCCCATGCCTTAAAGAAATACAAAAAATTGTTCTCATGAATACAGCCCACACCTTACGAAGGGCCTTATCTATGTAATATATATATATATATATATATATATATATATATATGTGTGTGTGTGTGTGTGTGTGTGTGTGTGTGTTTTGCTTGATTCTAATTAGCAAGTTGTCGGAACCCTGAAAGAAATGTGTACATGCCAGAAATCAAAGGAAATAAAATAATAATAAAGAAATTGAAATACAAAAAGAAAAAAATGTGGAAATGGAAAACAAGAATAATACCAGTCATAGTAGGTGCGCTTGGAATGATAAAAAAGGAACACAACAACACATTCAGAGAATCCCTGAAAATCCCAGCTTAAGAGAAATACAACAAATTATCTTGATAAATACAGCTCACACGAACTTCATCGATGTAACTTTAGTGATGTTATAAGTGTTAGAAAAAAAAAATAATGAAATATAGCCATAACTATATACCATTACCTGAGTTCAGTTTTCCCGCTGACTTGGTAGGTAGTGTGACCATGGTAAAAACCGAAATATAATGATGATGATGATAATAATAATAATGATAATAATGATAATAATATAACAACATTTTTACAAGTTTTGCTACTGACAAAGGCTTTCGCCACGTATGCTACTTTTACGGAAATGAAACTTTAAGAAACTAGTATGAACATCACACAGACATGGCTACAAAGACAAGACCTGTAAAAATGTTATGGAACTTTACATTACACACAGACGGAACAATCAAAGCTAATCGTCCAGACGTTGTGATCAAAGACCGCAATAAAAGAATGTGCTTTCTTATTGACATGATAGTCCTTGTAGATTGCAATGTATCTTTGAAGATCTCCAGAGATCTATCAAAATACAATGATCATGAAGTGGAAATCTTAAAAAAAATAAAGGTTGACGCATAAAGATGTAAGTGATTAGAGTTGTGTTTGGAGCCCTGGTTTTGATTGGAAAAAGTGTCCAATAGAAACAGTGAAGGGATTCCTGGTAACCCATACGTTAAAGAAATACAGAAGATTGTACTACCAAGTATAGCTGACGTGAAGAGCGTTATTCATTTAAAATGTGAGTGAGCTTTTTCTTTTCTTTTTTTTTTTTTTTTTTTTTTAAAAAAAAACAACAATAATCTGTGGGAAATATCATGAAGCCATTTGTGATATTAGGTCTCTATTTGGGACCCGGACGGAAATGAGTATCTAACAGAAATCAAGGGAAATAATAATAATAATAATAATGATAATAATAATAATAATAACAATTTTATGAGTTTTATTGCTGACACATGCATTCGCCCACATATATACGCATGCGCAGATCTACATGTATAAATACTTGTTGAAAAATGGCCGCTAATCTTCTGCATCTATTTCAAACTTATCAGCAAAATTCTCTGAAAGTTTTCTGGCGACATTTTGTTTCCTCTTAATAAGCTAATTGACTCACTCACCTCCTTCCACAAGACATACTTCTAACGACGCTAGGAATGGAATTATGGAGGGTGACAGACACCTGTTAGCGCCATCTGTTGGCCGGAAGTAAAGACGGACTCTTTCTTTTGTCTGTCTTTGTTTGTTGCCGTCTTTTTCTTCTTTTCTTTCTTTTCTTACTGTATTATTTGCCTTCATTGTTTTCCCTTTTTCTCTCAGCATTTCTGGAGTTCGATCTTTTTTTTTCATATCAACGCGTTCATATCTTCCTTTAAGTAATTATTTCCTCCCCTCACTGTTTCTCTTTCTCTCTCTCTCTCCCTATCTATCTAGCACACACACCATACACACACACATACACATATATATATGTTCTATCTTTCTCACGCTTTTTCTTTGTCGTAATTTGTCTGCTTTCTTTCTTTCTCTTTCTTTCTCCCTCGATTTATCTCTCTATCTACCTCATCGTCATTTACTTACTAAATAGTAAATTTGTTCAATAAAATAACCATTGACTTTAACCACGGACTCCATAAGATTTCAGGGTTTCCTGCAACACTTCTGGAAATGTCTCCTTGTTTATTTTATAAATGCTACCATAATCCGCGCCTTCAGTTCATCTTTACATGTAAAAGGACTGTCACATGACAGATTGATGTTGTTTTCAGCATATCGACTCCAGAGTTTCGTAGACGGGAATCAGTCTTTCCACTTGTCAGGATCTATCAGCAATTGACTGCTTATACTTTTCGATATTTATTTTTTATATGTACTTTATAATTGGTGCAAATTTGTTTTCCAAAGTGTATGGGTGTAGGATGGAAAATAATTCATCACTGACAAGGCCGCACAAACACTTTTGAACTCAGTCGAAACTGGAAATTGGGCAATAGACCGCTTCAGCACAGATCTGACAGCAATATTCCATTTTTCGTCTTATCTGGTTCTTGTAGAGGTACAGATTATCATGAGGAGTGAGGTGACTTCCTCAAAACAGTACAGGGAGCCGGGGATTTTTCCTTCGTCTTTAGGGTTAGGGTTTGAATAAAACTCATTCACCTGAGGTCTGGTGTTTGCTTGATTTGCATTTGCCTCTCTTGTTCAGTATTGTTTCCTATTACGTGAGAAGTCTTCCTTCTAGGTGAAATGAAACTTTACTTTCAGAATCGGAGTGGGGGGGGGGCGGTTGAACGATTCCTGGTAAAAGGTATAACTTATCTACCGATTTTCAAAGAATAGCAGAAACTGATTATTGGGAAGGAACAGATAAAAAAATTAAAAAC
>OZ010613.1:61395614-61410614 GCA_963932145.1 Acanthosepion lycidas | reverse complement strand
ACGAACGCATATATATATATAAAAACACGCACATATAGACAAACGCATATACATACACAGACACACACACACATATATCATATATATATATCCACATACTACGTATATTCATATATATGTCCACATATATATCCAACTATATATATCCATATGTATATATCCATACACACACATCTATCTATCTATCTATCTATCTATCTATCTATCTCTCTCTCTCTCTCTCTCTCTCTATATATATATATATATATATATATATATATATATATATATATATATATATATATATATATATATATATGAGAGTGTGTGTGCGTGTGTGTTAAATCACTTTTTATAAATCAACTACGGAATAAAATCTACAAGAAATCGATCAATTTCATTAGTTTTTAGAGTGCTTTGAAAAGTTATATATAACTCTTGCTATATATATATATATATATATATATATATATATATATATATCAAGAATTATATATATATATATATATCAAGAATTATATATATATATATATATATATATATATATATATATATATATATATATATATATATATATGTATGTATATATCAAGAATTATATATAATATAGTACCTACTCGTAGGTACTGAAAATTTCAGTCCGACCCACTTCCCGAATCAGTATTCTGATGTTTCGTCATTAATATTTACACACACACACACACACACACACACTCACACACATATATATATATATATATATATATATATATATATATATATATATATATATATATATATATATATGTATATATTTATAATGTGTGTGTGTTTCTGTGTGTGTATCTGCGTGCGTGTGTGTGTGTGTGTTTGTATGTACGTGCGTGTGTAGCTTTTCAGTAAATGACAGGTGCATCTCCTCAGCGCACTGCTCCAAATGTTCGGGTGTATCTGTAGTTTGCTTAGAGCAGCTGCTTGGGTTGGTCATAAATTTTTGAAAGAATAAACGCTTCTAAGAAGCCATGACAACACCCCGAATACAATATGCCGTTCTCCTCGCGTTATGTTTGCCCTTTTCTCAGTTACAAATGCTTTCGCTCGTTTGCTTACATGTTTATTCGTGGATTGGTTGCTTCCATGAACCAGCACAGGTTTTCCACCGACACTGTTTTCAAGCTTTCTTCGAAATTTGTGAGATGAGTTGACGATATTATCCACTTAAGGTCATTATTCATTTTTATTGTTAGACTCACAACTTTTCGGCCATTGCACTAAGAAAATCTCTGAATGTGGTTGGAATAGAGACAGAAAGATGCCGATTAAATAAATAGAACGAAACATTGGGATTGGAAGTTCATGCAGAATAAACAGGTTTGGATCAAATGCGTACGATTTCAGTACAACAAATTGCAACCAGTTTTTCTCGGGATAGGTTTTTTCTTAATTTCCTGGCCATCGGGATGGGGTCAAAGTGTAGTCTCTGTCCACGTGTGTACATATTTCATTTTATCTATCAATTTTATTTTTGTCTTCAGATAGAGCGCAACTCAGTTTTGTCTCTTTTAGAAAGCCAACTGAAAATTTTGAGAGGTGTCGATTTTCAATAACCAACTCCCAGCGAAGAGGTGAGGATTACTAGTAATACCCATTCCAATGAAACCGACGCTTGCGAGTTCTGGGCTATTTTGAGACCAGTCCCTGGTGCATGTGTACACATCATAGCTACTTAGGCCGGCAAATAAATACAATCTGCTTTCGAGCGGAGAATCTTCATTTTTTCCCTTAAATGTGCTTCTGTCCTCAAACAGAACACGACAAACCAATGAGGAATGCCTGATCCCGGGGATTTCAACCCTGGGGTAGTACCTCCTCCATTACACCAGGATGCTCCGTTGTATATCGACGCCAGGGCGTCGCTGGTTTCAAGGACTGAGCAATTTATTACCTTAACCCATGTCCCTGCACTTAGGCTAACCATTTTAAACTGGCCTTATGCCACATGACGTCACCGTGGAGTGGCGAGTAAATACCAAAGGTAGTATCTATACGCGTCATCTCTAATAGTAATAGCTGTTTCTTGATAAAGAAACGATCGGTATTTATTCACAGTGATTGCCTCTGTGGAAATAGCCCGTCAGAGCAATTGCCATGAAAATCTTTATAGAAAAGACAGTGGGAAGCCACATTAAATGGGTGAGAAAGTGACTGATGTTGTGACCCCAAGTCAGGACCGATCGCATTGAATATCCGACTTTGGATTTTGTCGAATGCTGAAAAATCTCCTCACGGATTAAGAAGGAACTTGAAGCAATAGAAATGTCGTTCTACAGAAGGATGCTGAGAATACCGTGGACCAAAAATGAGCAGCATTAAAATTCTAGTGATAATGGAAAGAAAAAAGACACTTATACTTAACATCAAAAGGAGACAGTTAAAACTTCGGGGGTATTATGAGGAAAGACGGCTTAAAAAATTGATACCAACAGGAGAGGTTGAATATAGATGAGAGAGAAGAGAACAAAGGAAGTCCTATCTTGAATGAATGGATGGTTGATCCAAGTTTAGAAGATATAGCAATAAAACAAAAATTATTAATATCTGTCTATATCTCTGAGATGAGGTATTATGATTAAATATATTATTTACATTATTCGGACAGTTATCCTCATCTTCATTGTCATATTCACAACATTTCGATAATTGAACAGTCCGGCCTTCTTTAGGTAATTGGAATTTCGAAACAAACCCTTTATTTCGTTCACGGGATAGATTGTTCTAGTTACACATGATATATCTCTTCTAGTTATCTCAGTTATTTCCATGGCACAGTGGATACAGATGTTGGTAAGATCCATTGACTAAACCCAGGGAGTTGTGAGTTCAATACTAGGCCACGGCTTGGATAATTGAGTTAAAGGGGGTTTTTTCGACAAAATCCAAAGAAGGATCTGCAATGCAAACGATTCTGACTTGGCATGTCGACTTCAGTCACATTCTCATAGACATGATGTCGCCTATTTCTGACTTTTCTACAAATATCCTCATGGCTAATACTCTGACGTGCAATTTTTTTAACTGGTACCCGTACTACGTATAATTAAACGTCATACTAGATTAATATCTATGTCCCACCCTTTCACTGTTGAATTAAGTAAATTAAAACACCACTTCTACTGCCACAATTTCTTTTCTCGCATTTCTCGCCTGTGGAACTCCTTTCCGTTTTCTTGCTTCCCTCATAACTACAATCTTCAAGAATTTAAATGCAACGTCAATCGTCATCTTCTTTTTTCTTGAATATCTTTCAGCTTTTGTCCATTTCTCTGTCGCCACTATAACCAATCTTTTCTCTCTCCTTCACTCGCTGTAAACTCCTGCCTACAAGTAGCATTCCCACCTTGCATGGAGTGAAACGATTAGAAACAAATGAGAAATTGCGAACGCCGCAGGAAACAAGATCATAACTAAGGCTGGCGAGCGTAAAATTATAGAACTGTATAAAAAAATTATTACTTTTTAAATTATTAATTTTAGCCCAGCTTTTAAAAATATATATATTATCATTAGGCCCCGAGTTTAAATTTATTTTACGTTTACGAAGTTGGTTCACTGTCTCGTACCAGAAACATACATCTTGTACATTTATAAATCTACCACTGGTCCGATAGGGCAGGTCAATTTTGGGACCATGGTATTATATTCAATTTGAAAATTTGCTGTTTGACATGAATAAATAACGACAGAAATTTTTTTTTTCAAAACCATTAGCGTTTTTTGAGGAAATGTGTTTAAGATTAAGTTTACGTTCAAAATCTTAACGTTGGAATTTCATTCCGATGATCAAGGAAAGCTTTATAGCACAGCTCTTAGAAATTCATAATTTAATGAAGTTTTCCAAATTGGATATGGACAAGATGTATGGCACAACCATATTATTACTAAGTCATGGTGCCATCAGATAAGCCAATCATTTACTTCAAAGGGAAATTACAAGAACAATTTAGCTATATTATGATGTAATATATTATACAGTGCAGTAATTTTAGCCTGATTTACAATAAACATTTCGTCGTATAATTTGTACCCAGTAGTTTTATGGTGTTATATACACTTTTATCTACTTCTTGATTTTATTATTATCTAAGACATTATCTAAGAAATCTTATTCATTGAACAGCCTTTTTTGTAATCTTTTACAATTTTTTTTACAGTTTTTACTTATTGAATACATTTAAAAACTGCATATTTTTCTTGTGATGATTCATAATTAGAATTCTGGTTTCAATGTATTTTCCATTCACTGCATCTAATTCAAAAGATATCATCTTGAAATAGTAAAATTTTGAAGTCAGTTTGAAAGCAAAAATCTGTACATAATTTTTGGACTATCTTTAAAAATAAATGCTCACCAATCGGTAAAGGCTATGAATCTTCTAATGTTTGATGCCAGAACTTATTATGTCAACCCCCAATTTTGCATCGAGTGCAGTGTTGATTTTTACAGAAAGTGAAATGTTTAATCTGCCTTATTCATCCCTGCATTGAATAATGTTGCCGTATTTGTCTCATGTTCTTGGTGGATATATCGTGATTCTGGACAAACTCCAAAGAAACATCTGTAATGTAATCGATCCAGAGCTTTAGTCACTTTCCCAACTATTTGACGTGGCATATGTCCACTCTTTTCTACAAATATTTGTCATGGAAACAGTTCAGATGAGGTTTTCCCGTTTTACCTTGTCTACACGAATATAAATGTGCTACTAGATTGACAATTAGGTCTCCCTTTGGACTGTTCAATTAGCTAGATGCAACTGCTACATTCATTCTAAAAGTTTCTTTTCCTGCACTTGTCACTTCCGATTTCTTTTTTCCCAGTCGCCTACAATCTTCAATTTAATTTAAACAAACACGAAAATGAGCAAATAAACATTGCTTATATATGTTTATTTGATAATAAAGTTTAAATTAAAAAGAATAATGCTGATAAAATATAAATTTCAATATGCTGTTAAAAATTATGCAAACTAAATATTACTGCCCACATTTTAAACGCTATTTGTTTTTAATATATATATATATATATATATATATATATATATATATATATATATATATATATATAATGTCGCTTGTACCTACCCTCTTTAGCCAGATCCGTTAGGTGAAACCTTGGTAGGTAGGTTCTGGCTCACTAGGATTTTAAAATTTTGCTCTACTTATTGTATTGAGCACTTCTACGTTTTTAATTAATTTACTCAGTCGTTGTTTTTTTTTTCTTTTGACGAGGCATTGCGGTGTTCATTGGTTTATTTTCGACCAACAGTGAGACGTCTTTAGATTTTTTTCTTTTTTTCAATGAGTTTTTGTTTCCATGGTATCGGTTTGGTCAAATATATTTTTTATTTACAAATTGTATTGTCCGTGATTTTGTCACACCACCAGAGTATAGGCATTAATATATATATATATATGTATATATATATATATATATATATGTGGCCTGACGATTGCATATAGCATGAAACAGACTGTCGCCTCTAAGTGTTGACTTCTATGTTCACTTTTATATTTACACACGCTTTATCTCAGATATTGAGCACTTTATTCCATAAATATAGCACACCTTAAGACTATATTTCTTTATATATATATATATATATATATATGTGTGTGTGTGTGTGTGTGTGTGTGTGTGGAGAGAAGATAAATTTAATAAAAATAGACAATTGCAATATAGTACATAGTCTCGTCATTTGACTTAATGAAAAAAGACAAAGTTACTAATAAGAAGCGTACACAGGTGCGTACTTTTAAAATTTTTCATTTCATGTAACTACTTCGCTTTTGTTTATTTTTGGCTTGACAAGTCAAATAACGAAATGCGTTGGCAAGAACTAGGTGCTGTTTTCCAATTGACTATTTTATTCATATATATATATATATATATATATATATATATATATATATATATATATATATATATAGAAACGCTGTGAATATGCCAATGAAGAGGAGGATAACAGTCCCAATAAGGTAATTTATGTAAATAATCATGATACCTCATCTCAGAGATATAGACAGATTTTCAGCAGAAGCACTGTTTTTTTCTGTCATTTAATGTCGGAAATTTTCATATAATCTGAAATGGTTAATCTCACAATTACAATAACCATATTGAATTGTTAAAATTTTATATGAACAACTTTTCGTTTGTTGTAATAATGACCTTCTTTATGTAAAGTAGACGCCTTAAGGTGGAGTAATCTTCTGTGAGTTAAATTGTTTCACCGTTCAAATTGATTTTGACCCTTACTGCATACCATATTTTTGTAGTTTTTTTGTGGTTTAAGTTATGCTTATCAAACAAAAATGTAGCTCGTTTATTTAGTAAGTGTTAGTGAGCTCATCAGATTGATCATTACTAATCATCCTCACTAGGGGGACACAAATCTATGACCTTGTAATATAGTCTAAGTAAGCAAAAAAAATAATAGATGCCTTGGTGTCGGATAATGATGTTCTGGTTAACTGTATTGATCTTTACTACTGAAAGTTCGATTTTCACTGAGTGTCGCATATTGATTTTTATCAAACCTGGTCACTGAATTAGCTTTCAGCTCTTACTCTATATTTGCGGCCTTGAGCCACTCTAAGATTTGTAAATAGCATTTGTATAAATCATTCTTATTTCATTGTAATTTAATATTTCTTTTTCAGCTTTTGTTTGTTTCAAGTATGTTTTTCTGCTTAGATCGAAATGAGGATCTTTTTTTTTATTCCCCTTCTTTTAAATTTCTTGCCAAACCACAGATATTCCCCTATACCTCCCGAACAACCACTAAACCAAATTTCCTACGCAATTCTATACGATATTGCTTAATTAGTGCACCTTTATGGCTACTACGAGGAGAAAGGCGTAACGAATTATATTAACATGAAGTCTGTCCGGAACATATCAGGACATTTTGAATAAATCAACTACCGCTTGCTTGGCTTTCATATGACTTGTTAAACAACCAAAGAAAACCTTACTGCGCATGCGGTAATATAGATTTTATTTATTTATTAATTTTGTAAGTTTAGCATACAGACCACTGACGCTAATAAGAACTATCACTCATGGATTTTTCCTTGCGTTTGTATAAGGTTTTTGGTACTGAAAAATTGGACAGCCTCAGTCATGAGCAAAACAGTTTGGTTTGGTTTGAGTTGTTTTACGGCATAACAACCTCAATGAGTCATTTAATGCCGACAACTTTTTTTTTTCTTGTAATATTTTGTTTTGTCAAAAATCTATTTCTGGTAATATTTTTTTTTTAAATTATTTCTGGTAATAATTTTTTTACAAAGTAATTCTGGTATTAAAACTTATTTTTATACTTTCATAATGCCTTTTACCTCAGTTTCTGGGTTAACTATTTGCCCATAGCTGGGACCCTAACAGGTGCTACCACCCTGGGTCAAGGTCGACCTGGGAACACCAGCAATTAAGAGCTGGTTCCTCGCTTCTCAAAGCCTCCTGATCAGAGGCCTTGCTGTTGGACATAGTTTATCGTGTTACTCTGGACACGGATGTAGTTTATCGTCATACCCAGGACGAGCAAAACAGTTATTATACTATCTTAAGACCCTTTTTGAACACCATAACGTAGCTCCCCTTTTCGTAGCTTTTCTATAAATACTTTCATTATCTGACTATATCTCTGAGATGAGGTATTATACACATGGCCCAGTGGATTAAGACGTTGGTTAGATCCAGTGACTAGACCCAAAGAGTTGTGAGTTCAAAGCTAAGCTATAGTCACTCTCCTGGAGGTTAGCATCTGTCATGCTGATTTAAGGAATCACACAGATGATTAATAGAAAGAAGTTTCGTTTTGGAGGCACATTAACCGTTTTTAAGTGCAGGTTCTAATTCTGAGATTATTATAGTTATTTTATATCCGATTTTGTGTTGTCCAAGAGTTGTCGCATTTACATTCTTATTGTTATTTTGGTATTTTGGTTTCCTAACTCCGGACAATAGGCATTACTGAAAATTCTTCAATACATTTTGCCTTCCAAAAATAACTTAAAAAATTATTATTAATTAAAAAATAATATTTCTTTTGTATAATAATAATTATTACTAATTAAAAATAGTATTTCTTTTCTATAATAGGCAGCAAAACATGCAAATATACACCACAGTTATATATATATATATATATATATATATATATATATATATATATATATATATATATATATATATATATACAAGTATATGATTGGTGTATATGGAATGAATTCCAATAAACAACAATTACTATTCTTAAAAGAGTGCTCAATACAAAGTAGAGCAGATATAATTATTTATTTAAAAAAAAATTCATAACATAAATATGTTATAAAATCACTACAAAAATAGCCATTTTGTTTCAACACCCTCGGTGTCTTATCAAGTGATGACGTTGAAGTTAAAATAAATGGTTTTAAAAGTTTCAAATTAATTAACAATCCTTCGCAAGGGGAAAATGTTGTTACAAAGGCTTGTATTTTGATTGGTCCATCTAGCCTTTGTAACAACGTAACCCGGATATAAGAGAGTTGTCGGGACCGGCTAAGTCTTTAATATCCGGGTTTATCTTATATACGGGTTTGGTCTATTTTATATACATTAAGACAGGCTCTAATTTGGGAGCAAAATCGCTCTTATATCCGGGTTTCTCTTATATCCTTGTCTCTTATATCCGGGTTACACTGTATATTGTCCAAAAGTCTAAAGTAACTCCCCAGAATTATCATTGGTTGAATTCGACAAAAGCTTCAAATTAACGAAAAAAAAAAAAAAGAAAAATGAAAAAAAAGAGTCATTGAAGAAAGAATTAAATCAATAAGTAAACATACTTTGTGAAACATTTGCAAGGAATGTCAAAGTATTGTGCTGCAGTAATCAAGCCTAAAGGAGGATATTTTGACGAGAGCAAAATTTAATCATAAAATACTTTCTTTTTTTTTTTGTCATAAAATATTTCTGATAAAAATCATCTCTCACTAAATTACAAAACATCTAGATTTGGAGCCAACTTAAAAAATTACGAGAGGATACCTCAAACTTTTGATCTGTTGTGTATGTTGGTTAGTTGTTTTTGTTTAGTGGCATATCAACACCTCTATGGGTTATTGTTGTGGCCTTGTTATGACAAGAAATAAAGACACAAAGAGCGGAATTTTGTTAAACAAATGCATTAACAGAAACAGTAATACAAACATAAACAAACGACAGGGTTAAAGCCAGAATGCTCAGCTCGATTGTCAGAGCTGACTGTTAAAAACTTCACTCTCCAAAAGGCATTACCTGCTCCTATTTATAGATGGGAGAGTCCATGTGTAAATTACAATGACAGTTATCTAAATATTTTGTACGTATTATTATTTGAATTTTATTGGGGAGATAATAATGGTTTTAGTGATAAAAGTCTTATTAAATTGGCAAAAGCTGGAGGAGAACATTTGGGTCCGTAATTTTCCCAAGAGTATTTGCGCGTAAGAAAATATAACGAATCAAACTGGAATTGGAACTTGGCTCTACGATCAAGTATTCCAATCTATAACCCGCACATTCAAGATTCCTTCTATTCCTAAGAGGTTACCCATCTAGGTAATGACCAGACTCGACGTTGTTTAACGTCGGTGATCGTATTTAATTCGTTAAAATATTTGCCATAGTAATATCGATAGAAAAGTGAGAGGCGATCATGTGGGAGGATATTTTTTTAAACCTTTTTCTTTATACACTTCTTTTGCGTATGATGCATCTATTCATATTTCTGAGATGGGGTACTGTAAGTATTTACATAATTTAAATTGTTCGGACAGTTGGCCTCATATTTATTGTCAAAATTCACCTTCTACAGTTAATTGTAATTTCGAACTGAAGCCTTTATATCGTTCACCGGGGTAGGTTGTTCTAGTTCCACATGCCCTGTCTCTTCCAGGTGTCTCAGTTATCTCCCTTTAAATGAAATATTCCGGTTTTCGTTCATTACTACATTATCCAGATATTGTACTTAAAACTCTTTGGGTCAAGTCTCTGGATCCAACCAACAGTTTTATCCACTTGGTCACGTGTCCGTGTTTATTTTCTTAGCATTCTTCAATAGAACAGCATTGTCTCAATTCGTGTCTCTCCTTCACATTTGACCCACCATTCATATACACCCTGGTGCTAATTAATTGAAAACAACCGCTTTAGTTTCCTTTCTTTCACCATACGTCCAGGTGACAGGGTGTAATCGATTTCTATTTTTTTCCTCAGATTAGGTCATTTGCAATGGTGTGCAGTAATATCAATCTATTTTCGGGGTGTATGATGAAATTTGTTTGGCCTTGAAAAATATTGCGTCATCTGTGATTGCATCAGAATTTTATCACGCACAGGCACTATTGTCTCGACTGTCGATTAGTTATCCTACGGCCATTGTCTGCGATGGACGTTACCTCAAGAAAGCGTACGAAAATTGTGACGCTGTATGAACACAGTGGTAAGCCTTACCAGTGATCTAATCAAAGTACTAAACAGAGACCCGGAAACTCTCCTGATTTAAATCAATCGAGAATGTGGTCAGTCTGCAATGAACGTAAATAAAGGAAAAGTAAATAATAACGGAATTATTTGTTTTGTTTGCATTAATTTGCACAAGGGTGTAGATGTCTGGATATTACACAGCAGTTGATGTCCCTCTCTAATTTTCTAACTATATTTTCCTATCTCTTAATACTTTGCTCAGTTTCTGAAAGACATCTTTAGCTAATAGTTAGCGATTTGGAATTTCTGCTGTCTCTTTCTGATTGTATATATACGTTTACTTGCTGTTCAGTTTCACTGAAATTTTCCTCTTTGCTCATATGTTTTGTTCTTGGTTTTCTTAGCTTTCGTCAGTAGAACCACGTCGAAAGTCGTTTTCGCTGTTTCCCCTTTTTTTATTATGTGAAACGACTCACTATGGAAATAGTCTTTCTATTTCAGTCACATATCCATGTGATCCAACTATCATAGATTTGACTTTAACATATTTTATATTATTTTATGCGTTCCCAGGCAAGGTCTTAGTATTTTCTTCAAATTTTACACTTTCTTGACAAATTGTTGTCGCTGCTATGTCCACTATATGACGTTTATTTTTTTCTATTTTATTTATTTATTTTTATTTTTTTAAGCGTTTCACCCCCAAGCAAGGCAGGAAGCCACTAGGACGCAAGGGATTACAGAAAATTTGGAGCAAGATCAGATAAGAGTGATAGAAGAAAGGATGATGGGAAGGTTAGTGGATAGCTCCTGGCAACTGGAGATGTCGATTGACATTACATTTGAATAGCTGAAGATTATAGCTATCAGGGAAACTTGAATAGGGAAGGGAGTTCCACAGCCGAGATGTGCGAGACATGAAGCTATTGGAGTAGAAGAGACGGCTACATTTAGGAGTTTCGACAGTGAAGTAATGAGAGTGGGATGCCAGACTCGTAGGGCTCTTGAACTCTGGGAACCAGCGAATGCAGCTCTTCGGAGCAATTGCCATGAAAGTATTTGTAAAACAGACAGAGAGAGGCGATGGCGCGTCTGTGAGAGAGCGACTGTAGACGAGATGCCAGAGCAGGGCCAATTATATTGCATATCCGTCTCTGGATCTTATCAAGAACCCCGAGGCAAACAGAAGGGGCTCCAGACCATATATGGCAGCAATACTCCATGCAAGGGCGAATTGTTGATTTGTAGATCTGGAGGATCGATTCCGGGGAGAAAAATTTCCTGGCGCGACACAGGGCAAGCACTATTTTATGTATAGCTGGTCACTCCTATTCGAAGATACCACTCTACTAGGGTGGCTAGCCAATCCCTATTTCAGACGCTTCTTCAGGCACATTTGTGTTTATTCAACATCCACAGAGCCTACCTGTAGTTTATACTGCAACTATGCCGAGCAGATCTTAGTTACAGTTTCTGAGAAAGAGCGTATAATCTAGAGTGATCAACAATTTGAACAAGGCCAGCCCACTCAAACCCTCGGCCACGATGACTTGTGTCGATGACAGCTATCGACGCCCCCTAAGGGTTCCGTTTACCCGATTTTACTCACAAGGCTTGGGTCAACCCGTGGTATGGTTTTTCAGGTATTCTCCAAAGATGACACACGCTGGGATCGACCTCTCCAGTCCGATAATATCAGGAATCTCCTGCCTGACAAATCGGTGAGATTCGAACCCGAATATCATGCCCTGAATGCGAACGATCTAACCACTCGGTCACGGGCACATAGATATTTACATGATTCAAACAAAATCACTTGCACTGTTCTTAGATTATGACCGTTCCTATCCTGTTGTACTATACAGAATTCTCTCTTTTTTATTTTTTACTAATGTTCTCCCATTAAAAGTCTAATGATGCATTCAAAATAGATGTCTACTGAAGGCAGTTTTTGTTTGACCGTAAGAATAAGGGGCGCAGTTTATTAATATATGTGTGAAAGATGACGTTTAACTTTAGCCTAGTAGAGGTTAACATTGTAGTGGCCAGAAAAGCTTCCTTTTGGAATTCTGTTCCTCAAACCAAGAGTTTTGGTAAAAAGATATCTTCTGGAACTTCTTCCTTACTAATGAAATGCGCAGAGAATGAGGATGTTTCACTTCAATACACGCTGTGTGGTAGGTCTTACCTGGGTAGGTTAAAACTACGCGTGAACTATAGAATGTAGCTCGTCTGGATATTTTCAACGAGAATACTGATAGAATAATGTGAGACTTGTTTCGTCTCTAGTAAAGGAATTCTATAGTGGAAAATAATTCATTGCGGAAAAGGGCACGTAGTCATTTTTAGACATGAAAGCAAAACCTGAGCAGCTCCAGCTCATATATATATATATATATATATATATATATATATATATATATAGTTAAACGTAGAGAGCCAGACAAACCTAAGCGGATCGTCAGGGAAGCCAGCCTTCCCTGACTACCGCTTAGGTGAAACCTTGGTAGGTTTGTCTGGCTCTCTACGTTTAACTAGGTCTGCTCTACTCATTGTATTGAGCACTTTAATTAGTTATTTTGCTTACTCGTACCGGTTTTTTTTTCTTTGGACTTTGGACTTGCATGCTAGACAATTATTTTCGGTTAACGTACATGTTCTTGGTTCTTTCTTTTTTTATACTTTTTTTTCCCTTTGGTATTGGTTTGATTATTTGCAAATCAAGACACCGAAGGTTTTCCGGACGAGTATAATTTCTTATCCTTATATTATTACTACTACTATCACTAATATATATATATACATACATATATATATATATATATATATATATATATATATATATATATATATAGAGAGAGAGAGAGAGAGAGAGAGAGATAGAGAGAGCGAGAGATAGATATATTAATATTTTTTAAGCTTTTCCCATAAAGCAAAGCGACTAGCGCGTATGAGGTTACAGAGGACGCGGAATACATCAAGGCATCCAGAAATGTCGAATGACATTGCATTTGAATAGTTGAAGATTATAACTATCAGGGAAGCAAGTAAAGAGGAAGGGAGTTCCACAGACAGGAAGTACAAGACATGAAGCTACATGGCAACAGTATTGTATTCTCT
This sequence comes from Acanthosepion lycidas, assembly GCA_963932145.1. NCBI lineage: Eukaryota > Metazoa > Mollusca > Cephalopoda > Sepiida > Sepiidae > Acanthosepion > Acanthosepion lycidas. Next base: position 61,397,023 of record OZ010613.1, on the reverse strand, counting down.
GTCTGGTCTGGCTTCTGTAATATTAGGGCACAGCAGGAGTTGTGAGGTACAGGGACCTGGCTATTTTTCAAATAACTTTAGCGATGTATCCTATCCTAATGAAAAAAAAAAAAAGCAGTTGCCTGGGGATCTGCAAAATTCACCTAAAATAGTTTTTTTTTTTGTATTCTTGAGAAAGATAAAACCAAGTTCTGATTAGTATGAAATAGCACGAAAAGCGACAGGTAATACGGAAACAAAACGTTGAACATCTTGTTCGAAAAGGTTAACGTCGTAAATAAATAAAAAATGGCATCATTTATTTTTCCTTAATACGGACGGACTTTTTTTTTATGTCGCTATCTATATACCGGCTACTGAACTGGTAAGCATATATATATATATATATATATATATATATATATATATATATATATATATTAGGTTGGTGCAAAAATAATGTCGTTTTCTCACGTAGTAACACATGTGAGAAAACGACATTAATTTTGCACCAACCTAATATATATATATATATATATATATATATATATATATATATATATATATATATATATATATATATATATATACTTTTTTGTATATTCATATTTACGCCAAGAACAACCACACTTGATAGGGTTAATAATAAATCATTTTCTTATTTTTCTTTTTAATCTTTTCTTTCTATCCTGTCCCCACAACCCACACCAAGCCAGAATAGCCCTCCCCCACCACGAATTTCGTTCATTTTATTAGTCCATTCTTCGCTGTCGGGACCAATAATCTTTCTGTAGATTACATAATAATTGTCGGATGCGTACAGGGTATCAACTTAAAGGACGTAATTCTTGCATGAAAAAGAAATTACGGGTAAGTTTACAGGCATGTAGGGTACAGAAGAGGGTGGCGTGAGAATGTAGGTTAGCGAATAGGGTGGGATAGGGTGTGGTCGTGGAAAGCTTTGGGAGAAGGAGAATGATTGTAGGGAAGAATAAGAAGAAAAAGAGGGTTGGAATTGGCTGACGGATGAAAGGAGAGGGGAAAAGTAGGAGGCAATGGTAGAGGTTCTGCACGATAACATATGGGGGAAAAAACTTTCGATTTATAAATGAAAGGGAACGAACAAGGTTCAGAAGTCAGATTCTTTTTTTTTTCTTTTTTTTTTTACGTCTTTATTCTCCTCCGTATTTCTTACTGCTTTATGTAATTTTTTTTTATTTTCTAAATTCTTCTCCTTTTCCTTCATTTTTTTTTTTTTTAATTTTTCTTTTCTTTTTCCTCTTCTGAACTTTTGTTATTGTCGTTCTTGTTTTGGTTGTTGTTGTTGTTGTTGTTGTTGTTGTTTTACTACTCCATCTTAACTTATTCTATCATTGTCACCACTTTTTTTCATTTTTCTTCATTTTTTTTCTTCATCTACTCGATCTTCT
>OZ010613.1:61375614-61393114 GCA_963932145.1 Acanthosepion lycidas | reverse complement strand
GTTCTTGTTCTTCTTCTTCTTCTACTTCTACTACTACTACTACTACTACTACTACTAATTCTTCTACTACTTTTTCTTTCTTCTTCTTCTTCTTCTTATTTAATGCGTTCCCAGGCAAGGTCTTAGCATATTCTTCAAATTTTACACCTTCTTGAGTATTCGTCCTGTTCCCTATTGACGCAGCTATATCCACTAAATAACAGGTCTTATTTTCTTTATCACAGTCTATTTTGTTTCTTTCCTGTCCAGCAGGAATCAAAATAGTTGTATCCATAGCATATATTTAAAAAGTCAAAGCGAAATCGTTTGAACAATCCTTACATTATGAGAGTTCCTATCCTGTTGTCCTTGCTTTCCCGGCCCTTTTCAACCAACGTCAGGTACATCGTGATTTCCAATCGAACTTTTTTCTCCCCCAGAGACAGCTGTTGCTGTCTTTTTGTGAGTGATAAGTCTAGTTTAATTTATTTATGTTGAAACTTGACAAATGTATGGAATAATAATGCAACACATTATGTACTTAGAACAAAATGTATTGAAACAAGAAAGTGTACACAATATTTACATATAGTCTTTTGTATATTCCTGGGAAGACCGTTCCTGGAATGTGTGTTGACTGAGTCGCAGTCGGGCAGAGTCTCTGGTTGAATCTCTGTATTTATCTATCCACCCACGGGGATAAAATGTGGCACAAGGCCGGTTTAATGTGGGTATCTCCTAGCCCGTAGACTCGGCCAAAAATATAGTCTTTTTGAACCCGCCTAGACGGGTTCAAGGCCAGTCTACCTTCCCGGACGAAACCTTACCCTTCGGCAAAGCTTCGTCCGGGTTCCTCTCTGCCAATGCATAGAGTTCGACAGATTCTCTCTGGTTGAATCTCTTCATTCCTTCCCGGTACCAACGATATTTATATGGTCGGTACTCCACTATGCAAATTAGGTAGATCCTACCACAACAATTTAACTGGTAATTCTAGGAAAATATGATGTGAAAAGGATTTGTAGAAACTAAAGGTGGAATTTTATGAAAAAAAAAACGACATTCTGAGTACAAGATAGATAGATAGATAGATAGAAAGACTAATTACTCAGATTTTATAAATTTATATACCACAACCTTTCTTGGTCAAGCCAAGAATGTCTTCAGCACGTTATCGTAGATATAGGATATTGCTTCCATGTTTTGTTTTTAAATCATTTCCTCGCAAATTATTCACTACTAGGATGCTGTAGGTTACGGAAATTGAAAGAAACTGATAAGGCAATAAAAGAACAGGATCCACGGAGTCAGATGACGATAGATAGAGCACTTAAATTTGTGAAGATCTTAGTTGTCAGGAAAGTAGAAAGATTTAAAAAGAGTTATACAAAGGATAAATACAGGAGAACATCAGCAGATAGCTATTAACCCTTTGAGATGTGCGTTACTGAACAATTTTAACCCTTCTGCGCATTACGTCATTTTTGTCTACTACCGATATCAGAGCAGATAAACCATGCCATATCCTTTCTTGACCAGGTCAAGAATGTCTTAACACCTTCTCGTAGATATAGTATGTTGTTTCCATATATTTTTTAATCATTTCATCTCAAATTTCAACCTGGGGTTAAAGCACTATGAAAATGTGAAAATAGGTTTTTAACACCAGTAATACATTATTACCAGCAGTTCATTTTTGAAGGAAAAATATTCCCAGCAATATATTTTTGAGGAAAATATATTACCAGCAATATATTTTTGGAAAAAATATTACCAGCAATAAAAATTTTGACGCATTAAATAACCCATTGTTGTTGACATGCCATAAAACGGACCAAACCAAAGGAAAAACGATGAGCAGAGCATTTAAATTCCTGAAGATCATAGTTGCCAGGAAAGTAGAAAGATGGATAAAGAGTTACACAAACGATAAATACAAGAGACCATCAACAGATAGCTATTAACCCTTTGAGATGTGCGTTCATGAACAATTTAACACTTCTGGTTACGGTAAAGCGGTGATCAGGGCTGAAAGGATTAATGTCAACAACGTATATTGAGGAAATTTCCTTTTTCCACAATATAACTATTTGTGTTATGTTATAATGCTTATTACCTAAACAATAATAATACTGAATATTGTTTTAAACATTAAATTATATTTAATCACAACACTCTAATATCTGTCGTGATCTATAAATACATACAATGTATAAGGGCAGATAATAGATAACATATCCTTTCTTGACCAGGTCAAGAATGTCTTCAGCAGCTTTTCGTAGATATAGCATGTTGTTTCCATGTTTTCTTTTAATTACCCTATCCCAAACTATTCAATACTAAGATGGAACATGTTACGGAGATTTAAAGAAACAGATAGGCAAATAAAAGAACAGACTCCAGAGAGTCATATGACGTCAGAGATAGCATTTAAATTTCTGAAGATCAGAGTTGTCAGGAAAACATAAAGATGGAGAAAGAGCTACACAAACGATAAATACAGGTGAATGTTTATTAGCATAGAATACAGGTGAATGTTTATTAGCATAGAATTTACGGTTACAAGAAGAAGCCAATCTGATGCTGCACTTAATCTTGTATAGCCACGTGGAAAGTTAATCAGAACAATTATAAAGAGAATGTTTATAGAAAAGCCAAAGGGAAGTTACGTTAGAGCGTTGAGAAAGAAACTGAAGCCGAGATGCCAGGTCATAATCGATGATGTTGAAGATTCTTCCTCGTATTTTCTTATGAGTATCTGGAGATCAAACAGAAACACCAGACCTGATTTAGCAGCAATATTGAACATTATGACAGTTCCTATCCTGGTGTACATGTTTTTCAAGTCTTTTTTAACCAACTTCAGATACATCGTGATTTTAAATTTTCTCCCTCAAAGACAATCGTTACTGTCATTTTGTGGCTGGTGTGTCTAGTTTATTTTAATGGTATTTGTAATTCTAGGGAAACATTAATGGAATTAGTAATTCTAGAAAAAGGGTTTGTAGAAACTAAAGGTGGAATTTAATGTACAAAACGATATTCAGTGTGCCAGCCAGATAGATAGATAGATAGATAGATAGATAGATATTAACAAACTGAGATAGATAGATAGATAGATAGATAGATATGCACAGATCAAGACATATATATGTATATATATATATATATATATATATATATATATATATATATAATTAGGAACATATACATTAATAATGAATCGAAAGAGAAAAGAATAATTAGAAAGAAAATAGATAACGATTGACATTGCATTTAAATTTTGCAGATGAAATTTGGCTAGAAAGCATGGAGCTTGAAGTGATTTCCCAAACGAGAAGTGCGAGAAAAGTAACTATTAGCATAGAATTTACGGTTACATCTAGCCAGCTCAACGGTTAATTGATGAGATCTTGACCCCAGTCTAGTACTGCTCTTAAATGCATACAGTCTGGACGTCATAGCGAAGAGTTCATCCCAACAGATACCATGAAAATATTGATAGGAACGGCATAGATAAGCAAACTTACGGCGGTGAGAAATTAATTTTAAATGGACAGTTGAAATTTGATCATCTTAGCGAAACAACAGGGTACCAAACTAACTGAGAATAAAGAATTCTGTTATATTGCACTATTTACATTGTTTGGATTATTCTCATCTTTGTTGTCATATTTATCACAACGTTTCAGCCGTTGTACGCTACAGCCTTCTTCAGGTGATTGGAATATTCGCTCGCTGGACACATGGCACAATGGATAAAGGCGTTGGTTAGATAGAGTGAGAGGACCTAAATAGTTGTGAGTTCAATACCTGGTTAAGGCGGTGGAGAACTTGGAGAGGGAAATTAACAGGAGAAAATTGATAACTGATATCCATTAGACATGGCACGTGGAACTAGAACAGTCTACCCCAGGGAGTGAAATAAAGGGTTCAGTTCGACATTCCAACCTCCCAGATGAAGGCTGTTGCATACAACGGCCGAAATGTTGTGATAAATATGGCGACAAAGATGAGGACAATAGTCCGAATAATGTAAATAGTGTACATAATACCTCATCTCAGAAATATAAACAGATACTCTTATATTGTTTCTGTTGAACTTTCTCATCACAGCGTTTTACATGTATGCGTCTTTTTCATTTGAGATATTCATGGAGGTTGCGATTTCATTTCCTTTTTCAATATTTCTATGAAATGTCAGAAAAACTATCGATTTGACAATATACCATCATAACTAAAGAGAATTATTTAGTGCTTTCTTGGTCAAAACAAAAATGTCTTCAGTAGATTCACGTAGATATATTCTGTTGTTGCCTTATTTTTTTAAATAATCGTTTCATCCCAAACTAACCCATAAAATTTGAAGGTTATTTTTGGGGTCACCTGCCAGTATTACTTCATCAGACGTGTCGGACTTTTAAGGTGTAAATAACAATTAGAGAGTGATGGCCACGTGAAAATCTTTGATGAAGATAAGCAGCAGATTAAATGAAAGGATAATTTAAAGAACTATTAAATAAAGCTGAGATACAACGATTCTTCAGATTTTGAAGAAAACCTGCATGCCGAGTATTACCAAACGAAATAGAAAGAAAATGTAGCGAGTTGAACTCCTGGAGGTTAGCATCAATCATAATGCTGGAAGGAAAAATGGTTCTTTAAGATGATTAATTTGATTAATAGTTTTCTAGGCCATAAAACTATAGTCTGTGCTCTATCGTTAATCTATATGGTAAAAATGGCTTCAAAAGTATTAATTTGTACATTTTAAAGAAGACCACCATATATCAGACGCTATAACAGATAATTTTTTTCTCACGGTCACATAACGTAGATACACCAGTTCTCATGCGATTGCCAAAGGCAACGAAAAACGGTATCTAAATTGGCGACCGCTAGGTACTATAAGTTTGGATGTACGGCTGTGTTAATCGATAACGTCTCGGAATTGTTAATCGCAGAGTCGAGTTCCTATTCCATTTGAGTTCATTATATTCACTTATACACAGAGAGGCAGGGTAGTGTAATGGATAGGGACTCGGATTGGGGACTCAGAGAGCAGAATCCATTACATTCACTACCCCCCCCCCCCATCCAGCTATGAGTAAATAGCAGAACAGACTGGTTTCTATAGTCTGGCAACTGGTCTTGGAGAAGGACAACTCTGAATTCAAAACCTGCAGACAAGGTCTCTGTATTTCTTCAAAAAGTGTGCTTTGTTCTGCAAAGCCGTCGCCACTATGCAGGTGTTTGTTTGTCAATTTCTAGGAACTTAGTTGCTTGACCCTAATACGTCGAAATCGACGGGAGAGTCAAGTGGGAAATGTATGAATGCACGGCTTCTCCCCAACTATAGGTTAATTAGCATGACTTCTATAACTAAACAATTATTACCTCCAACCAATAGAAAAAACAAAAACAAAAATATTTTATGGCTTTAAATAACCTGCAATGAGTTAATAATCCGTGGAACACGAACGAATTGATCAATACAAGTGCTTTCGTATATGCTGAGTGCCATGGATAAATTGTCGTCTAAATGAAAGTGTAAGTAAAACTGACATATCATTTTAATAGATATATTTACCAAAATTACACAAGAATATCTTGAAATACTAAAGAGTAAATGTCTTTAATAAAATCACCAGCAGCTTCAATTTCCTATATCTCTTCTGGACGGTCTCCTTGTTTAAGGTCAATGCTGACATAATTCTTGCCTTCAGTTCATTTTTGATCTGAAAAGGTGTTTTGTTGGTCTTTCGCTCAACTATTCCCTACACATAACAATCAAGGGGATTGTTATCTGGGGAGTTATGTGACCAGATGTAAGGGGTGATGTGGTCGGAAAAATTGTCTGACAGCCATGACTGGGTTATTCTGCTTGTGTGGCAGGATGCAGAGTCCTGTTGCTAGACATGGGGTTTTCCAGCATCCACCTTCTCGACACAGAGCAGCACTACCTCCTGAAGGCACTCGTAGATCTCCGTTTTGAGGCCTTATCGAAGATGAATGGATGAATGACCCCAAACTCTTTCGTAATCACAATTAGACTCATCCAACACTTCCCCAATCCTTTGCACTGTCCGCAGAATGACCTCCAAAAATGTTCGTATTGGAGCTTTCGGTGCGAATGCCAAGCATTACAATATGCCATTTCCAAATTCCAGGTGGATTGAATTGCGTCATGGTGCTCTTTTTCTCTGTTGCTATACTGTGCAGTCGACAAAATAAAAAAAAACAAACAAACAAAACGGGTATGCGCGAAATATTAAAAATATAACATTGCGACAATTTACCCATCGCACGCTGTAGCAAAAACATATCAGTTGAATACTTTCTGTAGCAGAATTTATTTCGCTCACTGGACATACCGCACAGTGGATAAAGGCGTTGCTTAGATCCAGTGACAGGGACACAAAATGTTTGAGTTCAATACCTGGTTAAGGCGGTGGAGAACTTAGAGAGGGGAATTAACAGGAGATAACTGACATCCCTTAGACATGGCATGTGGAACTAGAACAGTCTACCACAGCGCGCGAACTAAAGGGTTCAGTTCGACATTCCAACCACCTGAAGAAGGCCGGAGTGTACAATGGCAGAAACGTTGTAACAAATATGGCAACAAAGATGAGGACAATAGACCGAATAATATAAGTAGTGTTCTTCATTCTGTTTTATTACTAATTAGGATGTTTCGCCCACTCGCTATCACTTCGCAAATTAAGATATATTCACAACTTGAAATATTTGAAACAAAAATTTTAAATGAAGATTTCAATCAGAAATTGGCTTGTTATAGTTAAGGAAAGTTTTGTGAATAGATGCCAACTTGTTCAAGGATAAGTAAAATACATATTTCAAACACTTTTCTGCGCTTTATAAGACAATATTCATAAACAGAATTATTTATATGAAAATCAAAACAATCTTTGAATAAAAGAACACTAATGAAGGACAGTTAATTAATGAAAGATAATTTTTAAATCAATATGCTAATTAGTTAAACCTGAAGAATGTTATAACGTAGAAGTAGATAATATATAATGCAGATAAGTGTGTAAATCACTATCATCTCTCAGTTGCGTCTCTGTCCTTGGACAGAGTGCGCTCAGGGGCTTCTGTGTCAAACGAAGAGGGGAAACAGATGAAAATTATACTGAATAGGTGCCCAGCCTTGGGGAACAGCTGCCTAAGGAACAAGAGGGAGAGATCGGTGCTCGCACCGACGCCAGCCCAACCGACGGTTGCGGGAGCTGAGGGGAATTTTTGTTCCTGCCCGAGTGTATGCGCTCGGGTCCCTACATTAATCCCACCTTGAGTCACATTCTCGTGGGGGAATGAGTAAACACCGTGTAAATTCCTCTTTTGGAGTAATTTCACGTTTTCTCTTCATCTCTCAGTTGTGTCGCTTGGACAGAGTGCGCTCAGGGACGACTCGGTCAAAGGACAGAGTCGCAACTGAGGAAAATTATACTGAAGAGGTTCCTGGCCCTGGGGAACAGCTGCCCGGAGCCGCGCCTTCTCATTGCACTAGAGAGAACGATCGGTGCACGCACCGAGGCCAGGGCAACCGACGGTTGCGGGGGCTCGGGGAATTTTTGTTCCTTGCCCGGGTGCACGCGCTAGGGATCCCCACATTAAACCGACCTTGTGTCACAACCTGACCTCGTGGCGGGGTCAAGTAAATACCGTGTAAATTACTATAAAGTAGAGATGATTCTTTTTTTTTAACACTAGAATTCGTAAGATATTTGAGCTGGAATTTCGCATTTATTCATATAGATTCCATAATACAGTTTCTCTAACTCTACAAATGTTGAATGGATAACTATTTCCATTTTTCCGTCTTTACACTATATTAATTTTATCTTATGAATTGTCACCTGTTCTGTCACCCATGAAATAAAAGTAAGTTTTTGTACGGAAAATAAGGATCTACGACATCAACTCGGTTTTAAGTGGTGGCAGAAGAATTATCGTTAAACTTTTAAATGATAAGCTTAAACATTCATTCAATACTTAAATGCAGCGATCAATTTTGTGTTATTCTGTAGTTTATTGATGCCTATCGCATCTACTCCATCCTAGTACTTGTGATGACGATAAAACCAAGATTCCTTCACTGGGGCTAGTTTAATCTAGTTTATAATAAAACGTTCACTGCAATTGGGTACAAAAGGAAAATAAGAGTTACTGCACTTGAACAAAGAAAGCAAGGATATTGGCTAGTATAATATATTAATATATATTTTTAAACTCGCATAAACTGGCAATCCTGAATCTGAGCTCAACGAAAATCGTTCCCTGCGCCTAACTTTTCTAAGGCTTTTGAATGGGTTATGAATCATTGAAATCGGACCAGTGGAAGCGGAGGAGTTGCTCGGACACACATACGCACACACACATACATTGTAGTTTATATATAAGATGTCTACATAGTTTTTTCTTTGTAGTTTCTATTCTTACATTTTTTTCTTAATTTCTTTTCTCTTAATATTTTCCTTTTATTTTTATTTTTTTACATTTCTTAATTTTTCTTTCCTTTTTTTTGTTTCTTTCATTTATTTTCTGTTTCGTCATCATTTAATGTCCCAATCAGATTTCATGCTTTCTCTCAACACTTTCAATCGGGAACTTTCATTTTTTTGACATTCACAATTTCCTTCCTTCCTTCCTTCCTTCCTTCCTTCCTTCCTTCCTTCCTTCCTACACGCATTCAATCTTTCCTTCCTTCCTTCCTTCCTTCCTTCATACAAGCATTCAATCCTTCCTTCCTTCCTTCATTCATTCCTTCCTTCATTCATACACACATTCAATCCTTCCTTCCTTCCTTCATTCATTCCTTCCTTCCTTCATACACGCATTCAATCTTTCCTTCCTTCCTTCCTTCATACACGCATTCAATCCTTCCTTCCTTCCTTCCTTCATACACGCATTCAATCTTTCCTTCCTTCCTTCCTTCCTTCCTTCCTTCCTTCATACACATATTCAATCCTTCCTTCCTTCATTCCTTTCTTCCTTCATTCCTTCATAAACGCATTCAATCCTTCCATCCTTCCTTCCTTCCTTCCTTCCTTCATACACTCATTCAATCCTTCCTTCCTTCCTTCCTTCCTTCCTTCCTTCCTTCATACACGCATTCAATCTTTCCTTCCTTCCTTCCTTCCTTCATACACATATTCAATCCTTCCTTCCTTCATTCCTTTCTTCCTTCATTCCTTCATAAACGCATTCAATTCTTTCCATCCTTCATTCCTTCATTCATTCCTTCCTTCATACACGCATTCAATCCTTCTTTCCTTCCTTATTTCCTTAATTCTTTCATTCAAGCATTCCAACCATAATTCATTCAAACTTTTCTTCTTTTCTTTATTCAAACCTTCCTTTTTGCCTTCATTCAAACTTCATTCAATCAATCATTCTTTCGTTCCTTTAGTCATTTATAAATTCAATTCTACCATTCTTCATTCATTCCATACAAGAGTTGATATCAGATATTTTTGCCAAAGCCCCCCTTCCCCAAGTGTCAGAATCATATAACCCCATTTTGAAAGGTTGTCTAAATTAAAAGATTCTTTATTTTCCTTCCATTTTTCTCCCATTCATTTGCGCTTGATGAACTCTCTTTTATTCAGTCACCCTGCAAGTTCTTTCTATTCATTCACTTCTGCTCTCATTCATTGTCAGGTATAAAAAAAATTCAAGTCCATTCTATTTAACTAACATTACTATCTTTTTTCAGTCAGCCTGCAATATGTTTATATTCATTCGTTTTTTTTTTCTCTCTCATTCATTGTCAGGTATAAAAAAAATTCAAGTCCATTCTATTTAACTAACATTACTATCTTTTTTCAGTCAGCCTGCAATATGTTTATATTCATTCGTTTTTTTTTTCTCTCTCATTCATTGTCAGGTATTAAAAAAATTCAAGTTCTTTTCGCTTAACGAACTTTTCTGTCTTTTATTCAGTCAGCCTTTCCTTTCATTAGTTTTTTCTCACATACTTTCCTTCCTTTTTTACCTTCTTTCTTTCTTTCTTTCTTGCATTTTCGTCTCTTTGCAATCATTTTATTCTATTCTTTTTTTCCTTCATTCATTTTCATCCCGTTTTCATTATTTCTTTTTCTTTCTTATTTGATTTTGTTTGAATTCATTTTATTCCTTTTTTTATTTCGTTTTTATTTCAATCATTTTAATTGCTATTTTTATTATTTCCTTCCTTTTTTATCTTTCTTCTTTTATTCGTTTTCATTCCGATTGCAGTCATTCCATTTATCTTATCTTCCTTCAATTTTTCTCCCATCCGTTTGTCCTTGATGAACTGTCTTTTATTCAGTCAGCCTGCAAGTTCCTTTTCTTCATTCTCTTCTTTCTCTTATTCCTTCTCAGGTATAAAAAAATTCTTTCTGCTTAACGAACTTTTCTGTCTCTTATTCTTTCAGCTTGCAATTTGTATCTATTCATTAGTTTCTTTCTCTCATTCCTTGTCAGGCATTAAAATTCACGTATACATTCTCTTTAACGATCTTTCCTGTCTATTATTCAGTTAGCTCGCAAGTTCTTTCTATTCAATCATTTGTTTTTTTTCCCATACCTTGTCAGTTATAAAAAAAATCAAGTTATTTCTGTTTAACGAATATTACTATCTTTTTTTTCAGTCAGCCAGCACTTTCTTTCTGTTCATTTCTTTTTTCTCTCATTCTTTGCCAGTTATTAAAATTGAATTTATTTCTCTAGAACTAACTTTCCTGTTCTTTCTTTTCTCACATTCCTTGCTTCTTTCTTTCCTTTTTCCTTTCTTTGTTTCTTTCTTTGTTTCTTTCTTTCTATCTTTTATGTATCTTTTATTCATGTTATGTTCTATATTCCTTATTGCCTTCTTTCTTTCTTTCTTTCTTTCTTTTTTCTTTCAATCGATCTTTTCTTTTTTCTTTCCTCCTTTAAATATCTTGATCGTTTACTTTCTTTCTTTCATTCATTCGATCTTTTCTTTTTTCTTTCCTCATTTAAATATCTTGATTGCTTACTTTCTTTCTTTCTTTCTTTCTTTCTTTCTTTCTTTCTAATTTCATGCATATTCATCTCTTCGCAATCATTTATTCTTTTCTTTTTTCCTTCATTCATTTTCAATCCATTTTCGTTATTTCCTTTTCTTTCTTATTTCATTCAATTAGAATCTGTTTGCATCCATTTCAATCCCTTCTTTTTTTCATTTTTATTTCATTCATTTTTATTACTATTTTTATTATTTCCTTCTTTTTTTCTTTCTTCTTTTACTCGTTTTCATTCAGGTTGCAGTCGTTTCATTCTTTTATATATTTCATTTATTTTCTGTCCTATTTTTTTCGTTCCACTACTTTCATTTATTTTCTATTTATTTCATTTCCTCTTCTTTCTTTCTTTCATTCATTTTCCTTCCTAATTTCATTATTTCCTTTCCTTTTCATTCTTTCTTCCTTCATTCAATTTCCTCTCTGTTATTATTATAGCTTCTCGTTTTTTCATTCTTTTTTATTCATTTTCGATCAGGTTGCATTCATTTTATTCTTTAAATCAATTTCTTTCTTTCTTTTTTTTCTTTCATTCATCTTCAGTCCATTTTTTATGATTTTCTTCCTTTCCTTCTTTAACTATAATCTTTCATTCATTTTCTGATCTGTATTTTATTTATTTCTTTTTTATTCACTTTCAATCAATTTTTCACTATTTATTTTCATCTATTTTTATATTCATTTAATTTCATTCCGATTTTTTTTAATGACTTTCTTCATTCATTCATTTACTCATTCATTTTTTCATTCATTTATTCTTAATTACACCGTCTTAATTTAATGTCTCAATTTTTTCTGAATTTCCTTCTTTGATTCATTCTTAATCAGTCATGCGTACTTTCCTTCCTTTTCATCTCTGTTTTTCTCTCTTTTAAATTCTATCCATCTCTTGTTTCTTTCATCTCTTTCTATGAGCAAGAGCAGGTTGAAATCAGATGTGAAACAATCCCATTGATGACGACAAAGGTGCAAACACACTCGACCGACTGACTGCCGGCGCACTAGGTCGGCGTACAACGCTTTGTTGTGCTTCTTACTCGTATGAAGACAGGTGTTGGGCTTGATGATCGCTCTGCACTCTGCAGACCTCGTCTCAGCTCAAATTTAAGAATACATTCACACGCGCACACACGTGCAGACAAAACGATACGCACAATACATGCAATGGAAGATGCTCTAATATGTAGACATGCTAAGCGAGATGAAGATGAATTAAAAGATGATGAAAAGTTCTCAGTTCAACCAATATCCCAAAATTAGCATTCCAAAGGCGAACATCAGAATACCGATTTTACGAAAATAATTAAAAAGAGAGCATTATGAGCAAGTCTTTCATATGTTGACTTTTATAGACGCGTCGCCGAATGGGGTTAATGTTCCGAAGATGAGGTTTGAATTTCATCATGGCCGATTTGTTAGGAAGAACACAATGAAGATTGTGGGGTTGCAAATTTTAACCATCACGTGGCAATAGAGATAGAAGTCAGTGAATGAATGGATGTCTGAACCAGTGAGGGAGCTCTAGTATATAGACATACTAATAGAGACGATGATAAAGTAAGAAAAGTTCTTTTTGATCAGACATCGAATGTGATTGAACATAAAATTAATATTGAATCAGAAGATAGCATCCTGATAAAAGCATTAGTTGGTATTATTCACTTTTTTCGTATTTTTCCAATGAAACATGACCCAGGTGCATAAGCTATAATCCGTTTGTCCATTAACCTAAATCGTTTATTGCCACAGATTCTCGATTGGACTTAAATTGAGAGAGTTTTCGGATCAGTCTTTTGTACCTTGATTTGCTCACTGGTAAGGCTTGCCAGTGTGTTCGTGCGGCGTTAAAATTATCGTTGTTTATAACAGTGCTTGGAAAGAAAGTGTGTAGAGTGTGGTCGTTTCACCTCGCCACAGATGTTCCGTCAGTGACCATGGCTTGTGTAACTGTTTTTGGGCCCAGTCTAACAGCCCACAAATCGACAACTACTACATTCCCCAGATCCTGCGACCTTTTTCCTCTTTTCAAGACGTTTAGAAAATCCAAGAGAATGTCAAGTGGTAGCTTTTCACTATCCTACAAATGAGTTCGATGAATGCTTCCATCAGTGGAAACGACACTGGAGAAAATTTGTGGCTTCGGAAGGTGACTACTTCAAAGGAGATTAAATGCCGAATGTATCGCAGTTTTCTTTTTATAGCCGCAGTTCCGATACTTTTTGATCAGACATCGAATATCGAACTGGCAACATCGAATGAGGTTGAAACTAAAATTAATACAGAATCAGGAGACAATAGCCTTATGAATAAAAGCGTTCGTTCGTAAATTTGGTAATATAAAAAAAATGAATTCTAACCCAGATCGAAAGAGATTCTAACCCAGATTCTGTTTCAGTACAAACAGAACGAACAATAACCTAGAAATATTAAAAAGAACCAGATAAGATATCTCCAGATATGGACAGAGAAACCGAAACAAACTCTGCAGATTAAATGTAAGGTTCAGTTCGAAATTGGTAGAATATTACATGGTTCGATACATACACTATTGTGCAAATTAATTGAAACAAAACGAATAATTATTTTTTCTCGTATTTTTCCAATGAAACATGACCCCGTGCACATGTTAGGAATTTCGTCTATCCATTTCACGAAGTCGTTCCTTCCAGATTGACCACAGATTCTCGATTGGATTTTAATCAGGAGAGATTTCGGGCCAGTCTGTGGTACTTTGATTTCCTCACTGGTAAAACTTGACAATGTGTTCTTGCAGCGTTACAATTTTCGTAGACTCCCTTGGAGTAACGTCCATCGCAGACAATTGCCATAAAACAACTAATCGACAGTCAACACAATAGTGTCTGAGCGTGATAAAAAATCTGATACTGTAAGTTCTACTGCATTTCTACAAAAATTACAAAAATATATTTCCAGACACACATGTGAAAACATTCTAATAATGGCAAGGACTTAACAAAATATGTAATCCTTGTTTATAGCATGTGTAAATTAGTGTTAATATAATATTTTTGTAGTATGCAAAGTTTAATATAACAACATTTTATTTACACTATCCGGATTGTTGTCCTTATCTTTATTGTCATATTCACGACACGAATAGTGCTCATCACAACAGTCCGAACAATGTAAATAATTACAATACCTCATCTCACAAATATCGACAGATGACAAACTATTTCATTAATTTCTTAATAACTCAGTAATATTAACATCGGCATTCTTTAGGGCAGAACAGTCAGTTAACTTCGTTAATATTTGGTTAAGCGAAACAAAAGAACAAAAGCCCAGTAACAAATCGAAAGACAATCCCTCCGCACTCTACGACCAAATACCGACCACTAACCAGCCTTAGTATAAACGTAGGAAAACCAGGGCCACGAAGTCAGTCTTTTCTAGCCTTTCAGCAGAAGCGGGATATACTGGTCCACTTGACTCTACCCAACCTAAGAACTAGCCAGGATATCAGCCTGCGACAAAGGCCTCTCACTGCCTCTATCTCTCTATGTTCCAACGTAACGCGTGTTACGAACAGTCTAACCAAAAACAAGGATACAGGTTTGGTTTGGTTTGGTTTATGTTTTACGGCATCCCAACCTCAATGGGTTATTTAATGCCGGCAAGATTTTTTAAAAGGTTATTGATGGTAATATATTTTCTTTCTTCAAAAATGTATTGATGATATTTTTTTCAAAATCTATTGCTGGTCATCTATTGTTGGTAATAAAACTTTGAAGACAAATTTATTGCTGCTAATAATTTTTACAAAAATATATTGATGGTATTAAAATCTATTAAAATCTATTTTTTCATTTTTATAGTGTTTTGACCCCAGTTAGTGGGGGGTAACTATTTGCCCATAGCTGGGTCCCTAACAGGTGCTAACACCTCGGGTCAGGGTGGACCTGGAAACACCAGCAATTAAGAGGTGGTTTCACGCTCTTCAAAACCTCTTCATCGGAGGCCTTTCTGTTAAATGTAGTTTATCGTCTTACCCAGGACGCGGATGTAGTTTGTCGTCTTACCCAGAACGCGGATGTAGTTTGTCGTCTTACCCATGACTGATACGGGTTAGCATTTTTATTTAAAAAATGAACCTTTGGAAACAAAATTCACTAAGTGTTCATTCATTTAAAAGTTAAAACCCGACTTCAACACTGGTGACACCAAGGTGACAGGGAAATCAATACCCATATGTGTGCATGCGGCCGAGAGGTTAGAACGTTCGCATTTTTGGAAAGTGACTGAAAACCATACAACGAGTTGACCCTGTTATTCATCATGACGGTCGTCTTCGAGTATAGCAGAGGTTAGCAGTGAATATTTCGAAGACAGTAGGAAAGCTTTGTTCAGGTTAGCAGTGGATATTTCGATAAAAGTAGCAGAGCATAGTTCGTCCTTCCGTTTCTCTTCGCCTGACAAGCTGGACTGGACATTCGGGTAGAGTGAACAAAAATGGCCGCCTTTATACACGACGGATTGAATGTTCTACGTCTTCTGATTGGTTAACCTTCTATCGGTGGAATATAAAATGAGTTCAGTCATTTGAGCTAACTCACTACATATATATATATATATATATATATATATATATATATATATATATATATATATATAAACTGTAACAGATCCAAGCCTAGTGAGTGAAATTGGGCCGACGATAGTTGCGCTAGAACGAAATCACCAGTCATCATGGCCGAGGGTTTGAGTGTGCTGGATTTGTTGATCATTCTATATAATACGCTCTTTCTCAGAAACTCAGCATAGTTGCAGTATAATAAGCACAATTGCACCTGAGCAAGCGCCTGCTATAGAGATTGGCTAGTCACCCTAGTAGACGGGTATCCTCGAATACGAGTGGCCAGCTATACCCTCATTCCATATTAATAGATTTGGGAAAATATATTTAAAGTTTGACATGTGAAAACATTCTTATGATAGTAAAGAGTTAAGAACATATGCCGTCATCGGCAAACGCCGATCTTTCGTAAAAATTCGGCCAGGGCCTGTGTCTTGGAGAGGACACATAGTCAGCGTGCTGTTCTGCAGATACGAGACTTGGAGCCTCTACTCCAGACAGGAACGACTTCTCGGCATCTTTCATTTGCGCTGTCTGAGACCCATTCAGGGCATCAATTGGTTCGTCGGGTCACCAATGCACTAGTTCTCACCTGTGCCCGGTTACCAAACCTACACTTCCTTTCAAACAGCACAGTCCCTGCTGGCTTGGGCATGTGCACCGTATGGCGGATGGGAGGATCCCGAAGAGGGTAGGTCGGTGAACTCATCTTCGATTCGATGCAAAAGTGACACGAATGTTATGGACATGTACATCAACAGATGGGAAGACGTTACGAACGATCACTCACACTTGAGATGCGATTTATACTGAGGGCTGGAGCAAAGAAACAGCTGAAGTTATATCGGGAAAGGAGATGTTAAAATGAATTCGTTGCAATCAAGACTGGCATGTTGGAATTTTGGGGTACACTGTGGGTGTACTAATGAGCCATCCAAAATGAGCTGACTCATTTTATAGTTTACCAATAGAAGGCTTAACCAATTAGAAGGCTCAAAATATTCAGTGCGACGTGTATAAAGGCAGCCATGTTTTTTTTCCCGAATATTCAATGATAGCCAGCCTTTGATATCGAAGACTGAAGAATTACAGAACAGCTGCTGGTGGTATTGGCGATATAGTCAGATTCAGTAGAGTGTCTGACTCGTGAGTATTAATCTTTAACGTTGTTTCATTGAACAAATTACGTACTGCGCTGTATTCTATATTCATAGACTATAGTGAGCATGGTTAGCATATGTTTAACATGAGCGCTCCTATGTGGACCTGTACTAGCATAACGTTTTGAGAACAGATCCATAGTCTCTTGACACTGACAAATGCCACATATATCTGACTGTGTTAAATGGATCTTGTAAAATATACGGATATTTCAGAATGTGTAAATGAAATCTGATAAAATGTGAAAAAAAATCTGCCTTTAGCTGATCTCTTTAAATTATGAAATCTAACTTGCTTTCGGTGGAGGAATTAATTGCACTAAAAGCTACTTTCTTGTGTTTAACAAGTTTTAATTACTTCATGCCGTAGATGATTTTCTTTGTTTCTTTTTTGTGATATAATTAGGCAGCTTTTTTCATCATGGATTATTTTTTTGAAAGGCGGGGGTCTTTTTACTGGGAAAAATGATTAATATAATTCCTGCAATAGAAAACTGTGATGAGTAATTTCAAGAATAGCACACATGATGCCAGAGGCACACAAGCAGAGATTTATAAAAAGTTTATTGCAAAAAGCTTATACTATTTACATTCACTGTTAAGGAATATTATAGTGCTTATTGTACTTTTATTTTATTTTTTATTTTTTATTTTTTTATTAATTTCATTTTTGTATGTACGGGAATATATATATATATATATATATATAT
>OZ010613.1:61350614-61373114 GCA_963932145.1 Acanthosepion lycidas | reverse complement strand
ATTAAAAGTTATGCTATTTCTCCCAGTGATTCATTCTTCCCGATTAAAGGTGTGTACACCCATTAAAAGTCACCCCATATCTCTCAATGGGTCGTTTAGAACGAAATGAACGAGTAGAACTTACTGTCATGGCCGCTCGCTTGCCATGATGTTTCTGATCCAAGAGGTTCTGCTGCTTTCATTCCTAAACAACAACCTTGAGTGGCACTTCTGGCTTATTCTGGGTGATAGAAAATAAATAAAAAACACACCTAAACAATCACGCCCCACTAAAACACACTCAAAAACTTAGTCGACTTTTCGGCTCTTTTTATCTTCTTTTTTATTATTCCCTTTTTATTGCCCTTCACAGAAATTAGTCATGGTTCTTCATCTGAAACTCAAACTCAAACAAGATAAAGCGATACATCTAAAATTCTCTTTTCCGTGTTGAATTCGGCAAAAGAAAGAAGGATACCTTGCATGAAGGGTGAATCAATGCACCTGCTGGCACTGATCAAGTGCTTTTTGTATTTTGGTTTTTTACACCATACGCCACTCCAGCCTACCAACCATTCCCACAAAATGGTATTGTTGAATGGAACTGGAACAGTTGCCATAGACTTCATAATATACGTGATGGGAACGGTATGAATCCAAATCCCAACGGAAAGAGGTGAAGAGCAAGGATGTTAGAGCAAATTATGAAGCCATCCGTTGTTGTAAACCAATGCAACTTATCATTCGCTTGTGTCGATTTCTACAAGGTGGAATCTATGAAATCAGTCAGTATATTGATACATACATACTAAAGACTTATATATATATATATATATATATATATATATATATATATATATATATATATATATATAAGTTCTGCCATATTTATGGGATAAAGTGCTCAATATCAGAGATAGAGCGTGTGAAAATATAAAGGTGAACATTGAATTAAACATAGAATTAAAATGGAGCAAGAGAGCATGATGTTTAGATGTAACAGAGTCTATCTTCTTCCCTTACTTTAAAGTACTTTTCATTAAAAAAAACATTTTGAATTAATGCAGTTACTGATATAACAGAACTAATCTGTATTTATTCAATGGAAGTTGACCGAGGACATAAAAGGGGAAAACAGGCCACAATTATTTTGAAGTTCTTGAAATTCAATTTGTCTGCATGCTACCAGGAATGTAAAAGGGGAAACATATCATTTTTGAGTTATTAATTTTAAACTTTACAGTATATATATATATATATATATATATATATATATATATATATATATATATATATATATACACACATACACACACACACACACATATATATATATATATATATATATATATATGAACAAATATACTCGTAAGGTGTCCTATATTTATGGGATAAAGTGCACAATATCAGAGATAGAGCGTGTGTAAATATAAAAGTGAACATTGAAGTCAACACTTAGAGGCGACAGGCTGTTTCATGCTAGATGCAATCGTCAGGCAACGACGATTGCGTCTAGCATGAAAGAGACTGGTTCCACTTCCGTTTATTTAGAGATTCTTGGTAAAATCCGGTGGAGAATCTGCAATGTTGTTGCTCCTGCCCTGGCATCACGACTCCAGTCACTTTGCTACCGTCGTAACATTGTTTTCGTGTCTTTTCTGTAAGTACTTTCATGTTAATTGTCGGATGAGCTCTTACGTATGGTACCGAGACATTATGAATTTGAGCTCAGAACTAGTTTGGCAAAAAGGTCTCATTACTTTATAGTTGAAGTGACTAGATGTAACTGTATATTTTATGATATGAGTTCATTTTTTTTTTGCTCTTTTCACTTGTAGAACTACATTTCGGCTGCATACTTTCCGAAATTTGATCTTCAAATATTTAAATGCAATGTCGATCGTTATCTACTGTCATCCGGCTTACGCTTCTATTGTTCTCGCTCATTCATAATGTTTTAAGTTTTTAAGTATCTGTCTATATTTCTGACATGAGGTATTATGTACATATTTACTTTATTCGGACTATTCTCCTCATATTTCTTGCCATATTTATCACAACGTTTCGGCCCTTCAGTATCTGTCTATATTTCTGAGATGATGTATTATGTACACTATATAAATTATTCGGACGACTGTCCTAATCTTTGTTGCCATATTTATCACAACGTTTTGGCCGTTGTACGCTTCGGCCTTCTTCAGATGGTTGGAATGTCGAACTCAACCCTTTATTTCGCTCGCTGGGGTAGACTTTTCTAGTTCCACGTGCCATGTCTAATGGATATCAGTTATAAGTTATCTCCTGTTATTTCCCCTCTCCAAGACCACTGCCTTAACCAGGTATTGAACTGACACTCTTTGGATCATTTCACTGGATCTAACTAACGCCTTTATCCACTGTGTTATGCATCCTTCAGGATACATAAGTTTAAGTTAAAATTTTTCTCATATTCTTTCAGACTCAGAAGTCCCCTATCTCTTAGGGGTTTTATCGCCTTGCTTGGCGGGGAAATGATTAGTTTGCATTTGAGTGGGAAATGGTCCCTGAATAATCTGTGTTCTGCTAGCTTTTCAAACGAAAACTGTAAGTCGATTGAAGATGGTAAAACATTCTATATGGTTTGGCGATGTTACTATAATTTTATTTGTGTTTCTAGTACAAAACTTTCAAACGTATTTTGCGTTCATCTGTTGGATGACCTGCTTTCGTATTTCGGAGACTTTAATTTGAATATTCAAGTGAATTGCAGCAGGTCTATCTTTGCTGAAACAACACCGCCATTATCACAACACCACGGCAATAATCATTTTGTTGATTGTTATAAAGTCGATCTTGTTCTTTCTTTCTTCTCCTGAGCTAGAAGATCAATCATTTTATCGCCTAGGAAGCACCTGATGCAGTCTGATATTTTATTTCTTTAAGCGGCTGAAATTAGACAAAAAATGGAGTATTGCTTCCGTGTCTGGCGCTACTCATTCATCACTTTCAAGCTCCGATAGAGTAAAGAAATAATATATGCTGTCTAGTGAACAAAGATTTATTTTCCATAACACGTCTTACACACATATGCAGCGTTAGAAGCATATTTCTAGAATTAGGGGTCATATGCTTAAAACGGATCCCTACCTCAAACGCCTACTGCGTCTGAAGCTCAGACTCGAGCTTGTATTGGTTCCATCTTAAAACATGTTGGAAGAAAAGTCGATTACTTGTAACGCCACAGAAAATACCAAACTCCCGCTGAAAGGCTCTGTCTTTGCAAGAACCATCTCAGATCCAGAATGGAATATTCTTACCATATTTGGGCTGGTGCTGCCCAGTCCTCACTCTCCAGCCTCGACAGATTTCAAAATCAGTTACACAGCCTTGTGGGTGATGAACCTTTGTCCCATAGACAAAACGTTGATATCCCCTCAGTATTTTATCAGTATTAGTATGGTAGATATTAAATGACTTACATTTCTTAACTGCACCATTTCAGACGTTCACAGCTAAGACTATCCATCAAGCTATGTTCACAATGGCAAACTATCCCCATTCCCTTCACCTTCCTTTGGCAACGAGAAAGTTCCACGCAGACAGCTTCTTCCACAAAACTGTTTCTTTGTGGAACAAACTCGCAACTACAATCGTGATCTCAAGTATAGGATCAACGGATTTATATCCAATACGTCCTTATAATATGACCTTCATAATTCAGCCTTCCTCCTCCTCCCTTACAACAATGTCGTTTAGTCGCCCTTTACTCTAAGTGGCCCTGGTAAGAGCTGAACTAATAGTACTAAAATATTTTCTAATGGTGATTATTTGTAAATATCACTGTGGAGTCTGTCGCGTTGTAGTTTAGAAAATTGCTTTCGCTTGCTTTATTCCTCGTAGTTTTATCTTTACTATTCGTATGTATTCTGTGCTTGGGAATGTTTTTAAGTGCAGAACGATACAGCTAAGTGGTGTGTTGATGGTTGAGTAATCTATCTGTTTTTATAAAATCTGCTACCGGGCTCGTAGCAGTCTACAGATCTGTTCGGTGTTATTTAAACCAATTTTTAGGTCTTTCGTGGCCATTTGCTGTGCCACAATATAATTATTTTTCTCCGCGTTCTTTATGATATCCAAGTGTTTTGTTCCTTTTCCTATTTTTGAATTGGGGATGCCCGTGTTAATGATAAATGTTTGTGACCAGCTCTGATCATTGATAACTACTTGTGTGTTGTAAATCTCATTCATTTTTCGTTTTTTTTTATTTCAGACACTATCCGAATAGCCATGATACGGACAAAGAAAAATGAAGTTATAATAGACGTCCTTCATCATCATCATCATCATCTTTTTCTTCATTTTCATCATCTTCTTCTTCTTCTTCTTTTTTCTCCTTCTTCATTTTCTTCTTCCTCTTCGTTTTCTACTTCTTCTTCATCTTTTTCTTCTTCTTTTTCCTCTTATTATTATTCATCATCATCTTCTTCATTTTCTTCTTCTTCTTCTTTTCTTCTTCTTCATCATCATCTTTTTCTTCTTATTATTATTCTTCTCCTTCTTCTTCATTTTCTTCTTCTTCTTCATTTTCTTCTTCTTCATTTTCTTCTTCTTCTTCTTCTTCTTTCAGGACGCTGGCGATCATAGCACTCCATTTCCTGTCTTTTGTAAAGCTTAATTTGTTTTACTTACATTATATACATTATTCAGAGTGTTGTTCCTTATCTTCATTGTCATATTCACAACGTTTCGGCCATTGTACGCTCTAGCCTTCTTCAGGTGATTGGAATTTCGAGCCGAATGCTTTATTTTATCCACCAGGGTAAATTGTTCGTTGTGAATATGGCAATGAAGATGAGGATAACAGTCCGAATAATGTAAATAATAAAAGTAATCATAATATTTCATCTCAGAGACATACAGACTGAAACGTTGTCGATATGTTAATGAAGATGACGATAACAGTTTGAATACTGTAAATAATAAAAATAATCATAATACTTCATCTCAGAGATATAGAGACTGAAACGTTGTGAATATGGCAATGAAGATGAGGATAACAGTCCGAATAATGTAAATAATACTAGTAATCATAATACCTCATCTCAGAGATATAGTGACTGAAACGGAGGGAATATGACAATGAAGATGAGGATAACAGTCCGAATAATGTAAATAATGCAAGTAATCATAATACCTCATCTCAGAGATACAGAGACTGAAACGTTGTGAATATGACAATGAAGATGAGGATAACAGTTCGAATAATGTAAATAATCATAATACCTCATCTCAGAGATATAAACAGATATTAATAATTTTTGTTTTATTGCTATATCTTCTAAACTTGAATCAACCATCCATTCATTCAAGATAGGACTTCCTTTGTATCCTTCTCTCTCATCTATATTCAACCTCTCCTGTTGGTATCAATTTTTTAAGCCGTCTTTTCTCATAATACCCCCGAAGTTTTAACTGTCTCCTTTTGATGTTAAGTATAAGTGTCTTTTTTCTTTCCATTATCACTAGAATTTTAATGCTGCTCACTTTTGGTCCACGGTATTCTCGGCATTCTTCTGTAGAACGACATTTCTATTGCTTCAAGTTTCTTCTTAATCCGCGATGAGATTTTCCAGCATTCGACAAAATCCAAAGTCGGATATTCAATGCGATCGGTCCTGACTTGGGGTCACAACATCAGTCAATTTCTCACCGATGTAATATTCCCTCTGTCTTTTCTATAAAGATTTTCATGGCATCTGCTCTGACGGGCTATTTCCACTGGTGCCCCGACTGCATGAATTTAAGCGGGCTACTAGTTTGATATCTTGGTCCAACCCTTTTACTGTTGAAACAGTTAAATATAACCACATCTTCTACTCCAGCAGCTTCTTTTCTCGCACTTCCCGACAATGGAACTCCCTTTCTCTTACTTGCTTCCCTGATAATTATAATCTTCAAAAATTTATTTTTAAAAAGTCTTCTGCTGCCTTGATCCCCGTCATTTCTGTTTTTTTTTTATACTTGCCTCAACACACCCTGTAGCCAATTTTTTCCTTCCTTTCACTCACCGTATCCCCCCTTTCGTACTAGTCGCACTCCTGCATTGCTATTGTTGAAATGCTTAAAAAATATAGGAGGACTGATATTACATAAAATGTCAGTATTCTTTTCTTTGCTGTTAACGATATTTTTCTTTTCTTTATACTTTGCTTAGCGTTTAGAAGACACCCTTTTTTGCGGAGGGGAGAATAGATATGTTCTGCATAAGCAATATTTTCAGCAAGACATCTATTCTCCAATGTTCTATTTGTCATTGAATCTATTTCCTATGAAGTGGAAGGAGGAGAAAATAATGAAGAAGAAGAAAGCAATTAAGGGAAGAGAAAAAAAACGAGGAAGAAATAGAAGAAAAACTGTGAGAAGGAAAAATGAAGAGAATAAGAATAAGAGTACAATGAAGAGCAAACAATGAATAAGAAGAAGAAGAGGAACACAACGAAGAAGAAGAAGAAGAAAGAAATGATAGATGAAAACAATAAAGAGAAGAAGAAGAAAACAATGAAGCGAAAAAGAAGAAGCAAACATGGAAGAGTAGAACTAGAAAGCAACGTAGGGAAAATAAGAAGAGAAGAATAAAATGATGAAGAGAAGAAGAAAGGAAACAAAGAAAAGAAGAAGAATAGGAGGATAAAAGTAAAAGCAATGAAGAGAAGAAGTAGAAAAAAGCAGATATGATAAAGAAAAGAATGAACAGAAGAAAAAAAGGGGAACAGAAGAAGAAGAAGAAACAATAAAGAGAAAAAGAAGAAACAATAAAGAGAAGGAGGAGAAAATGATGAAGAAAAGGGGAAGAAGAAAACAGAGAATCATAATATGAAAATATTAAGAGAAGAAGTAAAAGAAGAACAAAATGAAAGAGAGAAAGTAGAAAAGAGAGGAGAATCAGAAGAAGATGATAAAGAAAAGAAAATGGAAGAAAGAGAAGAAAACAACAACAACAAGAAAAAGAAGACAATAAAAAACTAAAAATGCAATATTCGAAGAAAGAGAAGAAAAACTTGAACAAGACAGGTGTGAAACCAACTTATTAAAATATGCATCTTATACTGACTTATAATCCAAGCACCTGTGCCTCGAGAGAAAATTTGAGAAAAGAAAGCAGGTGCGAATACTATATAAATAAATAAATAAATAAAACTTATATACTACTACAGTTACTACTACTACTAATAATAATAATAACACTACTACTACTACTAATAATAATAATAACACTAATACTACTACTAATAATAATAACACTAATACTACTACTAATAATAATAACACTAATACTAATACTACTACTACTACTAATAATAATAATAACACTACTACTACTACTAATAGTTCAATTGCTGATGAGCCAGCAACATAAACATGAAGAAGAAAAACGGAAGAGAAGAGGCCGTCTCTGCAGAGAAATCAGACAGTAAATCATAGAATAAAAGAATGAATATTTATGAAGTTACGACAGGGAAATACAAACGATGTGGGTTCGATCGAGGTAACCAATAATTAGTAGCACAAAAAAAAAAAAAAAAAATCTAGAAAAAACTTTTGAAAATATTTTGCCATTTCAACCGCAGTACTTCCTAGCAAAAAAAAAAAAAAAAAGAAGAAGCATATTCAATAATAGTAACTGCAAAAAAGAAATTTCCAAATAGTTGACAAAAATACTTCACCAGAATATAGATTTAACATGAACGATTTTCCAGGACAATGGCCGATGGTTGAAAAAAGGTATGGATTAGGTAAAGAGTGTTTGGAATTGTACAAGTAACGACAAAAGTATTAGATCAATTAGAAATACAGGGAAGGCTTGAACTATAAAAACTCACGTGTTGATGAGGTCAACTGTGATAATGAAGAAGTTGTTGGAGATCTGAGGAGATTTGCTTAATCCTCAGGGATAAGTGAGCATGAAGATGTACGAATAATATTAGGTTGGTGCATAAATAATGACGTAATAATGTCGTTTTTTGACGTATTTTTTAACGTCAAAAAACGATATTATTACGTCATTATTTTTGCACCAACATAATAAAAAAAAATAAAAAATAATAATAAAAAAAATAATATAAAAATAATAATAATAATAATAATAATAATAATAATAATAATAATAATAATAATAAATAAATAAATAAAGCCCTTCGTAAAGTGTAGGCTATACTTGTCAGAACAAGTTTTGTATCTCCTTGAGGCATGGACTTCCAGGAATCCCTTCAATTAGTCTACTGGAATCTTTTCCAACCATTCCTAGAGCTCCAACTACAACAGAGATTGTTGATGTTCCCATATGCCACATTTTCGAGATTTCTATTTCAAGGTCCTTGTATTTTGGACAGCTTTTTGAATATCTTCAAAGATACGTTGCAGTCAGCAGGGACTGCCATATCAATAAGGAACCCCTTTTTTGTTTGTGGTCTTTAATAAAAAACGGTTGGCCTTGATAGTTCTGTCAGTGTGTATTGTGTAATCCCATAGAATTTAACAGGTCCTATCGCCGTAACCGGGTTTGGGTGGTGTTCATACCATTCAGACCCGGTTACGGAAGGGCTTTATCTACGTAATCTAGATATATCTACGTTATCTACGTATTTTTTTTTTTTTTGTCAGTGGAAAGTGTCATGATGCTATTTCTAACCTTAGGTCCCTGGGCGGGACCCGGAAAGAAATGTGTAAACGCCAGAAATCAAAGGAAATAATAATAATAGCATTTAAAAGTGACCGATGTTATATTGTTATCATTGTCATTATTATTGCCGCTGCTATCATGTTATTGATCTGCATATTATGTAATTTGTATTAACTGCTAAAACTGCATTAGTATTGTTAATGTTTTAATAATTTAACATAAATCTAGATTTCTTTTATATTTACTTTCTGTTGTTTTTATCTTTCTCTTAACGACGCTTTTGTTTAAATTACAAAAGCCCCCCCCTCGTCGCAGTCATTTAATCAAATTGCAGAAAGTTACATGACAGGTACAGCTGAGAGGAAGAAGAATGCAGTAATAATAATGATAATAAAGGTAATAATTGTAGTAATATTAATGATGATAATAATATCATATAATTTATAATTTGTATATATTAGTATGTATATGCATGTGTACTCGTTTATGTATATATATATATAAGGTTGGTGCAAAAATAATGACGTAATAATGTCGTTTTTTGACGTATTTTTAAAGTCAAAAAACGACATTATTACGTCATTATTTTTGCACCAAACTTATATATATATATATATATATATATATATATATATATACCTACATACATACATACATACATACACACACACACACACACACATATATATATATATATATATATATATATATATATATATTTAAAGAAAAACAGACCACTTTAATGTTCCATTGTTATAATTTATTTCACCAGAGAGTTTCATTTCCTTTGGATCATCAGACCTCACTTCCAAGGAAGAAATCTTGTTAATCCGTATGGATAATCCCAATGAGTATAAAATCCGGAGAGTTCAATCTCTTGGTAATTGAGCTCTCCGGATTCCATCCTCCTTGGTATTATCCGTACGGATTACCAAGATTTTCATTAATTTATATATATATATATATATATATATATATATATATATATATATATATATATATATATATATATATATATATGTAGCTGTGCAATCACGAAGCCACAAGTCATCGTAGCCGAGGGCTTGAGCGCGCTGGCTTTGTTCAAATTGTTGATCACGCTAGATAACATACTTATTCCCAAAAAAACTGTAACTAAGGTCTGCTCAGCAAAGTTGCAGTATAAACCACACATGGTCTCTGTGGGTGCTGAAGAAACACAAATGCACCTGAGCAAGTGTCTGCAATAGGAAATGACTAGCCGCCCTAGTAGAAGGGTATCGTCGAGTAGGAGTGGCCAGCTATACTATTATTATTATAATATAAGCGTGTATACTGGTTAGTATAAAACCGCAAATTAAAATTTAGATTAATAATATTTTAATTTTAGAGACATATTACCAGATTATATTATTTGTTGATATACCTGATAAGTAATTGGTACCTAATAGTTTTATTGCTTTTTGGCGCAAATCTTTTTTTTTTTTTTTACCTGATTCGGGCAGAACTTTGGGCAGATATTAGACTCTTATAAGCCAGTAATAGAAAGAAGAAAAAGAAAAAAGAGGAATGCTATAGCAGTAGTTATCATAGTGGCGGTAGTAGGGACGATGGTAGAGGTGGTCATTGTGGTGTGTAGTGACTTATAGGTTATTTTAATGGTCTTTATGTATTAATTTATATAAAAATATAATCCATACAATGCAAATAGAGTATATATTTTTAATATGCAATATGTACATATTAAAGGTATTCTATGTATATATGTGTACATATATGAATATAGGATTTATATTTATATATATATATATATATATATATATATATATATATATATATATATATATATATATATGTAAATGTATATATGCATATATACGCACACACAAATTTTCCAGACTCCATTATACTAGTGGAAAACACAAATATATTAACTGCATCCACTTGCAAAAAAGATTAAAAATAATGGAAGCTTTAATAATAAAAAAGAAAAGGGCAACTCTTAATAATATTAACTACGAACAAAGCCACAATGTGCTGACCGTATTCGGAAATTAAAAACATCCCTACAAAACACTAAAACATATACTTAATGCACACACTCAATTAAGGTGAAAAATCGAATCATCCTTGATAATGGTTAAATGTATAGCCGAAAGCGCTCGGAAATATAAAACATTTGGACAGTTCTTACACACACTTTGTCCAGAAAAGAAAGCTCTTGTTCGAACACAAGAAAAATTAAATAAAAAGCTTAACCGTAGTACCTTGTCTGTCGTTTTTAATGTTACATGCATAAACGAAGGATTGCTGCCTAAATATACAGATATATATATATATATATATATATATATATATATATATATATATATATATATATATGCGTGTATATGTTCATTGATTAGTATAAATCCGCAAATTAAAATTTAGATTAATAATATTTTAATTTTACAGACATATAACCAAATTATATTATTTTTATGTTGATATTATGTTGTTTTTTTTATTTATGTTGATATACCTGATAAGTAATTGGTACCTGATAGTTTTATTGCTTTTTGGCGCAAATCTTAATTTTTTTTCCCTGATTCGGGCAGAACATTGGACAATTAGACGCTTATTACCCAGTAATCCATCGCTTCAGAAGTTTGAGTTATTAGCACATATTCTGCGAAAAGATCTCTTTGTTGGAAGATGCATGGTCGTTTTCGAAACGTAGTTTAGTTGTGGCACAAGGTTGAAAATATGGTCCACCCGGTGAGGATCAAACTCACTATTCAGTCGTAATTGATTTAGTGAGACATGCTGGCTAGACATTGCATCACGTTGAACTACCCAATTCAGTAGTCGTATGATTTAATAGAGAGAACTCATAATCTCGTCTGTAAACGAAAAACAGACCAATAAAATGTACAATAATAATAATAATAATAATAATAATAATAATAATAATAACAATGAAGAAGAAGAAGAAGATAGACGAGAGACAATAAGCAAATGACATCTCCATCATAAGTTAATGACACAAGATAACAAATAAGGAACACAAGATTGCTTGAGTGGTTGGGAATGGCGAACACTTGAGAATTGTGCAAAAGATTGGAATTTTATTATACAAACCACATGCTCAAACAAGAACTTTTCTTAAAGAATGCAATACACACATTTACTGAAACTTTAAAATAAAACTACTGACCCCGTCAAGACAAAGAGACCCTGTTTAAAAGTTCAAAGTTTACAACGGAGCTATTTTAGGCTAGGTTGTTTATAACTCCGGGTATATAATGGCTTAGGCTAGAATATACCCAATCCCAATATAAGATGTATATTATTAAAAAAATAGTGGACCCTTGTGTGGTAATGAATATGAAAAGCTAGTGTGGTACCCTGTCGGATTTCCAATTATTTTTCTCAAACCAAAGTGCTCACTTTGACGCTCACATCGCTTTCATCCGGCTGCGCACATCCACTACTGCCCAGAATGCCACGGTAATAAAAAATCTTTTCTGACCAAACAGGAAAAACCTACGCGCATTTTCGCAGTAAACGTTTCTGCGCCAGTGACTGACAGCGCTGAATACACCTACAAAGGCAGATATGGCTAGATTAACACAAGCGATGGACCCCAACGACTCGAAAGGCCGTCAGCTCTGACACCGATGCGCTTCCACCTACAGCGACGCCTTTGTCAACGAAGAAATCGGCGGCAGCATCAAGGCTAACTCTCGATACTACAATCCGATAATTTGTGAAATATTTCTCCCAGGAGTCTCTCTCTCTCTCTCTCTGTCTCTTTCTCCCTCTCTCTGTCTCTTTCTCCCTCTCTCTCTACTATATATCAGTGTTGATTCTCTCCACGTTTCTATCTCGACTACCACCTTGTGTTATAATCTGTACGAACTCTCAGTCTCCCGCGACTGATATCTGATAACCCGTAATGAACAAAGGAACCAACCCTGTAAATCGCGGGAAATAAAAACTATTTCTCAAGAAAGTTGTTCGAAAGTAATTGCAAAAATAAGAGCAGGTTGCCAAAAGAGGAAGAGCGCCAAGAAATACAGTAAAGTAAATGGAAAATTTTAAATATTAATAGCATCTTTTAACGAGTAATCTTCAATAGTTGAATATTTACATGCAGTATCATATAATTTAAGGTTATTGGGATTTTTTTCTTACTAAATCGTTTTTTTAACGATATTTGTATTTCAAATAATTATCATGTGTGTATTTCCTCATTCAATTTTTACATTTTTATTGCAATAAAGAATTTTTCAATATGAGTTTCTTACAAGTTCTTTTCTTATTTAAGAGAGTTTAAGAATTTCTTTATTGTACGACGACGGGGTGACACTTGCTGAAAAAAAAGCCCCATACTATTCTTCAAAGGCGTTATTAGTTCTAGGCAATTCAGCAAGATCACATACGTATTTTAAATAGAGGTATTTCGAATTCTCTTTTCCGTTATTTTTCATTGAAACAATTTACAATTCGATTAAATGATTTTCGAATAATTATTTTCGAACAATTTATTAATACATATTTGCAAAAAGTAAGATCATGTTGTCAAAATATCAACAACGTCAAGAAATACTTAAATCTAAACGGAACGATTAAAAGATTAGTGGCATTCTTTAATGAGAGATCTTCATTCTTTTGTATATTTGTGTGTCGTATCAAAATAACTAAAGGGTTTTTTCTTGCTAAATTGTTTTATTAATATTTGCATTTCGAATAATTATAATTTGTGTATTCCTTTTTTTAATTTTTACATTTTTATTGCACTTGCATTATTTACCGATATTTAGGTTTAGGCTGTTGTACACTACGACCTTCTTCTGGTGATTGGATCTCTGATATGAGGTATTATGATTACTTGCATCATTTACATTATTTGGACTTTTGTCCTCATCTTCATTGCCATATTCATAACGTTTCAGCCGTTGTACGGTCCGGCCTTTTTCAGGTGATTGGATGTCTGAGATGAGGTATTATCATTTACTTGCATTATTTATATTATTCGGGCCGATATCGTCATCTTCATTGCCATATTCACAACGTTAAGGCCGTTGTACGCTCCGGCATTCTTCAGGTGATTGTAATTTCGAACCAAATCCTTTATTTCGTCCATCGTGGTCGATAGTTCTATTTCCGCGAGCCATGATTATTCCGGAAGTCTCATTTGTTTCAATTGAATCCAACCCTCCAAGTTTCGTGTCCTTCTATTGAATTTAAAACTCTTTGGGTCTAGTCATTGCATGTAACCAACATCTTTATCCAATGTACCTTGTTAATCAAGTCTTATGGACGAAATAAATGGTTCGTTCGAAATTCCAAGCAGTATTAATTCAAAAATCGAGAAATGTATCCTTGTAATAGGAATAAGCTTGTCAATTTTAGAGGACACCGTTTCCCTTTATCCAAGATCGGGTATTAATTGAAAAAGATGAATTCGTTTCTAAAAACATACCTAATTCCTTTTCGATAGGTTAATATCATCCATTACCACTAGATAGGGACACTCAGATTACGTTCCAGTTCAGAAAATCATTTATTGGTGTGAATATTAAAAAGTGTTATACTTTATATATCCGTTCCATTAAGTAAGCTATCCCGGTTTATTTTGGATTTGACTAATCAAATAATCGGGAACGTATCTTATCTGGACTTATACACAGGTTCCATTAAAGTTTTATGGATTTGTGAGTAATATCTTTGTTGATTGTTTTACCGACCTATAAACATTTATGTTTTTTTAATGCCGAAATCTAAATATTTTGTACGCAATCATTTTTTTCAGATAATTATTGTTTTAGTGATACATGTTTTACTAATTAACCCATAGCTGGGGAGAAGAGGTAAATACATGCCTTTTCCATGGGTAATTGCGCAATTGCGCGTTAGTAAATAAAAAGGACCCAAGTGTAATTGGAACTCAGCACTCCTATTAACAATTTTCAGCCATTATTCATTAAACAAGCGAAACATCCAAGCTCAGAGAACCTGATATTCCCATGCTTTCAACCAACTCTGTATTTACCGTGCTCGACGTACGGGAACCGGTGTTTCAACGTGATATGCCCGCAAGCAATGTGTGTAGCATAAATGATGTCGTCGCAGAAAACTGTTACCATATACTTTCACACAAAGGTATAAAAACATATCTGCATTACCCACCAACTATGGGTTAAATAACTGTTGTAACCAAGTAGTTGATTAAGGAATAACAAAACAAGAGGCTGCAGATAAATTGTATATTGAACAGTAAATACAACAGAAGTGTGTTACACGATTTGAAGTGTGTGTCGGTTGACCAGCGTTCAAACTATATCACCGTTAATATTTAACAGCCTGCTCACGAGGATTATATGTGGACCACCAGAGCGCGTAGGCTTGGCCAAAAAATCCCCGTAGAATCCGCATAAACGGGTTCGGGTCTGTCTACCTCTCCGGACGAAACTCTGTCCTTCGGAACAGCGTCGTCTGGGTTCCTCTCTGACAAAGCATAGAGTTCGAAAGAAGCTGCGAAAAGCCGCAGTAGAACAGTGTAAATCACTGTTAATATTTAATAGCCCCACTACGAGGGATATATGTGGCACAAGGCCGAGTTTAACGTGGGTCATCCGAGCCCGTAGGCTAGGCCAAAAAATCACCGTAGAACCCGCATAAACGGTTTCGGGTCTGTCTACCTCGGCTAGCCTCGTCCGGGTTCCTCTCTGCCCAAAGCAGAGATTTCGACAGGAGCTGCGAACAGTCAAAGTCTATATCACCGTCATATTTAACGGCCCCACCACGTGGGTCGTATGTGGCACAAGGCCGGGTTAGTGTGGGTTCTCCGAGCCCGTAGTCTCGGCAAAAAATATTCTCTTTGAACCCATATAAACGGGTTCAGAGCCTGTCTACCTCCCCCGGCGAAACTTTGCCATTCGGCAAAAATTCGCCCGGGTTCCTCTCTGTCGAAGTAGAGAGTTTGACAGTCATGAACAGTCTATATCACCGTCATATTTAACGCCCCCCCCCACGTGGGTCGTATATGGCACATGGCCGGGTTATTGTGGGTTCTCCGAGCCTGTAGTTTGGCCAAAAATATTCCCTTTTTTCCTTATAAACGGGTTTCAGGGCCTGAAAACCTTGCCCTTCGCCAAAGCTTCGTCTGAGTACCTCTCCGCCGAGGCGGATAGTTCGACAGTCATGAACGGTTTATATCACCGTTACCCTCGAGGCTTACTATTCCTACTACTTTATAGTTAATGGAAGAGTCCATAACAGACTCATTAGGGGGAAGACACTAAAACAATAACAGTATCTACAGGCCTCGCTAGCGCTAGGCGACAACCTGTCTAAGAGAATGAAAACCATCCTGAAATGGGATGGGCTCTAAGGGACTCTTTAGGCCTGGACACCTTCACTTTTGCTACGGCTGCAGTATAGTGATGTCCCAACAAACATCATGGGTTAAATAGAAGGCTAAACTGGTCCCTCAAGCCGTGAGGTGTTAGCCAGGGTAGGACAAATACAAATCGAAATTCAAAACTACCTGAAGAGAGATGGATTACACCAGGCTTCACTTGCCCTAGAGACCTTCACTGCTTCTATAGCTGAAATATATGTGATGCAACAACGGCCCATACGGTTAAATCGTAGAACAGACTGTACCCTCTATCGCTGAGCAACCAGGAGAATTCCTAATTCTAATCCACCTGATAAATTTTAATCCGAGAAGAAATCATTACAGTCCAGCATTACAAATACGGAGCTCACGAGTGTTAAGAAAAATGTTTTTCATGTAATCTCTAGTCTACGCTACTACGTGATCATTGATTAAGTACATTCTGCACATTTTGCACCGTTGTGGTCATCACTATCTTCCTTCCTTGTTGTGGTCACCACAACCTTCCTTGTGGTTCATGGTGATATTCAAGGCCCGTTTCCTTTTGCACCGTGGATTTTGAGGTTACCCTGTCTTTCCTCTCATAAGTTAAAGTGGCAAAACCCACAAGGAACCGGGGGGGGGGAACTAAGAAACTAATCGCTTGATCATTTAGCACATTTTGCACCGTTGTGGTCACCACTACTTTCCTTGTGGTTCATAGCGACATTCAAGTTAGGACAGGGCAATGGCTTGTCACTTCCTTTGGCACCAGGGATATTGAGGTGACCCCGTCCCTCCTCTTGGAAGTTAGAGAGACAAGACCTACAAGGCAGCGGGTGGTTGGAACTAAGAAGAGAGAAAAGCAGGTGGTTGGAATTCAGAGGTTTCCTTCTCCTAGATTGGTTGCCAAGAAAATTGCATCCACTATAGAATACATTTTCACTTAACCTTTAATCTACGCTACAACTTAATCATTCATTTAATCATCTAGGACAATTCTGCATCGTCCTGGTCACCACATCTTTTCCTTGTGGTTCATTGTGGCATTCAAGGAAGAATAATGCAATGGCTTGCCGGTTCCTTTTTTCAACGGGGACGTTGAGGTTACTCAGTCCCTGCACTCAGAAGTTAAAAAGGCAAGATCTACAAGGCATTTAGGGGGTTTAAATTCAGAGTTTTTCTTTCTCGTAGATTTTGCCAACCAAGACTATAGGGCCCAGTCCGTTCTATTATTTTCCTAATGGTATTAGCATTATTATGCAACGAACTAGACTGGAATTCGAACTCGCCTCTCCGATTCATCAATTGCTGCCTCTAGACAATCCTTTATTTCACCATGCTTCCACTTAATATTGGTGTTAAAACGCAATGTTACTACTAATACTGACACTTCTACTACAATTACTACTACTAATAATAATAATGCGACTACTAATACTGATACTAATACTATTACTAATACTGAAACTACTATTACTACTAATAATAATGCGACTACTAATACTGATACTAATATTATTACTAATACTGATACTACTACACCTACTACTAATAAAACTGATACTACTATCATAATACTGATACTATTACTACTACTACTAATAATAATAATGCTACAATATTTATTTATACAAAAAGTATAAAATGTGGCACAAGGCCTAAAAGGGGGATGGGGAGGGACGGTCATCTTCTGTCTTAAATCTAAACTTAGCTAGTCTCAGACATGGACCCAAACACACCGACAATGTCCCAATCACCAAAACAACACATTCACTCCTACCTTTCTTACTACGTCCACCATAATACCTCAAATTCTCTATGAAGTCCTAACTAGACCCCTTATGTACAAATATTGTTCGTGGGGGGAGGGTCATAAAATAACAATTTAAAAGATCCAATAATATATAATAGATCCAATAATAATAATGCGACTAGTAATACTGATACTAATACTATTACAAATATTGATACTACTACTAATACTGACACTACTACCTCTACTATTACTACTATTAATAATAATCCGACTACTAATACTGATATTAATTCTATTACTAATACTGATACTACTACTACTAATAATAATAAGACTGATACTACTATTACTAATAATGATACTATTACTACTGCTACTAATAATAATTAATTTGGTTGGACTGACGGGCAAATGTTAAATCTGAACGAGAATGTAAGTTGTAAATATGTAACTCGATCTTGGCTAAGAACAGGAGACGTTGCGTAAAATGAAAACGACTGAAATACCCGTTAGTATTTGAGGATGGGAAACGGGTACCTAAGAAAAGGTGTAGGACAATTGGACATTAGTGAAAGAGACGACAACTTTATTGAAAAAAAGATACCAAGGAGTGTGCTGGTGTACATCAGGACTTTCTTCATTACTCAAACTGTAAAAATTTTGCTGTCACTTCACATGCGCAGTAAGCCACAATTTATTCCTGTCGTGAAAATGCAAATAATAATAATAATAATAATGGGAGAAAAATAGAAAAAAAAAAATGGACCAATAAAAGGAGTGAAAATCAGACAGTCTTTATTTCTCCAGAAATTCACAAAGCATGACTTGGACTCCAAGGGAAACGAGGCGAATCAGACACGCTGTCCAGATGGCATCAAAAATCGGACATGACTATCATATTTTTTGCATTTCGTTCCGTTCCGTTCCGTTCGGCGTCAGTGAATTACGTTAGAATCTGTTTACTCTTCCTTTCTTTTTTCTCGTCTGTCTTTGCGAATTTCTTAAGGATTTTTTTTTTTACTGTTTTTATTTTCTGCATTCTTAAATAAGAATGTATATAACGCGGTCTCGTAAGTGCGCGAAATTACCAAGTTTAGGTTGTCTGTATATCTATCTCGGTTTCTGTTTGTCTTGCATTCTTACTATATATTTCAATCTATTTATCTATCTATGGCTTCAACCTTCAAAGTCCATTCAAGAACCATCGAGAGAACGGTGAATAAGTTTAAAAAAGAGGGAGAGGTGTGTGTGTATATATATATATATATATATATATATATATATATATATATATATATATATATATATATATATATATATATATATATTCTGTGTGTGAGTGTATTTAGGCAACATTTTTACATTGACGCATGTTTCATCAAATAATATAGACAAGTGTTGTCTATTTATTTTATGTAAATTCTTTTCAAATCGTCTGATAAGCTTAATAACATTATCATTAAAAGACTAAAGAAAATCACCATATTGATACATGTTTTAATCCAATCTAAGCTTTCGTCTTACATAAGCCATTATCAAAGATGACAATTACATTTCAATATATTAAACAATACACGGGCAAAACAATGATGATTGTCTGTTTTTGATTATATGGAAGATTTCCAACCAACGACAAACTGGTGCATACGAGAGGCTGGATTCTTCCGTATTTTAATGATAATGTTATTAAGCTTATCAGACGATATGAAAATAATTTACATAAAATAAATAGACAAATAGACAGCGAAAAAACCTGCCTGTGGATGAAGGTATATATATATATATATATATATATATATATATATATATATATATATATATATATGGGCAGAGTATTGCAAGCATGAAACAGAATGTCGCCGCTTGGTGTTGTTTTATATTTGCATATGGTCTATCCCTGATAGTGAGTACTTTTCTTTTGCCCATACGTATAGTATGTAGTAAAACTATAGTATCATATATATGTATGTATATCTGTGTGTGTGTCTGTGCGCACACACGCACACACATACACATATATATATATATATATATATATATTAAGAGAGAGAGAAATGTAAAGATGTAGTGGATTTTTATTTATCCGACTAATCATATATCCCTTTAAAGGTTATTTTTGTGGATTAAGTAGACGCCCCGTTTATTTATAAAACAGTATATTTATTCATTTTTGTCTACCGGTCTGAAACATTTGAGAAATATTCAACCCTATTATTTTTTATATCTGTTTTAACTGTTTTTTTCTGTAAGAACTTGTGCACAAAGTACTGTTGTAAATGTTTAAAAAACCAATCATCTAGGGTTCAGGAACGGATTAATCCCTTTTACATTGATTACTATGGGGGAAATAATTTCGGATTACGAACAATTCGGGCTACAGACAGCCGTCAAGAACAAATAAATTTCGTGACCCGAGGTAACACTGTTGACTTCTGTGCATGTCATTCGATTTTCTTTCTGTATGTCTTTTAAAAAAATGTCCTTTAATCAGTCTCATATGATTTGCTCGCTGGATTAGGCTACGCCTGCTCATGATTTCGAACACTTTCTCGGTGCCATAACGCCTAGATATGGTTTCATCTTGATAAGCAAAGATATTGTATATTGGGCCTCTTTATACAATCAACAGATTGTTCAGATAAAATACTAAACTGGAAACTCATCAGATTTGCAGTGAAGTGAAGCCGGATTTTCAACGGATCTCTTTACAAGTCGCTGATACCTATCAATCATTTTTGTAATTGTTTTGCGCCTGTGTTAATAAACATTACACTTTATCTGCTAAATCAGCTTCACGAGCGATTTTAAAGATTGAATCTCGCCAATTGGCTATAAATTTGAGATTGTGATATTCAAAATATCTTTAATCATTTCCCTCAATGTTTCTTGTAGGAATACAAGTATTTTCTTTTCTTGGCATAAGCGTGAAAACTCTGTCCAAATGTTCTATATATCCGAGAGTTTTCAGCTATTCTCTTCGCCATTTTCCAGGTTTTCTCTAACTGAATATATATTAGGTTGGTGCAAAAATAATGACGTAGTAATGTCGTTTTTTGACGTATTTTTAAGGTAAAAAAACGACATTATTACGCCATTATTTTTGCACCAAGACATTTTTATGTTTATACATTCTTTTTATAGATACAAATATTTAAGTAAATGCTCTGTTTATAATCCTGTCGGAGGACGAATATTTTCTATGAATATTTACGGTAAATTTTATTTAATACTGTTTATTATAAACAGAGCATTTACTTAAATATTTGTATCTATAAAAAGAATGTATAAACATAAAAATGTCTTAAAATAGTTGTCGGACTTTGTCCATTTCATAATACATACATATATACATCCATCCATCCATACATATATATATATATATATATATATATATAATTCATCGCGTCTGATAGAAACCCCAATAGAATGCAGAAAGCATTGGACGGCCGTCTCGTCCTATATTTGGGACTCATCAGCAGCGGCTTGGGGATAGTACTCGTGGTTCGTGGGGGTGGGGCTCAGTCCTATGGGTAAAGGAATTCTGATGCGTTCCACCATGTGAGTGAGCGGCGCTATATCACGTCTGATTTGATGCTTCTTCGTCATCGGGACCCGTTAGAACAGTTGGTATAACGTTTGCATGATAACATGAATGACAGGGTTTCAATTCTCGTTTCTGAATGCGCACTGTTGATGGATCCCAAATATCGGACGAAACGGCCGTCCAGTGCTTTCTGCATTCTGCTGAAGTTTCTTTGATACACGAGGAATTACTTAATTATAAAATCCTCCTAGTAATTTTAATCATATATATGCGTGTGTGTCTGATTAAATAAATAACAGACGTTATTATTATGCTTTAAATATTAATAGTTTTAGGGACAGTGGATAATACAGTCAATTTTTACACATCTTTGCTCCAACCAAATCGGAAAATGTAAGAATGTAGGAAAAACTAAATAAAAAAATGATTCAATTTTTTTTTGTCTTTCATATGCAACGAAACATGTTTGGAAGAAAGGTTACTGTCTATATATATATATATATATATATATATATATATATCGTCATTTTTTATCACATCATATTCTAACCACAGCCCATCTTTCTACACTTGACTACTTGTTCCGTCAATTCTTGGCACAACTTGCAATACGCAGGTCTTTTTCCCACACCCAACCTATAATTCTCTTCATCGATGTTTACAATCTCACTCCCCGCCCACGAAACACTTTAGTAGTAAGAGACCTGTCTAACGCTTTTAAAACCGACCAAAGTTTTAAATCTAAATTTATTTTTATAAAAGCATTCGCACATCGAAGAATCAGACAGGGATCTGGTTTTTGCTAACAATACCATTTCCAATAGAAAATACACCATCTACAAAACCATCTGTCAGTGAGTAATTCTAATTTCTCTATTTATTCCTTGGTCAGTTAATGAAAGACACAGGCGTGTCCGAAAATTCCGAAATTAAAACCTTTTACTTAGTTCTGTCACATGGTAAATAATTAATATTTAATAAA
Organism: Acanthosepion lycidas; assembly: GCA_963932145.1. Classification (NCBI taxonomy): domain Eukaryota; kingdom Metazoa; phylum Mollusca; class Cephalopoda; order Sepiida; family Sepiidae; genus Acanthosepion; species Acanthosepion lycidas. The sequence continues at coordinate 61,350,846 of OZ010613.1, read as the reverse complement.
TGTTTATCGTTTTGATTATACTGGCACTCTTTCGTTTGTCCTTGTTTTATTAACTAACTTATCTATATTATATATATATATATATATATATATATATATATGATTAAATAAATTAGAGACATAAGTCTGCTTATTTTTCATAAAATCCGTTCATACTCACGGATAACCTTCCATGTATTTCAATTAAATTATGTGAGAAATGTGCTATAACTGAAAATCGTTTTTATTTTCC
>OZ010613.1:61250614-61345614 GCA_963932145.1 Acanthosepion lycidas | reverse complement strand
TCCAAAGAGAATTTCAATTGAGTGAAGAAGAGCAAATAAACTATAATACACTTGTTCAATATTCTACCCGTACCAAACAAGCTAATGTAGTAACACCCCGTACCCATAAGTGGTTACGTAGTGCGAGGTTAAAAGCTGAAATTGAATGTTTTATTCTTGTTGCACAGATTCAATAATTGCTAACTAGAAATTATCAAGGCCACATACGGAAAAGATTTTGTTAACTGAAAATGCATGTTCTGTGGTAAATATTCAGAAACATTTGACCATCTTGTTTCAGTTGCACAGTGTTAGTACCAACTGAATATAAAACTTAGCATGATAGATTTTCAGGGAAAGTAAGCTGAAACAAACTGCTAGGAACATCATACAGACCCCACTTATAAAAACAGTACTTGTAAAAATTTTATGAGATTTGACAATACACGCAGACTAAACAATCAAAGTTAATCCCCCAGACATATTGACCAAAGACCACAAAACCACAATGTCTTTTCTTTTTGATATGGTAGTTACTGCAGATTGTAATGTATATTTGAAGATCTTCAAATAGCTTCCAAAATACAAGGATCTTGAAGTGGAAATTTAAGAAAATGTGGCACATGTGAACATCGATAATTTCAGTTGTAGTTGAAGCCCTCGGATTCATTGGAAAAGATTCCGATAAACTCATTGAAGGGTTTCCTGGTCGCCCATGTCTTAACGAAATGCAAAATATTGTACTTACAGGTACAGCTCACACATTACAAAGAGCTTTATCAATGATCAATGAAAAATGAAAAATGACATTCCATAAGCCAATTCTGACCTTAGTAGGGAAATGTTTGTACAACAGAAATCAAAGGAACTAATAATAATAATAATAATAATAATAATAATAATGATTACAGTTGTGTTTTAATGGAAAAGGTTCTGGTAGACTCATTGAAGGGATTCCTGGTAGCCCATGCGTTAAAGAAATTTATAAAAATAACTCACAAGTACAGCTCACGCATTACAAAGAGTTTTATTTATGTAAAATATGTATTTTTACAAAAAAAATAGTGGAAAATGTCATGAAAACATACCTGACCTTAGGTTGGGCACCTCGAGGTGGTGCAATGGTTAACAAGCTTGTCTCGCTAGAACTATTACGACTGAGTAGTGAGTTCGATCCTCACTGGGCACACCATACTTTCCGCCTTGTGCCACATCTGAGCTACGCTTGGAAAATCACTATTACCTGACCTTAGGTTTTTGTTTGGGACTCGAAATAAAGTGTATGTACAAAGAAATAAAAGATAATAATAATGAAATTAATAATAGTAATAATAATAATAATAATAATAATAATAATAATAATAATAATAATGTGTGCTAGACTATTGAAGAGCCATAATCTGGTTTGATCCCCAGTTCAAAAAACAGATAGTATTGTTATTTAATTCTCAAAAGATAACATACAACAATAGATACGGAAAATAATTTGCAACTGAAACTTAAAAAAATGCTTACGATGGTGCGATTTTAAATGTTTTTAGTGAAAAAAAATTTTGGGGGGGAAGAAAAAGCAGAAAATAAACCGAAAAATATCGCAGAGGTAATTCTAGAAAAAAAAAGGCAATAAAAAAAGGACATCATCGCTAAAGATGACGTCGTCTACTGCGTCTCTTTGTGCAAGCTTGTCTGCCACTCCAGGCCATGGCACACAGGAAGTTGATAGCAGGGAATGAAACGGACCCACCCAGTTAAGCAAACAAACACATCAACAATTTGCAAGATTATATATATATATATATATATATATATATATATATATATATATATATATATATATATATATATATATATATATATATATATATATATATTACTTTTCAAACTTTAACCTATTTCCATGTGTGTATGTGCGTGTGTATAAAACTTATCTGTTTGGAAATGTGAGAGAATAAAAATTTGGGGAGACAACCTGACCGCGACTGTATCACAGAGAGTGTTCAAAATCACACAAGTGAGCAGAAAACGAGGTACCCACCTGATTATGGAACACCGCTGAGGATATAACTCCTTGGTGAACACTTTCTGGTGAAGCATTCTTCCTATCCCTTGCATTTAATCTTGTGCCAGACATAATAGTATTTATTCGAGTATGGCAAGTATACAGATTGGTGACCGCTTAGGAAATGCAGGTTCTGTAAGCGTGTATGGGCGATTGTTGTAATGGATAATGGAACGGAATCGTTATTCGGAGAGCCAGGTTACAATTACAGTTGGTAATTATATTGGGTTCTAACGCGAACGTGCCTTTGGGAAAGGTATGAAGCCACCTCTCCTCTCCCATCTATGGGTTAATTAAGATATGTATCACTAAATCATCAGCATCATAAAAAAAATCTTACAATCTAAAAATATTTTCTGGCTTGAAATAATGTGCAATGGATTGATAAGCCTTAGAATAGGAAACAATCTATCAAGCCTTTTTAAGTAGATTTGCATAAAAAGTCAATTTAATATAAAAAATTTGAAATATCTTCTTCTTCTTCTTCTTCTTCTTCTAATTCTCTTTCTACATCTTCTACATCTTCTACTTCTTTTTCCTCCTCCTCTTCTACGTCTTCTTATTCTTATTCTTGTTCTTCTTATTCTACATCTTTTCTTCTTCTTCTTCTTCCTCTTCTACATCTTATCCTTTTACATATTCTTCTTCTTGTTTTTCTTCTTCTTCTACTTATTTTTCTTTTTCTTTTACTACATCTTTCACGTCTTCTTCTTTTACATCTTTTTCTTCTACAAATTATTTTTCTTATACATCTTCTTCATCTACGTCCTCTTTTTCTTTTTCTTCCTCTTCTTCTTGCATATCTTATTTTTCTTCTACATCTTCTTCTACGACTTCTTCTTCTTCTTCTTCTTCTTCTTCTTCTTCTTCTTCTTCTTCTTCTTCTACATATCTTTATTCTTCTACATCTTCTTCCTCTTCTTTTTCTTTATCTTTTTGTTGTTGTTGTTGTTCTTCTTCTTCTTCTTGGAATTATCATCCGCTTACTTGCTTCATTGCCAGTTATGTTTTACAAAAATTCAAATGTTGAGTTCCAATTCCAATCGGGTTCGTTATATTCACTTATGTGCACATACCATTGGAAAAGGCATGAATCCACTATACTCTCATGCCAGATATATAGAAATAAGTATGACTTGTATTACTAAATCATTATCGTCGCAAAAAGTTCTTACCATCTAAAAATATTTTCTGTCCATAAATAATCTGCAAAGTGTTGATAAGCCATAGAAAACGAATCAATCATTTTAGGAAATGTTTGTATGTAATACTTATTCAGTCGTCCTCTACATTGAGTTGTTTTGGGTTTTTTCATTGGGTAAACGTTAAAAAAAAGCTTCTTGGTTGAGTGAGAATTTTCTCCTTAGATCCTAAGTGAAACTAATATATCGGGAAAGATAGTCGGTTTCTTGTAAGGCTTTCGTAAGTACCTGACAAAATGTCCTGGTAAATGACACGGACATTTAGACAATGGATATTTGACCGACGGAAATTTGGCCGAGGGACACTTGACCGACAGACATTTGGCAGACGGACATTTAACCAAATGGTCATTTCGCCGAATGTGGAATACTTTCGAGAGAACCGCACATCGTATTCACGGACTACATCTCCACTAGAGGGCTAGCACAGAGCGTTTGGACAGAGAATGACAGTCATCCAAACTTCTATTTGCCGTCTAGTTTCAAAGCTAAGAAAAAGTACTCAGACTGGAAGTTAACAATCGAGATGGTGAATTTAGGGATTGCATTGAGATCATCAAAGAAGAAGTAGCAGATATTAAACAGAAAGCTGATGTCTATCATTGAAAAATATGACGTGTATAAAAATAGATTTTCTGAGAACAATTGTGCACAATCTTTAAATACTTGAGAACAAGAAATGCATCGTAACTTATTTAATTATATTTTAAAATTTTTTTTCTGCTATTAACTTTACAGAAGCCAGATCAAATTAAAAATGGAGTATTGCTGCCGTATCTTGTCTGGTCATGCGCAGTCTGGCTTGCCTTTCTTGAAAAAGCTCAAAAGTATATACAAGGCATTGTGATTGATGAATTATTTGGAGATTTTCATTGGGTGATCATTAAAAAAAAGACTTCTTGGTCAAGTGAGAATTTTCTCTTCAGATCCCAAGTGGACCTAAATAATATTGTAACTATAGTAACAATATATAGTAGCAATATTTTCAGTATGATATATATATATATATATATATATATATATATATATATATATATATATATATATATATATATATATATATATATAATACAAATATAGGTAGCTATACTCGTTTCGAAAAACCTTCGAAATTTTGATTTGCCAATAATCAAATAATCTCGAGGGAAAAAAAGGTTTTAAAAAAAGAAAGAGCTAGAAACATGAAAGTCGGTCGAAAAAAATCGCACAGATACAGGTTTAAAGCCCAAAGGAAAAAACCCCGACACGAGTAAACAACTACCTAAAAGAGCTCAATACAACCGTAGAGCAGACCTAGATAAACCTAGTGAGCCAGACAATCCTACCCAGGTTTCACCTAAGAGGATCGTCAGTGCGATTTTTTTCGACAGACTTTCATGCTCCTGGCTCTTTCTTTTTTTTTAAACCTTTTTTTCCTTCAAGATTGATTTGATTATTGGCAAATCAAAAATTCGAAACGAGTATAGTTACCTATATTTGTATTTATAAAGCTCTAGGTTACTCTATGGAGCACTGTTTTAAATCAACTAATATGGAACGTGTAGACATGTGCCAGCTTTCCCTGACGATCCGTTTAGGTGAAACCTGGGTAGGTTTGTCTGACTCACTAGGTTTATCTATCTATCTATCTATCTATCTATATATATATATATATATATATATATAATAATTTATAAGTTATAATTTATTTATAATATGTATATGTAAATAATAATATATAATATTATTATGATTGATGTATTATTTTTCAAGCTACCACCAATTTGCTACAGACGAAGCCTCGCAAGTATTTCGATTATCGCTATTTCTATGGCAAGTGTTCTGACGTGTCACATTCTTTCGTTCCTCTAGTCATGACCGTTGCAGATGGGACACAACAGGACACATACAGGGTGATGAATTATCCTCAATCCATTTATAATCCATTTGTTATGTAAGTTCAACTCGGAAAACTATTTCTTGTGGAACAGACTCCCAGCATGATTCTTTCACGATCACTCCAATTTTAAACTCTTCCATATCTAGGGCAGACATGGACAACATTTTCCGATAAGAGGGCCGCATTAGATGTATCTGATCATAAAACGGGCCGCAAAAACTTTCATTCTAATTTTTCTTTGCAAGTAAAGGGGCCATTTTAACTCCGAAAGATCATACTGACTTAGAAATTGGGAAAAAGTTGATATTTTTTACTGGGAGAAAATGTATTTTCACAATTTAATAACTGAAGATTTCGTATAATGTTATCACTGATGACACCTTGAATAACAGATGATGACGCCCGTGATTTGTTCCCTAAAAAATACAAGAAATATCTTTTTTTTTAAATTATCATCATATAGCCGAGAATTTATCTCGGATTCTCCTGACCCGTTCCTTCCAACCATCTCTGTCAGACATTGCTGTCGGCAGGTCTTCCATATGTCATTCAGAGTCATCTACAAGTTGGTCAATGTAGATGTGATGAGGTCTTCCAACCGATCTATTGCCGCGCAATGGGTTCTATAGGATGGTGTTGACTCTCAAGTTCTGACTTACTTCACTAATTATGACCCGCTAGCTGAAGCTTTCTCTCTCTTAGCTCGCAGTTTCGCTAACTGCGATAGGAGGAAGGTGTCCATACAGACGTTTGTTTGTTGAGTGTTCCTTCCAGCTGATAACCGATGCAACTGGGAACATCTTTATACATGTTCCGTCGAGTGATGCTTCTTGGTGTTTCATCAGTGTCCATGTTGTTGAGCTGTAGAACAAGACAGATTCTGCGGTGGCCTTAAAGAAGTCACTCTTAAGATTGTCAGAGAAGAAGGACTCCCAAATAGATTTCAGACCATCAAAGACACCCAAGCCTTGCCTTTACGGATTTTGATGTGTCTCTCCGTTGACTGGATATTGTTGTCGAGCTAAACAAATTCATGGACGGATTTGATGATGTTGCCGTTTTTCAACTTAATTTCTCCTTCTTGGTTGTAGCTGATTAATTCTCTATTGCCAGCATTCGAAAAATTCAAATGACAGTTTCTAAAACTTTTTCAAATAATTTTTTTATTTTAAAATTTTTTAAGAATTCTGATTATTTATTATTATTTTTATATTATTTATTATCCAGAGGGAAAAAAAAGTGATTTGAACATTTCTCGTTTCTAAAGTAAAATATATTGAGACGTATGATTTTGTGTAACTATGTTCAGAAATTCAAGAAATTCAAATAGATTTCAAGTAATGATAAAAAGAACTTTAGAAAATATTTCTTGCTGAAAATGATTGTTTTAGATATATATATATTTTATAAAAGTAAGAACTTCTATAACATTTTTTTCCTGTTCTTAGGACGAGTATTTAAGTAATACTAGAAATATTGATAATACCTTTGCTTGTTTCATGTTTTTATGTAAACAAACATAAATCACAAATATATGAATATTTTTCACAATTTAAAACTTGAAGATTTCGTCTAATGTTATCACTGATGACACTGTGCTTAACAGAAGCTATTGCGTGTAATTTGTTTCGTATTTATTCACTTGAAAATACAAAACATCTTTTTAAAATAAAATAAAAAAGATTCTCCAGAGAAATGAACTAATCTGAACATGTCTCGTTTCTACAGCAAAATCTTTTTACACGTATGATCTTCCTTAATGAAAATCGTCAGCGGTTTAAAATGCTGAAAACGTTACTTTCAAATAAAGGTTAAAGAAAAATAACGAAATATCGAACTTAATCTTTATTATGTGAATGGTTTATTCGAAATGCATCGACAACGCAATCGGCATTAATAAGGAAGTTTACTCGGGTATTTAGTAGTTGTCTCCCTTTGACACTAGCTTCTCTCGACCAATTTCTGTGGTAGAGAATGTGGGTGAACAAGTGAGACTGAAAAAAAAAAAGCAAAATTTTAATAAACTTTATTTTTTTCGTTAAATTAGGCATGCCTTTCAGAAGGCCAAACAGACCGCATGCGGCCCGCATCCTGCATTTTGCCCATGACTGGTCTAGAGCAGTGTCTATTAACAATTTTTAATCAGCGGCACACCTAGGAACAAATGAAAATATCACGGCATATTTAGGAAAAATTTTAAAGGGTAATGAAATAAAACCATAGTTTAAAAAATAAATTCACGCGCAAATATGAACTTACTTATTTCAATGCTTCTTTTCAACTAATTGTGCGGCTTATTTCGTGGGAAATCTGTACCTGTTGTCTTTCCGTAATTTCTTCAATGTTTCGTCGAATGTACGATAAGCAGACGGTCTATTTTTTTCTTTAGTTGAGCGTAGTCTTTCTCACTTCTTATTTTTGATGTTATTTAGGGTGGAGAAGCCTAATTCACTTAAATAAGTAGAAAATTGCAATAAAACTAATAAAGCCATTTTAGATAATGTGGGGATGTTTTTTTTTTTGTTTTGAAATCCAAAATGTATCAATGGGTACCGTCGAATGTTTTATTTTTGAGCCGTAGATCACGAGAAATGGTGGCCAATTCTTCTTCTTCCCATAACTGAAATCCAATATCAGAAGGAATATAAAGAAAAGAATTATTTTGAAAAAAAAATTAACACTTGATTTATTCAAATATTAACGCGGTACTATTAATACGTTCACACACACACACACCCACCCATACACACACACACACACACACACACACACACACATATATATATATATATATATATATATATATATATATATATATATATATATATATATATGCCGGAGCACTTCGGCGTGGTGTAATGGTTAGCAAGTAAGTATGACCCATTGGCAATAACTCGAATATAATGATCTTATTTTCCAAGGAATTGATGGTATGTAAATTTCTCATTAAGTCCTGTTACCAAAGTGATTACATTAACATTGCTATTTGATACTCTGATACACCCTATATGTGTGTGTATGTGTATGTGTCTGTGTGTGTCTGTGTATTGATGTACAGTGTAACCCGGATATAAGAGACCCGGATATAAGAGGAACCCGGATATAAGATATATTTTCTCTGGTCCCAAATTAGAGCCATACTTACCTAAACAAAATAAACCAAACCCGGATATAAGAGAAACCCGCATATAAGAGACGTCTTCTCCGGTCCGACAACTCTCTTATATCCGGGTTACACTGCAATAGGAAAGAACTGTTAGACTGATGATTCTGAGTTCTTTAGTATTTTTTTTTTTTTTTTTAAATATCGTGCTCGATACAGAAGTAGGGCCTAAATTATAATTATTTCTTTTTAAAATATGATTCCATCGTGACACAGAAATTACAATGTTTCGAAACTGGTCATCCGTATTCCAGTTTAATTTCATTATTAAGCTTTAACCGTTGGATGACTGTTTCATCCTCAAGCGATGTTTGGAATATCTAAGCAACGAAATGTTTTACTCATTTATAATTTTGAAATAGTGAGTGTTATCTGGGGTTAGTTTTTTCATTATCAAGGTGTCTCTGCTTTCATGAAAGAAGGTGTGTTTGTGATATGTCAATATTTTGGAGTCGCGTAAGGTTTTTTTTTTTTTTTATCTGGCTTCAATGGCTAATTTTATCACGCTCCGTTGCTTTTTTATTACTATGTGCTAAAACTCTGATTGATGTAGTTACAATCCTTTTTTGATGTTTATTTATCTGTTTTTTTAATTGTTTCTTAAAGGGGCGTTAAGATTATGGTTGGGTTGTATTTTTTAACTTATTGTTTTAATTGAATTTGTTAATAGATTTTATATATTTTTAATTTTTATATGGTATTGTGGAAATTATCATTTTTTTTTATCCATTTATAAAATTCTAATTATTTAAGGCGAACATTTGGTGGTGTCTGCAAAAAACCGTTAATTCATTTCTTTGATTCAATAAATTATCGTTTTTTAGAAACTTGATAATGTGTAGTTTTTCATGTAGACATGGGTCATCAAAGCTTCTACAAGTTCTATTTATTATCTTCTATTTTACTGTTGGTGCTTTATTTGTTCCTTTTAAATGGTAAAAATATTTAGATAAGAATGCCTGATTTCTGTTTCTAATATTATTGAAGGAGCTTTTGTGTAGTCTCCACCTTGTTTTAAATTCATTTTTTGTGGATTCTATATATATCTTTTCAATATTTGGATTCTCAATGAATGAGTAATAGTATACCACAGATTCTCGCTTTAGTTTACGTTCATCCCGAGGAAGCAAGTTCTTAAAGCATTTTCTTTGGCTTCGAGTACTCCACTTATATTTTCTACAAACCTCCTCATTGTTTAATGATCTCTCCAAAGCTATTTTGATATCTCCATTGTGGACACTCAATAACTTTGAAATTTTCTTTTTTTCAGCAGTTGTTAGATCCTTCCCTTAAATTATGGAGAAAATAAATAGTTTTTTTTTAATTAATTTAAGAGATCTTATTATGCGGACCATTGTCCTCATCTTTGTCGCCATATTTGTCACAACATTTCGGCCGTTGTACGCTCCGGCCTTCTTCAGGTGGTTGGAATTTCGAACTGAACCCTTTATTTCGATCCCTGGGGTAGACTGTTCTAGTTCCACGTTAGTTGTCAGTTATCAGTTATCGTCTGCTAATTTTCCCTCTGAAAGTTCTCCACTGCCTCAACCGGGTATTGAACTCACACTCTTTTGGGTTTGTCACTGGATCTAACCAACGCCTTTATCCACTGTGCCATGTGTCCTTGAGGACATCTGGGTATGAATTTCTGGGTATTATAAACCTAATGTTTTCAGCAACTATTTTTACCAGTGCTCATATTGCAATTTTGCTGTTATCATTACATGTTGTTTTTTTTTTACCAGAGCTCGTATTGGAACTTTGTTATCATTGCTTTTCTCTGGCACTCCTTATTACTGGTTCCCATATTGTATTTATTTCTATGCTTGGTCGGCTCAGGAGATTTTTGTGACAATGGTCCGCATAATGTAAATACTGTACATAATACCTCATCTCAGAAATATAGACAGACTCTGAAGGTCTTAACGAATATTAGTTTAATCTGCATACTATCCTCAGTCAGTGCATTTTCGTAAATTCCAAATATCTAAAACAAATCTTGCATTATAAATGGCAGAAAATTTAGTTAAATGTTTTTTAATGGTGGTAATGTTGTTTCAGAACTTTGTATTTGATTTGAATAATAAATTTAGACAGGTTGTTTTTTTCCTCGGGAATTTAGTAGCGAAAATGGTTAAAAACGCCTTAATCTGAGACACGTCTTGCTACGTCAGCAGCTTAAATGTTTACTAATGTACGCGTTGTACGCGTGACTATGTCTTAAACGAGAAAACCGTTATTTCATTTCTCCTATCTAGCAACATTTTCTATATTTTTTTATATATGTACACATATGACTAATGTAAGCATACACAGAAATTTTATACTATTTCTGAACGAGTTACGCTTCTTCTTGAATCACAGCTCCACATGTGCCTTCAAAAATCAATATATACCTGAGCTTTTGTCTTAATATCCTTTGGAACTACTCATTTGGAAATCCGTTCGAATTACGTATAAAACAATGAACAGGATTTTTTGTTTTAGAGGATTGGTGAAAGATTCTTTAAGTTATTGTGAAACTATGCGAGCACTCTAAAAAAAACATACCTAAGTAAAGTTTTGACAGAAGAATCTGTTTTTATTGTACAGCAAAGACGCATTACCCATTTCATTTGATTTTCATTATGGATAAATTTAAAGGGGCCCTAATGATTATCACATGTTTTAGACATCATTTTAGACCATCTTGAGATTTGATTTTTCCTTATTTGTCATGACAAATCCGTCCGAATTAAAATCATAAAACAATGAACAGGATGTTTTTTTAGAAGATTGGTGATAAATTATGTAAGTTATTGTAAAACTATGCGAGCACTAAAACAAAGCATATCTAAGTAAAGTTTTGAATGAAGAATCTTTTTTATTGTACAACAAAAACGCATTGCAATAACAAAAATGGCGGAAACGACGAGAAGTCAGAAATTTACGATTGCTTCACGCCCTCACTATAACCCAGATGAGGCACCTTCAGATTTCCGGTTTGTTACCGAAAAAGAGTTAAGGAAAGGTCAAAAATTTTCATCGGGTGTCGAAGTAGAAGCTGTTGTACGCATATGTATAAAGGATAATTTGTAATGCTTCTTTCATGAACGTAAAATCTGGAGAGAAATAAACATAGTACAAAATATTAGGTTGGTGCAAAATACTGTCGTTTTCTCACATGGTGATGAGAAAACGACATTATTTTTGCACCAACCTAATAGCAAGGTATAAATATACTTTCATATTGACGAGAAACGAATTTGCTTTTTTATCGCAATTTTATTATTCAATTCGGTATTGAAACGGCAGGTCGGGAACACCAGACATCAAGCAGACGCGGAAATTTAAATATCTGGAAAGCGTTTTGACAGAGGACAGTAAATACGACAGTGAGATCCGTAGACGTATTGGGATGGCGAAGGACGCATTCCAAAAGCTGGGCTGGGTATTGAAAGACAAAATAATTTCTTTGGTAACAAAGAAAAGAATTGTGAACTGTTCCGTGACATCTGTCCTTCTTTACGGCAGTGAATGTTGGACGGTTTCCTCAAAGATGAAGAAGAGACTCGAGGCAACGGAGATATGGTTCTACAGAACGATGCTAAAGATATCATTGACTGAGCGATGAGGCCTTAGAGAGGCTGCAAATAAGGGCTGAGGCATATATTTAACATCGGGAACTTACTCAACTTACTCTTTTTGAGTATTTTCACGTTTACTTATCATCTCTCAGCTGCCTCTCTGTCTTTGGACAGTGCGCTCAGGGGCTTCTCTGTCAAAGGACAGAGAAGCAACTGGGAAAATAATACTGAAGAGGTGCCCAGTCCTGGGGACCAGCAACCCGAGGCAGCGCCCTCCCATTGGAACAGAGGGAGGGATCGGTGCTCGCACCGAGGCTAGTGCCACCGACGGTTGCTGGGGGTCGGGGAATTATTGTTCCTTGCCTGGGTGTACGCGCTCGGGTCCCCACTCAAAAAGTGTATCGCATCTCGTCCTAGTGGGGTGGGGGGCAGTAAATACCACATCTGGAAGAGGCAACTGAAGTTTATGGGACACATAATGAGGAAGGAGGGTCTGGAGAATCTGATACTGGTCAAATAGAGGGAAAGAGAGACAAGGGAAAGCAGCGCGTGGCATACCTGACGAGCTTGAGCAGATGGATGAGAGAACGTAGTCTGGGGAAGGAAGCAGAGGGAAGAAACTTGTTGGGAACTGCAAGGGATAAAGAGTGGTGGAGGGCCATGATCGCCTACGTCCTGAAAGGACATGGCAAATAAAAAGAAAAGAATTGAAACGGCGCCAACTTGACGTGGCTTAGAATACACTGACAGAAATCTGTAGAGAGGGTAAAAATACCCACTAAAAGGAGACACATTCTAGGTTTTTTACTTGTAGACATGTATATAAACTGGATCTTTGCCTATGTTTATTATCCTGAGATAAACCTAATCCAATGTTCACATTTCCAACTCTACTTTAAATCGAGCCCATTGCGATAGTGTAAACCTGACCTGACCTTAAGTTATTTAAAATGTCTATTTTTTTGTCTCTAGTGTTAAGTGAACCGATGTCTATATCTTCTATTTTAGTTTAAACCGGAACCGTGTAAATCTTTTCGACTTCAGTGTAAACCGAACCTGTGTCTATTTTGATTCTTATGTTGATTGAAACAATATATATTTTCTCAAACAGTAGTGTAGAAACAGAGTTATGTCTATTTGTTATCTCTAGTGTTAAGCGGACCGATGTCTACATATTCTACTATAGTTTAAACCCGACCTATGTTAATCTTTTCGACTCTAGTGTAAACTGAGCCTGTGTCTATTTTTTACTCTTGTGTTGATTTAAACAATATATACTTTATCAGAAAGTAGTGTAAAAACAGAGTTATGTCAATTTTTATCTCTAGTGTTAAGCGGACCGACGTCTACATATTCTACTATAGTTGAAACCCGACCTATGTCAATCTTTTCGACTCTAGTGTAAACCGAGCCTGTGTCTATTTTTACTCTTCTGTTGACTAAAATAATATATACTTTTTTCAATCTGTATTGTAAAAACAGAGCTATGTCTATTTTTTTTTTACTCTAGTGTTAAGCGGACAGATGTCTACATTTTAGTTAAAATCGTATGTATGTCTACCTTTTCGATTCTTGTGTAACCTGAACATGTGTCTATATTTTACACTTGTGTGGGCAGAAACAATATATATACCTTTATAAACTGTAGTATTCACTGGACCTATGACACTCGTGTACACCAAATCCTCGGTTTGCATTTTCAATTCCTGTTTAAATCGAACCCATGTCTTTCTTTTCAACTCGAGTGTAAACCAAACCTATATTTACTTTTTTACCTCTAGTATAAGCCTGATCTAAACCAAACTTATCTAACATTAGTGTAAAAACGGATCTATGTTTATTTTAGTATTAAACGGCCCTATGCCACCATTGCTGTATTTGCGAACAATAAATCTCGCGTTAAACGGTCCTATGTCTACATTCTCGATTTTGTTTCGTTTTCTATACGCATTGTGGTCGTGTTCATCTTACTTATTATAAAACGCAGATTGTGTGTGTGTGTTTGTGTGTCTGTACGTTTATATATTGGATCGGATTTCCTACATTTTTCAACTGATTTCAACAAAACTTCACAGGACTGCATAAAATTACCTTGCGGTGGTTCTGACAGCGCCAAAAATTGGAAAAACAGAATTGTTTTTGCACGAAACCAATTTGAAAACACGATAAAACACGATTCTGTCGCCAGAATGAAAGGGGGACAACTCATATCGAGTTATACTTATAAAACCCAGGTTGTTTGTGTGTGTGCTCGTTTATATATGGGATCGGATTTCCTACATTTTTCAATCGATTTCAACAAAACTTGTTGAATGCTTTAAAAATTCCATTTGCAAGACAATTGTTTATAATAAAATTCTATTCAATCGGTAGACTCATAACGATTGAAAACAATGTTTTTGTTTGAGTTTGACCAATTCGTATAAAAAAAAACAAAAAAACTAATTAAGACATGCGTATCCGTCAACCTTAAACAATAATCTTTGTTAATTTTATTTTTCAGTCTTTATGATGGTCGATACTTGATCTATCTCTTACTGTTATATCCCAGGGCAACGTCGGGCTCTACTACTAGTATTTGATATCATTGTTCTCAATAATATGTATTAGGAAAACACTGGGATGAACCTGTTCAGAATTTAGAAACATTCTAATCTCTATAAATACACATACTGGATTAAAACAAAAAAAAAATCTGCGGATTGTTAAAAAGCAAAACATCATTGATAATGACTACTAGATCATTTGGGCAGTATTTACACTTTCCATGTTCAGAAAATAAATCAGATGTACGAATGCAAGAGGAAATTATTGATTGATTCGTTTGCTGTGTCTTATCAACCCTGAAGTTTATTTAAAGCCAGGAAATTTGTTTTTAGTTTGGAAGACGCTTTTTGAGGTAATAATGATTTTAGTGATAAAATTCTTACTTATTAATCCATAGTTGGGGGAGAAGAGGTAGATTCATACCTCTCCCAAGGGTATTTGCTAGTAAGTGAATATAACGAAGCCGCCTAGAATTGGAACTAAGGTCTCCGATTAACAATTCCGATTCTTTATACATTGCACCACCCAAACATCCAAACTTACAACAGTTACTATTCCCAAGTAGTCACGCATTTATGTACTGACAAGGCTCAATATTGCTTAACTTAGGTGATCATCCGAACAGTGAAGAAAAATTTAATAAATAGCTTATCCTTGTGCTTTTCAATCGTCTCATATGAAACTTGTATATACAGTACCCTCCATAAATATTCGAACGGCAAGTCCATTGAATTTGTTGTTCACTGCAGACATTTGGGTTTCAGGAAAAAAGATGAATATGAGAAAAGAGTTCAGCATTTCAGCTTTTATTTCCTGCTATTTTTATTTAGATATGTTAAATAACTTAGGACATACCACCTTTTGTTTGAACCTACCCATTTTTCAAGTGAGAAAACCTTTTTAAACACGTGACTGATAAGTGTTTCTTGTTGCCCAGGTGTTGCCTTTTAAATTTATTGTTTATGCGTTAACTATCTATGAATGACTACTTTTTGTTTTAGCCTTGGGTTTCGCCTGTAAAGAATGAATTTCGTCTTAAAAAAGGATAAAGCAACATGAAGACAGAAGAGCTGTCTCTCGGAGAAAAGCAAACGATTTTGAAACTGAGAAATGAAGGAAAATCTATCAGGTCCATTTGACAAACATTGGGCATAGCCAACACAACAATTTGAAATGGCCGGAGAAAGAAAAAAACTACTGCTGTACTGAGCAACAGACATAGAACAGGTAGCCAAGAAAAACAACAGCAGTTGATGAAAAAAAAAACCGCAAAACTGTGACATGACCAACAATATCAAGGATGCAGAGGTGAAGGTTTCACAATCCACAATTCGAAGAAGACTTCGAGGGCAGAAATTTAAAAGCCATACCACAAGATGCAAGCCACTTATCAGCAGTAAGATTCCAGGAAGGCAAGACTGGAATTTGCAAGGAAGTACAGAGATGAAAGGCAAAAGTTCAGAAAGTTTTATGGACGGATGAGACTAAGACTAATCTGTACCAAAGTGACGGAAAGACCAAAGATTGGAGATAGAAATAATCTGTTTATGTGAAGCATGGTGGAACCAGTGCTTTCTCTTTGGATTACTTGGCTGCTTCTAAAAGAAGCTCATTCATATTTATCAATCATGGAACTCATGATACTAGCAGCAGAATGAATTCTGAAAAAAAAAATGTCTGCCAATTTAAAGCGAAATGTATCCGAACTAATTGAGTTGACGTTTATCATGCAGTACGAGAATGACCCAAAACATGCTACCAACAAAAGTAAGGACTTCATCAGGGGAAAAAAAGTGGTCAGTTTAAGACTGGCCAAGTCAAGCACGGGACCATAACCGAATAGAGCATGTATTCTATCTCTTGAAGATGAAACTGATTGTAGAAACAGCAAGAAACAAAGAAGAACTGAAAGAGGCTTCGGTAAACATCTGAGAACCATCACAAATGAAGAATGCAAAAATTTGGTTACGTCAATCGATGCACTTATTGCAAAAATGTGCTTGATGCACTTATTGCAAGAAATGATTATGCAACCAAATATTAAATTTTATTTACTTTAAGACTATCTGTTCCTTTTCTTTTGCGCACTTAAAAATAGTGTGATCTAATACAAAAGGTGGGATGTCTTAAGTTGTTTAACACATCTAAATGTAAATACCAGGAAATAACAGACTGAAAATCTGAATTTTTTTCTCATATTCATCTTTTGATCTTAAACCCAAATGTCGTCAGTGAACAACAACAACAAAAAAGACATTGTAATATTCTGCCACCACACCGACGATGGTTGCATGTGGCACAAGACCGGGTTTAACGTGGGTTTTCCGAGCCCGTAGGCCCGGCCAAAAATATTCCCTTTCGAACCCGTATAAACGGGTTCAGGGTCAGTCAACTTCCCCGAACGAGACTCTGCCCTTCGGCGGAGGCACATCCGGGTTCCTCTCTGCCTTCTGGCAGAGAGTTCGACTGTGTAGCCGAAAAGATTTCGGCCTGACTCATTTGTTTTGCATATATATATATATATCTATATATATATATATATATATATATATATATATATATATATATTGTTATCCACAGACAGATTGTTTCGCTGTATCACAGCTAATCACTGTGGCTAGACGTCCGGTTGCCTCTAGCTAGAAACGAAACCCGTCTGAATTAGCATCAGTCGGAGATTTTGCCCCTAAACTGTCGGCGCACGACAGGGGAGAAGGTGAATTTTTAAGCATATTTATTTTCAGATAGGCACACAGTGACCAAGAGGACTCGATTAGCTTTACCGAAGAGTCTTGCATTATCAGCCATAATAGTCACTGTTGACTAGATACTTGCCCAAGCCTGGATGATTATGAGGAACGAGGAGATAGAGGAAATGGGGGATCTCTCAAGTTCTGGCACATAAGCAAATTGATTATTTAAAAAAAAATGTAACTTTTAATATGAATTGGAATATTAGCAAATATCATCTTCAAAATGATTTCCATAATTTATGATGCAAAGGTTGATGCGTTTTGCAAGATTAACGTGAACTCGATGCAATGATTCCAGATTGCTGTAAGTTTTAGTACATTGACACTTCATGCATACACTCAATTGTGTTTCATTGAGTGCACTTTCTCCTTTAGGATGTCCCAGAAATAAGTCACTTCTTCTTTCTTTGGACAAAACCGTCTTTAATCTGTGGACGTAAAAAAATATATATTTAATGAGATTTCCTATATGTCCAGTCATTATGAAATGATTTAATTAAGTTTGGGATTGATTTATGTGATATCTAATTTGAATAATATGAGATCATTTCGAATATTATAAGGAGGTTATTTTGAACAAAATGAGGTCATGTTGAATGACATGAGGAGGTCATTTGGAATGACATGAGGAGGTCATTTTTAATAAAACGAGGAGGTCATTTTGAATAAAATGAGGACGTCATTTTGAATGACATGTGGAGGTCATTTTGAATGACACGAGGAGGTAATTTTGAATGGCATGAGGAGGTCATTTTGGATGACATGACGAGGTAATTTTGAATAAAATGAGGAGGTCAGTTTGAATAAAACGAGGAGGTCATTTTGAATAAAATGAGGACGTTATTTTGAATGACATGTGGAGGTCATTTTGAATGATACGAAGAGGTCATTTTGAATGACATGACGAGGTCATTTTGAATGACATGACGAGGTCATTTTCAATAAAATGAGGAGGTCATTTTGAATGTTACGAGGAGGTCATTTTGAATGACATGAGGAGGTAATTTTGAATGACATGAGGAAGTCATTTTGAATGACATGAGGAGGTCATTTTGAATGAAATGTGAAGGTCATTTTGAATGACATGAGGAGGTCATTTTGAATGACATGACGAGGTCATTTTGAATGACATGACGAGGTCATTTTGAATGACATGACAAGGTCATTTTGAATGACATGAGGAGGTCATTTTGAATGACATGATGAAGTCATTTTGAATGACATGACGAGGTCATTTTGAATGACATGAGGAGGTCATTTTGAATGACATGACGAGGTCGTTTTGAATGACATGACGAGGTCATTTTGAATGACATGAGGAGGTCATTTTGAATGACATGACGAGGTCATTTTGAATGACATGAGGAGTTAATTTTGAATGACATGTCGAGGTCATTTTGAATGACATGACGGGGTCATTTTGAATGACATGAGGTGATGTGTTTAACCGTTCCTTTTATCTTTTTAACATTATTCATATTGTCATTTTACAAATATATTCTGACTCGATTTTACGTTATCATTTAGTTAAATTTTGAAATTTGATAATGCGTTTTCTTATATTTTAGTTGTACTATGCTCTACTATATATGGCTTATCTTACTATTTCTCTGAATAATATGGATTTAGTATAATATTATATTAATTTCGTGGTAGTATTCGTAACATCTTTTACAGATGTAAAGGTATCTGTATTTACATTAGTCGGACTATTGTCCTCATCTTTGTTGCCATATTTGTCACAACGTTTCGGCCGTTGTACGCTCCGGCCTTCTTCAGGTGGTTGGAATTTCGAATTGAACCCTTTATTTCGATACATGGGGTAGACTGTTCGAGTTCCACGTGCCATGTTTGATGGATGTCAGTTATCAGTTATCTCCTGCTAATTTTCCCTCTGAAAGTTCTCCACTGCCTTAACCGGGTATTGAACTCACACTCTTTGGGTCCTGTCACTGGATCTAACCAACGCCTTTATCCACTGTGCCATGTGTCCTTGTAAATACCTCATCTCAGAAATATAGACAGAATGTAAAGGTACCTGTTGACTATTTTGATTTTACATTGATTGGTTAGCGTTCATCATATATGAAAGATCATTATTTAACAGTTGCATATTAGTTTACCAAATAATTCTATACATTTAAATTATTTACTATTTTTTTAAAAAAAGCTATGT
The DNA here is from genome assembly GCA_963932145.1 of Acanthosepion lycidas. Lineage (NCBI taxonomy): Eukaryota > Metazoa > Mollusca > Cephalopoda > Sepiida > Sepiidae > Acanthosepion > Acanthosepion lycidas. The sequence goes on along the minus strand of OZ010613.1, from coordinate 61,326,290 downwards.
ATTTATCAACTGCACAAACAATTATGTCAGAAATTCACAAAGCATATAATCTGTTCAGCATTTTGTTAAATTAACTCTTAACCCTATTTTTATTTCTTAGGAAACGACATTGTCTAGTTTGTATAATTTATGTAACCATTTGTATCCGCTTAATTTTATGTCTGGCTGCCGTTAGCTGCCAATCTATGGGTCATGACACATTTATAAAAATATTTTGTGCTTCTAATTTGATAGGTTGATCAGAGTAAAGACCACAAAACCGATAACACGCCATTTTTCCGTAAAAAAACTGGCTATATTTTGCATTTAAATCTAAATAAATCGTTCATCCGTCAGTAATTTAGTTTGATTAGATGCATTGATACGCATCGAAACACAAATGCAATTCTGTAGCGGTTTCGACTTGTTTTCGGCGTAATATACATAAATAAATAATATTGCTCTGATCTGTACTGAGCCATCTTTTATATGAAATGTTACGAAGGTTGGAATTGTACTCTATTCGTTCTCATCGTACATGCATGCATATATATATATATATATATATATATATATATATATATATATATATATATATGTATGTGTGTATGTGTGTGTGTGAGTTTTTCTATATAAGTGTCTATATGTTCGGACATATTGTAAATCTATGGGAGCCGGGCCGACATCCTGAGACAGATGTACGTTCGCTTGCCATTCGATAAGGAAAAGACAGCCGGGAGGCAAGCCTTTTTGGATTTGACAACTGGTCTTCTAAGCAAAAGGCATATGTCTTGGGTTGGCAAACTTCTTCGTAGTGCACCTGTGCAGAACAAGTAAATCTCGAGGAACCGAAAGATGCGTCAGATACTCCCTCCCCACTCTACCCAATTCCAAGCCTAACTCCACCGACAACACCGCCATCATTTATTTGTTTCTTTTTTTATTATTTTTATCATCGCCCAAAAATTTGATTGTTTAACCAGAACGAAAGCAGGTTTTCGGCTGTTTGCGTCAGGTGAGGATTGCTGGTGGCGCTGGATGGGGATGTGGTGTGGATTTGTGGATATAGCTTCGTCTTTTAAAGGGTTGGGTTAGGAAAGATCTTGAATGGTGGGCTTAGTGGGGGGGGGGGTAAGGACGGGGTTTAAGAACATCGTTATAAATTTCACCTTCTCTTCATTCTTTATTGCAAACGTTTCTTTTAATATTCTTTCTTCTTGTTTTTACATATATATAAACGTCCTCAATCTATTCATTCTCTTGTTTATAATATATATATATATATATATATATATATATATATATATATATATATATATATGTATATATAAACACACGCACAAATAAATATATATATATATATATATATATATATATATGTCAGATTGTAACTATATCTGTGTGTTTATATACATATATATATAAAAGTGAACATACGAGTCAACACACAGATGCGACAGTCTGTTTCATGATAGATGCAATCGTCAGGCCTGACGGTTGCATCTAGCATGAAACAGACTGTCGCCTCTAAGTGTTGACTTCTATGCTCACTTTTATAAATATATATATATATATATATATATATATATATATATATTAATTATGAATCCATTTTAATACTATTAATATATATATGTGTGTGTGTGTATATGTAATTAGACAGACAGACAGATAGATAAGACTCTTATATAAATATATACCAGAGAGGTTGTCTATATATATATATATATATATATATATATATATATATAATATGTATTTGTTCGCGTGTGCATATGTCTGCGTGCGGGGTTGGGTATTTTTTTGTGTAAGAACAATATCTGTCTCTGATTTTAAATCCAATATTACCAAAAACAGAAATTCTTTTAAGTCTGTTCATTGGGTGATTCTACTGGCAGAGTTTTCCCTTTTTTTAATGCTGAATCTTTAATACTTTCTTTAATTCCAACCTGAGGAAGCCCATGTCATGCTTAAACGCAATCGTAAAATCGACTGTTGCCGCTGGGTTTTGACCTGATTATCTACTTTTATAATTCCCTAGGCTCTGTCCCTGATATTGAGTACTTCAACTGATAAATATAGCATACCTTAAAACTATATTTTATCACTTCATATATATATATATATATATATATATATATATATATATATATATATATATATATATATATATATATTTATTTCAATTAAAAGGTGCAATTATAATTTATAAATTCATGAATCATTCATACAAAAAACAAATATAGAGGTAATCATTAACGTCTATATTTGTTTTTTGTATGAATGATTCAGGAATTTATAAAAAAAAAAATATATATATATATATATGTATGTATATATTAACATTTAAATATGAATTTATTAAGCATTTCCTTTCATTCATTCTTCCTCATATCCATTTGTAATTTTTCATATACATATATATATATGTGTGTGTATGTGTATTTTTGCGTGTGTGTACACAGTTGTGTGATATAGACTCCAAACAAAACTTTTGACAAATCAAACAGTCAACACAACAAATTACTACTATATTTTTATTTTATTGTTTATACGTTATTTTACCCAACACAAATATTTAAGTAAGTGCTCTGTTTATAGCAAACTATATTAGCAACACTTATAGGCCTGAATATCCGTGAAAGTTTCATAGTCTATGCGTATCCTCCAACTGGAATCGAACCTATATCCTACGCGTAACCGTCATATAACCTGACGTGTTATACCCGATTAGCTACAAAGAAGCGCCAGGTTAGCAAGGTCGATATAACTGCTTTGATTCTACAATCCTCCATAATTTCCTTCGAACATTAATATTTGCTCGAAGCGTATCTAAACGTAAAGAAATGACGTCATAAATTACGAAATGGACAAAATGCGACAATTATTTTAATATATTTTATTTTTACACGTTATTTATATAGACAGAAATATTTTTATGTAAATGATCTGTTTGTAAAAAACAGTATTAAAAACATTTACCGGCCTATAAATAAAGCATTTACTGAAGTATTTGTGTCTATATGAATAACATATACTCCAATATTTGTCCGACTTAGCCCATTTCGTACTATCTATCTATCTATCTATATATATATATATATATATATATATATATATATATATATATATATATATATATATATATATATATATATATTGTAAGCCGGACACAAAATGTATATTTGTTAATCTGGTCAGACACTGAGAATTGGGCCGAGCGGAGATATTATCACACCCTCTACTGTTTTTTGCATAAATTAATTCCAACTTTCCTTTTTCTTTTTTTCTTTATTCATTCATCGTTCATTTCTTTCTTTTCATATGTATCCTTATATCTGTTTCTAATATAACAATTTCTCTCTTTAATCACTTCTTTCATACTTTTTTTCGTTATTCTATGTTTTATTTGTATATATATATATATATATATATATATATATATATATATATATATAACACTAATAATCTTATCAATATAAGCAGTAGTACTCGTCCGGCAAAACCTTAGGTGTTTTAGCTTGTAAATCAACAAACCAATACGCAAGGAAAAAAAAGGGGTTAAAAAGAAAGAAGAAAGAACATATATTTCCGTCAAAAATTATCATCTAGAATCTAAGAATCATAAAGTAAAGTAAACCTAAAGAGCCAGACTGGCTCTTTACCTTTGCTATATATATATATATATATATATATATATATATATATATATATATATATATATATATATATATCCTAATGAGTCCGGTTCTACCAACCTAGGTTTCCCCACATGGGCTCATCAGGCTGAACTGATGGTCCTATGTGGTGAAACTTAGGCAGGTAGGATTTAATTATTTTTCATTTGTTCTATTTAGTGTATTTAGCACTCTTCGTTTTATCTTATTGCACGTTGGTTTTTTTTTCTCTGTACCAGAAATTTAAGGAACTGGACGATTTCTTTCGCCCTGTTCGAAGTTTTTTTTTTTTAGATTTTTCCTCGGATGCCAGTTTATTTGAAAATTGTCCTATCCAGGTTTTTTCACCCAACCAGTTTAAAGAGATTTACATTTTAATGGTAATTCCTGCGTAGCGAAGGAATCACACCTAAAAAAGCAATTTGATATATATATATATATATATATATATATATATATATATATATATATATATATATATATATCAAATTGCTTTTTTAGATGTGATTCCTTCGCTATTTATATATATATATATTCATATATGTATTAATATATATATATATCAAATTGCTTTTTTAGATGTGATTCCTTCGCTACGCAGAAATTACCATGTTTCAAAAACAGAAGCTAAAAATTTCCCATTCAATTATAGAAATTAAATTAAATTACTTACTTCTATTTCGTTTTCAATCGAATTTTTGGAATCTTTATTCCAAAATTCGCTTGAAAATGAAACTGAACTAGGTACTTTAATTTTATTTAATTTCTATAATTGGACTGGAAGTTTTTATATTCAGTTTTTGAAACATGGTAATTCCTGTGTAGCGATGGAATCTTTTTTTTTAAAGTAATTATAAACTAGGTTCTACTTGTGTATCGAGCATTGCTTTCTAAAAATAAAAAAAACAAAAATACTAAATAATTTCGGATCTTTCCTATTTGCACACACACACACACACACACACATATATTGTGTGTTTTTAGACAGCAATTTTTCATTAATGCATGTTTCATTAAATAATATAGACAAGTTTTATCTATTGATTTTAAGTAAGTTCCTTTCATATTGTCTGATAAGCTTAATAACATTATCATTGAAAGACGAAAGGAAATCGCCATATTGATACATGTTTAAATCCAATCTAAGCTTTCGGCTTACATAAGCCATTATCAAAGATGACAATTACTTTTCAATATATCAACCAATACACGGAACAATAATGATAGTCTGTTTTCGTTGCATGAAAAATTTCAAAGCAACGACTATCTCCCGTGTACGAGACGCGGAAGTGAAAATCGCGTCGCAGCTCGTGACGTCACACATGACCAGGTGAGAGCGAAAACGAGAAGTATTAAGTATGGGAATCGTTGGTATAAACCAATGGCTTCTGTTATCAATTATAGGCATTAAGAATATTTGTGTAGATTTCATAGTTTATTTTGTTTAGGTTAGGTTTCAACTGTTTTATGTATATAGCTTCAAGAATTTTTAGTTTTTGTTTATTGTTTTCATGTTTAAGTATAGTTGTGTTTTCAACAAGTTTTTTTCGGAATTGTTTACGCGGCCTGGCATGTTGTTTTAAATGCCAAAAAATGTTAGAGTCATCATTCAAATGTAGAGTCAAGCGTCGTGAAAAAAATATGATATCAGACAATATGGAAGGATACAAGACGCGGAGTTAGTCGTTGCTTTCAAATTTTTCATGCAACAAAAACAGACTATAATTATTGTTTCATCTGTGTATATATATATATATATATATATATATATATATATATATATATATATATATAGATATATAGATATAGATATATATGTATATGTATGTATGTATGTATGTATGTATGTATGTATGAAAAATAAAAAGAAATGACAGATTTATAATCCAGAGTTCTTTAGTATTTATTTAAAAAAAACAAAAAAAAAACGATTATAATGATTTAAAAAAAAAATGTTTCCATCCCAAGACAGAAATTTATATGATTCAAAACCAAAAATCCTAAATTATACTTAAAATTTGAAGTTCAGTTCCATTTTCAAGCGATGCTGAGAATAAACTTCTAAAAAACAAAAAAAATGATTTACTTTCTGGAAAATGAAACTGAACCTAAAATGAGTTAATTTTGGTTTTCACTCATATTAATTTCTGTGTCGCGATGGAAACATATTTTTAAAAAGCAATTATAATATCTCTCTATCTATCTCTCTATCTCTCTAAATATATATATATATATTAATTGCGTATTCCCTATCCTTTTCTATCGTTTTTTGTCTTTTTTACTCTTCATTCATTCATTTTTTTTTTCTTTTCTTTTCCGTTTTTCCATTTTTAGATACGTATATTTAAGTAAATGCTTTGTTTATATCAAACAATATTGATAACATTTACCGGCCTGAATTTACCGGAGGACGAATAATTTCTATGACAATTTCTCGGACATTCAGGCCGGTAAATGTTGTATATATATATATATATATAATGCGTGTATATATATATATATAATGTGTATATATATATATAAATATATATATATAATGTGTGTGTGTTTATACATATATATCTTTTGATTTACATATATATATATATATATATATATATATATATATATATATATATATATATATATATTAATTTAAACGTTATTATAGTGATTCTTCATTTTTAAATAGGTCTAATTATTATAATTATTTTAAAATGTCTCTTTAATTTTTTCCCCGAATAAGCATGCCAATAGTCGAGAGATACAGTATTAAATAATAAAAATAAATATGGCGTTTATTAAAATACGAGTATCCATTATAATTACTTTTGATAGAAATTATTCTCTAGAAATACATACATATACAATGAGAACAAAGTGGAACATCTTTTAAAGGCAACACATTTCACTTTCATCTGCTAGGCGTCATCTGCTCTTAATGAGCGTCAATGTTCGTATGTAGGAAATGTACTTTGGAATTTTCGAGGAAAATATAACTTCTCTCTGTTAAATTTTAGTCCTCACCTTCACCTTTAGGTCTTCTTATTCTTCTTTGGTCTGTTACCCTTCTCTAAAGCTTTCATTACCTTCTCACACTTGTTTCCCACTCCCATACATACACTCTTACTAATTTTTTTTTTATACCCAGCGTCATTTCTTTTTGAATTTGTAGGTCTGATGAATTGGATCGTAATTACGATTCCAATTTAATAAATTATAACCATAGAATATTAGCGTTTAAGCCTTTTTATTATATTCTCTTACTCTGTCCTTGACATTGAGTTCTACCCCTGGATTCTATCTCTTGGAAATTCATATATATATATATATATATATATATATATATATATATATATATATATATATATATGAGTTACGAAGAACTTGGTAAACCGTATGAGTAATTCCAAGGAGGATGAAATCCTGAGAGCTCAATGTGAATCCAGAGCTAATATTTAATGAAAAACAGACCACTTTAAGGTACCATTACAATAATTTATTTCACCAAAATCCTTTTAAAGGACTCCGGATCATCAGGTAACACTTCCAACAACGAAATGAAAGGAAAAATGATATTGAAAATTGATGGGTAGTGTGATTTTTGTAATTTAACAGGGGGGGGACGAGGGGCGTAGTTAAAGAGACAAGGTAGAGTATAGGGAGGGGTTAATTTCATATCTTTCTTAAGCGTGCTTTACATTGGGGTAGGAGGAGTGACCAGACCATGACCTATTTAGATGGTTAACATAACGGAAATGATATATAGACGTGGGAGGGGAGTAGGGAGAAAAGAAAAGGAAAAATGGAAAAGAAAGAGGAGACAGAAGACAGTAATACAGATATATACAAATGATTGTTACGGCAAGGAAAGAGGGGAAGAGGGAAGTAAATCGAAAGAGGTTGTAATTGTGTTTTAATAAATTTAAGTAAAGGATAGATTTCAATGCTTGATAGAAATTTAGATGTCTAAAAAACAAAAAACAAAAAAAAATTGATGATTGTTATCAGTTTAAATATTTCATTTTTTAAGTAAATAGTTTAAGGACTTAATATAAGTTAACTACTATTTTTATTACCACACACATATATATATATATGCGTGTGTGTGTACGTGTACTGAACACTAATATTATATATATATATATATATATATATATATATATATATATATATATATATATATATATTAATTAAGAAATGGACAAATCCGACAATTTATTCATTAAAGACATTTTTTATGTTTAACGTTCTTTTTATAGATACAATACTGCATACAATACTGCATCCTATACGGAACCGCCATTTGGCGGTTCCGTATAGGATGCAGGTTCGAATCCTGTCAAAGGACAAATATTTTCTATGAAAATTTCTCGGACATTCAGGCCGGTAAATGTTATTTAATACTGTTTATTATAAACAGAGCATTTACTTAAATATTTGTATCTATAAAAAGAAAGTTAAACATAAAAAAATGTCTTTAATCTATCTATCTATATATATATATATGTATATATATATATATATATATATATATATATATATATATATATATATATATATATATATATATATATATATATATATATATATTAATGAATATACATATTATCCCACACCGTTTTCACTTTTCGGAATGTCATGGCAAACATTTGGCATGGAATTCCGAGTAATGCAAACGGTGTGGGATAATATCTATATTAATATATAATATCTATATTCATTAATATATCTACATTATATCTCTGTTATATAACATCGAGTACGGTCTCAATCACATCAGCAATTTGTGTACAATTTACACACACACACATATATATATATGTTTATATGTATGTATGTATATATATATATATATATATATTAGGTTAGATTATTTGATTTGAGGACATGCTATACTTCAGTTTACTTAATACTGATATTTGTATCACCAAGTTGTGATCGAACTTAAATCGTATTAATCCTGATTAACCTGAGTGAAATCTCGTGCTGTTACCTGAAACTGAGGTGCTTGTTTCAATTTCTTCTATAAAAATATTAACCTAATTCCCTATATTATTTGGCTAACACGGATGCACAGGCCGTAGCTGAGGGATTGCGTGTACAGTCCTCGTTCTAACAACTGATCAGGCCAGATGATGTTCTCTTCCAAGTCCGCTCAGCATAGCGACATTATAATCCACGGTAGGCTCTCTATCTCAGCTGACATTAGCTAGCTGCCTAAGCAGACAGGTACACATGCTCGGAAGATGGGTACACGGTATTTATATATAAATATGATGACTCTCACTTCGTTGTCGTGTATGACTGTCAAAAGTTACCATTGTAAAAGTTGTACTTTGAACGGATTTGTTACTTTCAACCAAATAAACGTTTCAAAGTTCTAATACATCCAAGAAAAGAGTATTGAAGACTGATGTAATATCGGTCCTCTTATAGTGAATACTGGACAATCTCCTCACGTATAAAGAAAAAAAAACTTAAAGCAGCAAAAAATGTGATTCTACAAGGGTATGCGGAGAATACTATCGACTGGATAAGCAACGTTGAAGTTTTAGGGAAAATAGAATCAGAGAAGGCATTTAGTAATAGAAAGACACAATTGAAACCTATAGTTTAATGAAGGGTGACAGTTTGCAGAAATTGATACTCATAGGACATACTGAAGGCAGATGGAAAGCAGGCTAACGAGTTTGTAGAAATGGTTGGCTGAAGAGATTTTAGGTGAGATAGCAAAAAGAAAAATTACAAACAGCTAAAAAGGACAATAAATTGCGTACAGTCAGGGTCACCCTCGCTCATATAGATGTTCCTATCTATCTATCTATCTATCTATCTATCTATCTATCTATCTATCTATGACACATCCATCTATGTTTGTTATATGTATGTCAGCTTATGTTCATATCTGTTTATCTGTCTATCTATTTATCTATCCATCGCAATCATATCTGTCAGCCTGTCCATATCTATCTATCTATCTATCTATCTATCTATATATCTATCTGTCTATCTGTCTATCTGGCAGTGCGTTGATATCTATCTATCTGTCTGTCTATGTCAGCCAATGTTCATATATATCTATTTATTATGTTCTTTTCATTATCCTTCTTTCTCTCTCTAAATATCTATCTAGCTCATTCTGTTCGTTATATATATATATATCTTTCTCCATCTTCTTATTCATTATCATTCGTGTATTTTAAACATAATCCCTTTTTATCTTTTTCCTGGTCAGAAAGTAAATCCATTTTCTCAGTCAACTTATTGTTCTTTGCTATCTTGTTTTGTTTTGTTTTTTTGTTTTTTTCTGACGAACTTTACGCAGACAGAGGCATACGCTTCGATGGTTTCGGAGTAAAGAAGAAAGGTGAGTTTTGCCCGGGCCCCTGACAGCTACTTAATGATATTGAGATTTATTCGTGAAACAAAAACAAATCCATCACTTATATGAGGAAGTAATCAATTACTTATATAACTGAATATTTCGCAGAAGCCAATGGGGATTTAAAAAAACTGTTTCCCACTTTTATTGATCATGCTCTTATCATCCTTTTCAATATGGCACGGGTCACACACACTCCCACGCACACACATACATATACTTACACACACACACACACACACACACACACACACACACACACATACATATATATATATATATATATATATATATATATATATATAGCTCTCTATTATACAATTTTCATTAAATACGACCGAAAAGTTACTGCGATGATACTGTTCGTACATATATATTATTTTCTGGACACAAAATGTAGAAAAACTGTCCAAAAATTCTGCATATCCGAGTTCTTTCGGTTATTCTTTTAACCATTATCAAGGACGGTTTCTATTTTTAAATAGCCTTAAAGCCGCCATCTGGGAGAAACTTTAGGCTAGCTCTTGTGTAGGGCTTTTCGGCTTTTGGACTTTTACCTTCAACGTCCTATGGATGTAAAATTTATAAGAATTTAGAATTAATAAAATTATTTTAGCTTTATTCGACACGTTAATTCGGCATAATCTTTCTTCCTATACGCAAACGATCTCCGTAGTTCGTTTACATTATTATTACATTTATTTTGCACGCAGTCTTTTTTTTATTTTTAAATCATCATTCTTTATGATACCTTCACTTAAAATCACTCATAAAAGACATTAGGGACCCGAACTATGTAATATTTCAAGTATGTCACAGTACGTGTGTTAGAAAAAGGAAAATCTGTGTGCAACGTACTGGAACCCGGTTACATTTTTCATTACAGTTTTAAAATTAGATGTTAACAATTTCAATTGTGGCGAAAAGTGAAATTAACGTTAATAAAGAATTGTTTTTTTTTTTAAACATTTCACTCTGTTCGATATTTAAATTTAGCTTTAAATGAGATATTTATTTAATTTTTAATCTCATGTAACTATAATAGTTGCTACCTTTTACATCAGGTTGTTTATGATTCGCCGAGATCGAAAAACGGACGGACATACGTACACTATGCTTTATTTATACAGATTTTTAATGTTTAACTGAATGTGTGGGTTTCATGTATGTGTCTGAAGTTGTAGGAATGTTTTATTTTTCAAACACGGTCAGAACATTCAAAACGATTTCGTAGTTAATGTTATTGGATGTTGGCTTTTAGACAGTATTTACACAATTTGTTCCCGGAAAAGAAAACACTTGCACGGCCTAAAAAACTAAATAAATAATCGCCGTGCCTTCTAAGACGTCTTTAACAAAACTTGTCTATATATACATGCATATATATATATATATATATATATATATATATATATATATATATATATATATATATGTGTGTGTGTGTGTGTGTCTGTGAGTGAGTCTGTGTGTGTTTCAGAAATGTAGCTATGAACGCCGCAAAGCATTTATAAACAGTAAAAGGATCTCCTACTTACCAATTTATCAAATGCTATGTTCATGCATAAATTCACACAAAACTTTAATCTAAAGAATTTTACAATTATTAAAGCAAAAGGAAAATTCTCGAAAGTGCCGCTATCGAACCTTATCAAAATATAAATCTGCACACCAGAAAGTTTTTCAAATATTTCTCTGGTTGAAACCCCCGATTTTTTTCAAATATGCCTGTTCATCTTTTCCATGCTAAAATATATAAATATAAAAATTCATAAACTTCTGTTATTTAATTATATAATATATAAATTAAACGAAACTAATACAGGAAAAATATAAAATTAGAAAGGTATTATATAAGGAATTTAAAAGCACGGGCTTAAAAATTACAGTTAGCACTAAATTAAAAAAATGTTAACTTCCTTGATATAACATTAGATTTAAAGAAAAATACGTACACACCTTATAATAAAACCAATACCAATCCTTTACATATACACCCGAAATCAAATCACCGCTAATCTATAATTAAGCATATAACGTTATCTATCCGAAAAAGAATAAGTACAAATTCAGCAAATGACAAGGTTTTCGATGAGCATATCAATTTCTATAATAAAGCTGTAAAAGATGGGCGCTACAAAAACCCAAAACTAACTTATATTAAAAATGAAAATGGAAAGCATCGAAAAAACAGAAGTAGACCAATAATTTGGTATACGCCCCCATACAACCAAATAGTAAAGAACAAATTAGGACAAAAATTACTCGCATTAATAGTCAAGAATTTTCCTAGTGAAAGTAAACTATGTATTATTTTCAATAAAAATACACTAAAATTGAGTTACAGCTGTACGGAAAACTTAGAAAAAATTATTAAGAAACATAATGCTAATATCTTAAATAAACACTTATACCAAAACCAAAAAATTTTAGATAATGGAAAAATAAAAATAAAAACTGATGAGGATAAACAAAAATTATGTAACTGTAGAAACCCTCATAATAGCCCTCTACAAAATAAATGCCGCACGGAATCATTAGCAATGCAATACCTCTTCGATTGAAAATCCTGAAATAATAAAAATATATATAGGTTGCACTAGCCATGAGTTCAAAAAAAGATTCAACCAACATCAAAGTTCATTTAGGATAAATAAATATAAAAATCAAACTTCTCTCTCGAAGTACTTCTGGCACCTAAAAGAATCAAATAAAACACCTACAATAAAATGGAAGTTAATAAGAAAAGCTATAATATGTAGGTGATTAAATGACCCATGTCCTTTGTGCATACACGAGAAACTATATATTGCTAAGTTTATAAAAAATAAAAATTTACTGAATCAGAGAAATGAAATAGCTATTTTATGCCGTCATTGTCAAAAATTTTCCTGAAATAATATTTAAAAATAAAATTAAAAAGTGCGACATGGTAATTTATATACTTATATTTAATGTAAAAAATAATTTTATATACTGTAAGTGATTCTATTACATTTACTAGTTTTATAAATAAAAATATATAGTTTATTAAATTAACAGTGAAAATATTTTAAAGTTATATTTAAAATTGTATTTAAAACGAATTCTAACCTAAACATCTTTTAAAAGTGTAGTTAAATAAAACATATTCTAACCTAAACACCTCTCTCAAAGTACTACAAGTACTTAAAAGAATCCAATAAAACACCTACAGTATAATGAAATTAAGATGAAAAGCTAGAAGATGTAGGACATTAAATGACCCATGTCCTCTGTACATACATGAGAAACTATATATTACTAAGTTTATAAAAAATAAAAGTTTACTAAATCAGAGAAATGAATTAGCTATTTTTGCCGTCACTGTCATAAATTTTACTTAAATAATATTTAAAAATTTAAAAATAAAAATAAATTTAAAAAGGTGCGATCAGGTAGTATACATACTTATATTTAACATGAAAAATAATTTTATATACTGTAAGTAATTCTATTACATTTACTTGTTTTTTTTTTAGGAAAAAAATGTCTATTAAAATAACAGTGAAAATATTTTAAAGTTGTATTTAAAATTGTAGTTAAAACGATTTCTAACCTAAACATCTTTTAAAATTGTAGTTAAATAAAATGTATTCTAACCTAAACACCTCACAAAAAGTACTACCGGCACTTAAATGAATCCAATAAAACACCTACTGAAAAATGAAATTATAACGAAAAGCTAGATGATGTAGGCCATTGAATGACCCATGTCCTTTGTACATACATATGAAACTTTATTACTAAGTTTATATATATATATATATATATATATATATATATATATATATATATATATATATATATATATATATATATAAAAGAAAAATACATAAATAAAGTTTACAAAAATCACAGAAATGAATTAGCTATTTATGCAGTAAGTGCCATAAATATTACTTAAATAATATTTAAATATAAAAGTTTAAAAATCGTAATATACATATACTTGATGTGGAAAAATAATTTTACTTACTATAAGTAATTCAAATACATTTCCTACTATTATAAAGTAATATAGTCTATTAAAACTAACAATGAAAATATTTTAAAGTTGTAATTAAAATTGTAGTTAAATAAAATGAATTCTAACCTAAACTACTTTTACTTAGTACTACACGCACTTAACAGAATCCAATAAAACACCTACAGTAAAATAAAATTAATATGAAATATTGAAATATAATTTTTTTTTTAAATTGTGACCTGGATATATTCAGACTTATACTTGATGGGAAAATAATTTTACATACTGTAAGTAATTCTAATACGTTTTCTTGTTTTAAAAAGAAATATAGTATATGTTACGGAGTCCACCCCTTTTTCATATAAGTGGATTCGACCAGAGTGTTACTTGGACTGCTGCCGTTAAATACCCAGAGTCAGTCAGAATATAGAGTGTGAGCAGAGATTGTGATTGAGTTAGAGGTAGAGTAATAGTGAGAGGTAACCGTTTGTAGAAGTCATTTACAAGCACGTAGACACTAAGGAAGTCCTACTTCGAGACTATATATATATATATATTATTGCTACTAACCGCGTTCCTGGATTACTAACAGTATTACCCATTGTATTATTGTGTAAATACATTTAATTTCTTATCTTTAATTCTTGCGTTTGTCATTCACAACAAATTGTCGTCGAAGATTCGAACCCACGCGGAAAAGAAAAGATACTCACGCAGAAAAGAAAAGATCAACACAAGAAAAATCTTCCCTCGTCGTCCAACAAGCAAATTGGCACACACACGGGAAGACAAAAACAACAAACTCGCGCCGAGCGTTTCGATCTCACACAAGAAGAAATTGAAAAATCCGTCCCTCGTCCACAACAAATTAGCGACAAAGAGTTACGAGGAGCAAAAATACGCAAAATTAAGTTATCATGGAAGATTTTTATAATATTTTGGTAGAACTGATAAAATACCAAAATGATCAACAATTACAACTACAAGAACGAATGGAAGAAAAATGGCAAAAGCAATTACTACAAACGCAAAAGGAAAATCAAGAAAGACAAATAGAGCTCTACGAACTAATATTGAAAATAGCGGGCAACAAGCAATTAGATATTGAAAAAGAAGCAACATTTTCGCAAGACACAGAGTGGAATACCATAGAGATTTTCAAATATTCTCTAGATGAAGACAAAAATTTTGGAGATTACTTCAGAAGACATGAAGACATCTTTAACATAGACTGTCAAAATTGGACAGAAGCAAAAAAGCTACGTCTATTGCTCAGAAAATTAGGAACTGAAGAATATACAAAGTTCGTGGATTATATCTTGCCAAAAAAGACGAACGAATTAACATTTGACGAAGCAGTGACATGTCTTAAAGAACTCTTCAGCCCCAAAACATCACTCTTCCATAGGAGGTGGAAATGCCTTAACATGGTAAAGGGCGATAATGAGGATTATTCCACGATTGTCGCAATCGTAAATAAACATTGTGACGACTTTAAACTAGCGGAATTAACCCCGGACAATTTCAAATGTCTCATCTTTGTTCAAGGGTTTCTACAAAAGATAGCGAAATGCGCAGAAGAATGCTTGCAAAATTACAAAATGAACCGGGTCTAACATTATACCAATTATCGGAAGATTGCCAGAGATGTTTACGTATAAAGATTCTATGGATACAATTTTCGAAGCGTTTGAGATCCAAAGACCGCGGGAAGACACAGAAATGAGAAGGTCAAACAGGAAGAGAAAATTTGTCGAATCCCTGATTATCAATCATAAGAGACAAAAATACTACCCCCCCTCCCAAAAGGGATCTAAGGAGGTGGTGATATAGGGTCCTCCCCTTTTTCATATGTGGGTTCGACCAGAGTGTTACTTGTACTGCTGCTGTTAAATACCCAGAGTCAATCAGAATATGGAGTGTGAGCAGAGATTGTGATTGAGTTAGAGGTAGAGTAATAGTGTAAGGTAACCGTATGTAGAAGTCAGTTACAAACACGTAGACTCTAAGGAAGTCCTACTTCGAGACTATATATATATATATATATATATATATATATATATATATATATATATATATATATATATATTTATTTATTTATATATTATTGCTACTAATCGCGTTCCTGGATTACTAACAGTATTACCCATTGTATTATTGTGTAAATACATTTAATTTCTTATATTTAATTCTTGCCTTTGTCATTTATTGGAGACCGAATTTCATCTCGGAATCTACAACTGTATATTAAAAATTAAAAGTGAAAATATTTTTAAAAATCGTAGTTAAATAAAACGTATTCTAACCTAAACACCCCCCAAAATTCTTTAAGTATACATTAGAAAAAAATGACATGAGAATTTTTGCCGTTAACAATAAAATTTAAAAAAAATTCCAGACGACATGAATTTAACGGATGTCAGAATTCGTTGAAAAATACATCCCTACCCCTACCTAAACGAAAACCCTTGTTCAAACGTAACTAATAACTGATACAACAAAATACAGTGATAATGAACACGCAACCATGCCTTGTTTGGATGAATGGATTTCTCTGTATCCTTGGAAATGTGAATTATGAATTTTTGTAGTGCCTTTAAAACTGAGTAATTTTTAAAAAAAGTTACTCCTAAATTCGCTTCAGGATGAAATGGAACTAATGTCTTAAATCTAATTACAAAATTAAATTCGAAGCTTTTAGCTTCCATTTTTGAAACATGGTTAGAACTGTGTAGCGAAAAAACATATTTTAAATTAATTAATATATATATATATATATATATATATATATATATATATATATATATATATATATATATATATATTCAATTTAATTATAACATAGGCAACCTTAAGGGTCCATTGGTTATAATATATTTCCTTAGGTATGTGGTTTTTACCTGGTTCATCAGACCACACTTCGACTTAAGCTTGTCTCTCTTCTAGTTAAGTTGAATTAATAATTTCCTGATTTGACACCGAGCTCTCTGGATTACATCCTACCTGGGATTATTGATACGGTTTACCAAACATTTAATTACTTAACCGTATATATATAGATAAATATATATAATTTAAATAAAAACAGACCACTTTAAGGTTCCATGTAATAAATTATTTCACCACAGCCCTATATATATATATATATATATATATATATATATATATATATATATTGCAAATGAAACGTTTTGGGCCCAAAACTATTTCTTTTGTACTGTAAATAAGATAAAATTATTATACAAAAAAATAGTGAGGCATGATTTTTTTATCAGAAATTGGATTATAACAAAAAGAAAAAATAGAATTTTATGATTAATTTTTGCTCTCGACAAAATATCCTCCTTTAACCTTGATTACTGAAGTACAAATTTTCTTAATTTTTTAAATTGGCCACAAAATAGTTTTGTTATACTTCAAATAAGTGGAAATTATTATACATGGTTAAAAAAAGTGAGAGGAATTTTTTTACTAAAGATTTTATGATTAAATTTTGATTTCCTCAACATAGCCTCTTTTAGCCTTGATTACTGCAGTACACATTTTTGGCATTCGATGCAAAAGTTTCTCAAAGTTTAATAATTGATTCCATTATTTTTTCAAGGACTCAAAGAGGTCTTTTTCATTGTCATTTTTTTCTAACTCTTCTGTCAATATCATCCCATGCTAATTCTGGGAGATTCACTTGAAACTTTTGGACATTAGTGTGTTTGTGTGTGCGCGTTTATGTGTGCTTGCATTCATTGAAATAATAAGATATAATAAGACAATGTTTCCAGTTCTTTAACTTCAATTTGAGGTGAGTTAGTTTGCTTCCTGTTTGCACTAATGCCCTTTGGAAAATAAGGATTCCCTTTCTTCCTCTTGTTAAGTTCCTATATCTTGATTAAAGGATTTTGGATACGTGCGTAGAAGATGACCAAAGGGAAAATCTGCGAGACTTAGGGTTAGCCACATAATGCTTACTTAATTACTGTTATTTTCAAGACAATCAATGTCAATTACCCACAGAATCATCGCCTAACAGAGAACAATTAATCTTTTCCCCAACTGTTTCCTTCTCTTCCATCTGCACCTTGTGGTTTGCTCGGATAACCACATCTGAAATGCGAAACGGAATATAAGTTTACTGCAATCTAAGATAAATACATCATAACCAATTCTGTCAAAGAAAAAATACGACACCCAAGACAGTATATTTTTAAGAGGAGGGCGACTGAAAATTACATCATAATTAAATGTAGCTCAAATATTGCTATCCACTGAATAACGTTTAAAGTGATAAAAAATTGCAGATTAATAAATATAAAATCCATTATTTCTTTAGAAATTGTAATATATATATATATATATATATATATATATATATATATATATATATATATATATATATATATATATATGTGTGTATGTATGTATCAAATATGTGGTGCAACTCAATTTATATTACATGAATCATTCATACAAAAAGTAGATTAGTAAATTAAAATTTTTAAAGTTAATGATATAAAATGGCGAAAACTTCTTCGCAAACAAAATTTGCATTAACCTACGAATCTCTCCATGAATGTTATGATCTTTATTTTTAATAACTTCAAGTTGTATAAGGTCTTTTTTTTTTTAAATCTGCTAGTACTTTCGGCTGTACATACAGTCATCCTCAGGCATGGAATTTATTTTGTTTTTAGTAAATCCTGGTAGTAGCAGGCACGAAAGATTAAGTGCGAATCGAAAAATGTTTTTTAGAAATTTGTTATTGTTAACGGATAAAAACTTTTAAAGTTGAATTATTTTGAAAATTTAAGAGAGTGCGTTTTTTTATTAATATGGCAATTTAAGAAATTTTTTTTGTAGGAATGATTCATGTAATATATATATATATATATATACAAGACGTCTCATAATAATGGAACAGATTTTAAATGCCAGTATGTTGAATTATAAAGATTATATAGAATACCAAACATTTATTCCATAACTGATATAGAACAGTTCAACATATGATCTAAAATTTGAATATTAATTAAAATAATTCATGAATAATTCCCGTAATTTCCAATAAAAGATGCAACAGGAACACTTACAGCAAATTAATTCGATTGTTGCGAAGGCGTTCATATATTTTCATCTGAATTTCTAGTCTTCGGAAGACAAACACAATATCAATAAAAATCTAAATGTAAAATATTCATCAGCTTCTCTCTCTGCCTCTCTGTCTGTCTGTCTGTCTGTCTCTCCATATATATATATATATATATATATATATATATATATATATATATATATATATATACAGAAACAGTTCTAAATTATTTTCATCTGGATTTGTTATCTTTGGAAGATATGAAGAGAAAATCATTATGAATAACATCGAAATGTAAAATATCCTTCAGCCTCTCTCTCTCTCCCCCTCTCTCTGTTTCTCTCGCTCTCTGTCTCCACACACACACACACACACACACACACACACATATATATATATATATATATATTATAAATTAATTGATTTAAAATATGTCATTTTCGCTACACAGTTCTAACCATGTTTCAAAAATGGAAGCTAAAAGCCCCGAATTTAATTTTGTAATTAAATTAAAGACATTAGTTCCATTTCATTCTCAAGCGAATTTTATATATATTTTATATATATATATATTAATGAATATATATATATATTAGGTTTGTGCAAAAATAATATGTGAGAAAACGTTATTATTTTTGCACCAACCTAATATATATATATATATATATATATATTTGGTTGGTTGGTTGGATTTTGTGGCATATCAACCACTGTAGGTCATTTAATGCCAAATTAAGTCAAAAAAAAACGTATAGCTGGCATCATTATTGTTCCGAAGACATTATCTCAGGCCTTGCTGTTCGACGTAGTTTATCGTCATATCCAGTACGCGCATGTAGTTTATCGTCATACCCAGGACGTGGGTAAGAACTAGGAGTTCACTATTTGCCCATAGCTGGGACCCTAACAGGTGCTACCACCCCGGGTCAAGGTGGACCTGGGAACACCAGCAATGAAGAGGTGGTTCCACGTTCCTCAAAACCTCCTGATCAGAGACCTTGCTGATGGATACAGTTTAACGTCATACCCAGGAACTTGTATCCTTGGGAAATAACAAAAATCTTAAATATTATGCTGAAATCTTCTATAATAGTCAAGTAATAAATATATTTGCTATTCTATGCCATTTTTAACATGCATAATGCTTGCTGTGTTGGATCATTATGGGACACTATGTATATATGATAAAAAAATGTAGTTTTAAGGTGTGATATATATATGGGTAAAAGTGCTTAATATCAGGGATACAGCATGTGTTGAAATCAACACAATATATATATATATATATATATATATATATATATATATATATATATATGTAATATATATATTATTATTTATATATTATATGCGCTGTACTTATTAGAAAGCGCTCAATATCAGAGATAGAGCTAACAAACTTGCATCAGTCCAATCAAATATATATATATATATATATATATATATATATATATATATATATATATATATATATATATAGAGAGAGAGAGAGAGAGGGAGAGAGAGAGAGATGTATGATATAAAAGAAACATACATATATGCACATACATGCACGTACATATATATTTCTTTCTCAGTTGTTATAAAAACAGTGCCTAATGTTATATAGGAGAGCTATTACTTATATATTAGCGAATATACATAATGTCACACATCGATAGCATGACTGAATTTCATGCTATCATGCAATCTTCAGGTGCGAAATACCAACTGACAGTTAAAGTGTTATGAATTTCGCGTTCTCATGGTGCTGATTTAAAATTGTCTATATATATATATATATATATATATATATATATATATATATATACGTGTGTGTGTGTTTAGAGATATACTTTCCAGAAAAAAAAAAAAACTCTTAAAGAAAAGCACTGTGTTAATTTCGAAATGCAGCCATGAAAACAATATCTTACCTCATCCCGAGGTTCATAACGCATAATGTCTCCATACTTACTGCAGCTGTAGTAGCAGTGGTGTTTCCTGGGCAAGATAGGCTGACAAAGGCCAACCGTCTCCTGGTTGGTTTTGAATTCTCCTAAGATTTTTTCCTTCTCCTAAACCGATTGCAACCCAAAGCAATATTGCTCTTATCATTTACTCCTATAAAAACTACCTGCAAATTAATCAAGACTAAACAAAAAAAAAAAACTGATTAAAATTTATTTGATTAAGTCTAATGAATATTATTTCAAATTACCTTTAGAACTGAATTAAATTAATTAAAATAAGTAAATTAAATGAACATAATTACAAGAAAAAAAAGAAAGAAAACGAAATATCGGATAAAAACCGAATAAAAAAAAATTAAACTAAATTTTGATCCCCTTGTCCCAGTACTCATTTATAAGAAGCCCGCTCAAGGAGTAATAATAAAAGGTTAGTGAAAACTGCTATCATGAAATGTTGACTTCGGGTGGACACACATACCCGTGCTTTCTTAATATAGATTGAAGGCAACAGGGCCATAGGAAAACAACGCATAACTTAGTAAACTTGAGTAAATGGATAGTGGAACAAGTTTAAGGAAAAATAACAAAAAGACAAAGTGTATGAAGAGTCAGAATGGCGTGAAATTGTGGAGAGCCATAACCTTCCACAGCGAAACGAACTTAAGACTAAAATATCGAGTTTTATTGTCTTATTATCAGTAGACATAATCTTAAAAACATGCGACAGGCAGTTGACTCTGCGTTTATGATCTCCTTCTCCCATTTCTTCTATATAAAGCCCGCGCAAAGAGTAGTAATACAAGGTGACTGAAAACTGACAACATGAAGTGTTGATTTTGCGGTCCACAATGTCTATATCCTTATATGTGTAGGGGGATGTTTTCAATTGATTCTAGCGCATATCTATTGGAAGTGTGGTCAGGATTTTTTCGTGTGGCACGATATGTACTTCGGTGTTGATATTTGCTGGTGCCACCATCTGTTAGGCGTGTACCAAAGTAATTAGTGACGCATGAAAACCACTTTTCGTGGCGGCTACTTGAATAGATATTAATTCATAGTTCAGGCGTGTCGCCACTTAGACGCTAGCAGACTTTCTGAAACAGAATTCTAAAAATGCATATGTATGGTGATTCCTGATGGTAAATTATACGTATTCTACCTATCTGAAATATGGCGCTACATCTTCAAAACAAGATGTTAAAGCTATGGTTTCCTCGCTAACCAAAGCTGAAGGACCTAGTCTTCCCTGCTAATAGCAGAAAAGAGGAAGCCATACCGTTCACAAAAGTATTTGCGCAAAAAAGATCTACCGAACTCGATTGGAATCCGAAATTCCCTCAGCGATCTCTAGTTCACGAAAGTGAATATAATAAACTCTGCTGGAATTTGAATTCTTCTCTCTGATTTTTAGCTCTTTTTATTTGATTCAAAATCACTATCACCAATGCCGTAAGCCCTTAGGGTTTAAGGGGTAGCACATCTACTACAGCCATATCAGCAGTGGTGTGTCTTGGGCAAAAAACCTGACGGATTCCAACCCTCTCCTGGCTGGTTTAAATTCAGAGATTTCCCTCTCCTAGACTGATTTCCAACCAATCTGACCTGCTATTTACCCATAGCCGGTGGAAGAGATGCATCTATACCTTTCCCAAAGGTATTAGTACGAAAGTGAATGTAATAAACTCGACTGGAATTCGAACCCTGCTCTCCGATTCCTCAATCAGAGCCTCAAGCCATTATTCCACCGTGCCTACAATTATGCCCGGCTGATTAAATAGATGGACTGAATATGTGAGCAACGGCAAAGTTCTACAGGAAACGGAAACAAAAAAGAAAGTCATACTTAACATCAGGAAGAGACAGTTGAATTTTTTAGGGCACATAATGAGGAAAGAGGGCTTGGAAAATTTGATACTTAAAGAACAGCTTGAAAGCAAAACCGACAGAGAAAAATAACTGTTACATAACACCAGTCAACTTATATGCCAGTAAATGTTGAACAAACTCCTTACAGATGAAAAAGAGGCTTGAAGCAAAAGCAAAGTGGTTCTACAGAAGGATGCTGAGAATATCATAACCCGAACACGTGAGCAACTATAAAGTTTTACAGAAAACGGAAACAAAAAGAAACCTTGTACTTATTATCAGAAAGAGACAGTTGAAATTTTTTGCGCACATAATGGAAAGTGAGCTTAGAAAATCTGATACTCACCTGACAGATTGTATAAGGCCATAGGAAACAACTCATAACCTAATGAGCTTGATTAAATGGAAAGTAGAACAATGTTTAGGAGAAATAACAAAAAGACAAAGTTTATTAAGACCTACGAAGGACATGAAATTGTGGAAAGCCATGACCAAATTCCACAGAGAAACGAATTTAAGACGGCTAAAATATCGACAAAGTTTTATTATTTTATTATCAGTAGACATAATCTTAAAAAAAACATGACACAGGCAGCTGACTCTGTGTTGATGGCAAATGCAAAGAACTCTTACATAAAGTAGTCCTGGAAAGCAAGTAGAAAGGACTACGAAGAAAAAATATCCGGTTGTCAGTAAAAGAGGCAGCTCATAGCGTGAAATACAGATTGGGAACGTCAGATTCAAGTAGATACAGAAATTTAAGGATCTGCATTGTGCAGTATCAGATGTAAAGTTAACACGAATTAATGAGCCCACAGCTGTCGTGGTGGTCACCAAACTGTTGTGCGTGGCATCCGTCGGATACTTTCGTTCTGTGCCCAAGCTTTACGTGATGTATAGAGTTTTGTCAATTTATTCAATTCAAAAGAAAAAACAAAAAAAATTCTCAAGAGTGCGACAATCGAATCGTATCAAAATATGAATCTACGCCCCGGTTTCTTTCAAATCTCACTTTTCCATATTTTCGTTCATTACTTCATCCACAGCGCAAAGAGAAAAACATACAAAGTACACGACCGAAACAAATATAACAAGATTATCCCCAACATTATCCACAACAATAAACTAGACAGAAACAGAGACATAACATTACTTAACAATATCATACCATCGACTATCCAAAAGAAATTTTCCCATCTAAACAATATCCAAATAGTCACAATCACTTTCAAAATCCTCATGGGTAAGATCATAAGTGAAAACACGCATAATAATAATAATTCAGAAGCAGGAATATATGAATTAAATTGTCAAAACTGTTCCTCACAATCCATTGAGGAAACGTGCAGAAATTTATAAAAACGTATCTATGAACAAAGAAGGGACCTCATATATAACGATTTATAAAATGCTATAGTCATAAAAAAATAAATTTTGATCTAAAAAAAGATGCCACATCTATCCAAAGGGAAAGTGATTTATTCAGAAGGAAAATTATCGAAAGTGTCGCTATTGAATCTTATCAAAATATAAATCTTCGCCCTGGTTTCTTTCCAATTTCACTTCTCCTGAAAGAATTACTACTTTCCTAAGGCAACATATACCTCTGTGCAAATGAATTGAAACAAAGCAAATAATTCCGTTATTATTTACTTTTTTTTGTATTTTTCCAATGAAACACGTCCCAGTGGAAATGTTAGTACTTCGTATATCGATTCCACTAAGTCTTTCCTTCCAGATTGACCGAAGATTCTTGATTGGATTTCAGTCAGGAGTGTTTCCGGGCCAGTCTATAGTACTTAGATTTGTTCACTGGTAAGACTTGCCAGTGTGTTAGTGAAGCGTTACAATTTTCGTACGCTTCCTTGGAGTAACGTCCATCGCAAAGAATAGCCGTAGGACAACTAATAGACAGTCGAGACAATAAAGTCTGGACGTGAGAAAAATCTGATGCAATCACGGATGACGCGATATTATTTAAGGCCAAACATATTTCATCATCTAGCCCGAAAATAGATTCATATTACAGCACCCTACTGCAAATAACCTAATCTGATGGAAATATAGAAATCGATTACACCCCTTCACTACAGTAGGTCGAAAATTGACCGTCTGGTGAGAGAAAGGAAACTAAAGCGGTTGTTTCAATTAATTAGCACAAGGGTGTAGTAATATTGAAAGATATCTTACAGAACTTAAGCAAAGCATCAAGTTACTGGAGAATTTCGTTAGAAACAAAGAAAAAAATACTGAATCCTCTAATATGGTTTACATGAAGATGGGACTATTTTATCATATATGTAGAGGCTTAAAGCGAGAGGGTGATGATTCTATAGACAACTGATGAGATTATTATCGACACAATATATGAAGAAGGAAGAAATTTTAAAGAAATTAGGTACAAGAAACTTATACTTATAATCAGGAAATGCAGCTAAACTTTCTGGGTCACGTAATGAGGAAAGAGAACCTGGATAATTAAACACTCACAGTACATATTGAAGCCAATAGAAACATATTTGTTTTAAATGAATATTGTGTAAATTATTCTTATTTTTTAGGATGGATAGATGTACTATACATCTTTAAAAACATGAAGTGATGGATTTAAATATTTTCTTTTGATTTTTCAACATATTTGTGGTCATGTTACACCCTTGTGCAAATTAATTGAAACAACCGCTTTAGTTTCCTTTCTTTAACTAGACGTTCAGTTTTAGATTTCTATATTCGGCTCTTCAAAAAGTATGGTTGGTTCTGCACAAAACCTTCACCACTATAATCAATTTCAACAAGCGCAAATAATAGGATGGCCTCAGTGTGGAAAGTCAAACAGAAACAATTTCTAGGTTTTTCCAGGTTAATCATCAAACCGTTGATAATATTGTCAAGAAATTTAATGAAGAAGGCCATTGTTGTGTGGAACAACGTTCAGGAAAACCAAGCATCGTTTCTGAGCGAACGAAAAGGGTACTGAATATGGAAGTCATCAGAAACCGTCGTCAGGGCGTCAAAGATGTCGCCAATAGGATGGAAATGTCGCCATATGCAGTGCGAAAGACTCCGAAAGAGCTAGGTTATCAAAGAAGAGTTATCAGAAAGATGCCCTCGATTTCAGAGGTAAACAGGAACCTTCGTATGAACTGGGCAAGAGAATTCGAGAGCAAAGATTATGAATTTTGGCAGTCTGTAATTTGGTCAGATGAAAGTAAATTCTGCCAATATTCCAATTCGAGATTGGTTTATGTTTCGAGAAATCAGAATGAGACTTGGAACACTGAATGTCTGCAACCGACCGTAAAACATAGAAGGATTGAAGTAATGATGAGGGGCGCTATATGGTTTGGAGGGAAATTTGAGCTGATTCTTGTTGGTTGAATGGACCAAAATAATGTCAAATATTAGAGAAAAAAACTACTCTCACGATTTGAAACCAATCAGATTGACAAGTATGTCTAACTTTTTCAAGAAATGGAGCGCTATGTCATATGAGCAAAGTAGGAAAGGCCTGGAAGGAATCGTAAGAAATCAAGTAACTGCCATGGGTAGCCCAAAATCCTTACATGAATCCAGTAGAGCACGTTTGGGATCACCTTGGCCGAAGACTTCGAGGGTATGAAACCACAATCACGTCAGTTGCAACCCAATTCTAAAGGAATGGTAAAATATGGATCAGACAATTGTTGATAACTTGATCAAATCCATGAAAAATCTAATACAAGTAGTGAAATTAGCAAATGGGTGACCTTTCCTATACTACTTTCAAATACTGTTTATTTATATTGAGTAGGGATTACGCAATTAAATTTTGAAATTGGATGTAGATTATTTCTCCTGGCTAAAAACTATTCTTAAGCCACTGTGTGTGTGTATGTGTATATATATATATATATATATATATATATAATATATATATATATATATATATATATATATATATTACAAGAACATATCTTGAAATAGTAAGGAATAAATTTATTCAATAAAATCGCTATTGGGTTCAACCACGACCTTCAGAAGCCTTTGGAATCTCCTGGAAATCTTCTGAACGGTCTCCACGTTTAAATTGTCGAATGTTGCCATAATTCATGCCTTCAGTTCATCTTCGATGTTTCAAGGAATTTTCTTATTCCCTCGCTCAACTTCACCCCACACATGATAATCAATGGTGCTGCAGTCTGAGGAGTTAGTTGGCCAGATGTGATGTAGTCGCAGAAATTGTGTGACAGCATGACTAGGTTTTGCTGTTGTGTGCAGAGTCATGTTTCCAGACTGAGGGTCTTCCAGTAGCATCCCTATTGACCCGCGCAGCAGTACCCCCTGAAGGCACTTGATGTAAGCCTCCGTGTTGTGTCCGATGCTCTCGGCAACAAATTCGGTTTTTCTTTTCTCATCAGCACGAACAAAATTAGTTTTCTGAACCGACGTACCATTATAATCACCATTAGACTCATCCAACTCTTTCCGATTCCTCTGAACTGTCCTCAGATTGACACTAAAAGACTCTGAAATATCCGTATTGGAGCCTCGGGGGCTAATGCCAAGCAGTACAGTATGCCGTTTCCAAATTTCTGGCGGAATGAATTGCGTCATAGTGCTCTTTTTCTCAAAGATAGTGTCCAACTGACCAAATACACTGTGCAATTGAAAAATCAAAAAGAAACGCGCTTGCACGAAATTAAATATATAAAATGACGATAATTTACTTATTGCACCCTGTACACACACACACACACACACACACACACACACACATTTCTAAACGCTATCATTTTTGCTATAATTAAAAGCAAAAAGATTTAAAATTTACTGTTTTCTGTAAGCAAAATACACTGAGGTTTATTTCAGACAGAAATCTTATTGAATGAAATCGATGTTTTTTCAGCAAAATCTATAAAATCGGCCATTTTCACACATTTGTAAACAAATTTTAATTCGCTGATTTAAAAATATTGCATAAATAAAATATATATTTCTGAAAATTTATTTGAGAAAAATTATCTAAGTTAAAGTTAAATTATTCTTATTTGATGCAAATTACAATAGCATAAAATATTATTTACAAATATTTCAAAAACATGGTGTCTTGTTTTTCTGCCGTATTGAAAGAATTATTGACTGCCTAACGAGTTTACAAGAACTGTAAACAAATCACTAGGCCAAACGCTTCAAAAAGTTGGAATTTTGATCTAGAGATAAATATCTACGTATGGACAGTAGTATGTTTCATCCTCAAGAGTAAGAAACCCTAAAAAATATTCTTCGCTGTTAGAAATTATTATTTAACATGAATTCGTATGGAGTTAAATTAAATTAAAGAAATATTTTAACCAAGAAGTAGGTTTTTTATCAAAGTATTTTTCCAAACAAATCAGCTAATTGAAATTGCCTCGATTGGTTTGCTAAATTGAACAAAACGTCAACTTTGTAAATCTTGACGAAAATATTGTCGAGAACTTCAACAATACTAAATACATGCGTTAACATGTTGTAAAACGATTATAGTACAAATAATTCTCTGACTTCTGTCCGCCCTCCTCACACCCCTCTAAAATAGTCATACGTTGGCCGATTGAAAGGAAATTTGGGGGAGAAGTGCAAACATGTAAGGGAGTACAAAGTATAGTTGCTTTAACTCGGGTGTAAAAAAAACAGCGAAATAGGTTTTTGCCAATGTATTTTTCCAAACCAGTCAGCTTATTCAAATTTCATCGATTGGTTTGTGAAATTGAATAAAACTTAGATTTTGTAACTATCAACAAAAATGTGTGCAATAATTTAAAAAATATTTAACGTTGTGAGGATTTTAACACGCTAACACATTAACGAGATCATAAAAATTTTGTTTATGAACAAACAGGAAATCAAAAACCAGCGTAGCGTCAATTTGGGAACTTGTGGCATATTGAGCATCAGTTCCTCAGTATTCGGGTCTTCCAAAAAGTGCGGCTAGTTTTGCACAAGCCTTCACTACTATAATCAAATAAGCCTGGCTGTTGGTTCCAAGAACTGAGGTGCTTGACCCTCATACGTTGAAAATGATGGGTGAATCTGGTATATATATATATATATATATATATATATATATATATATATATATATATACCAGATTCCAACAGCATCCGATACTTAATACTTCTCGTTTTCACTCTCGTGTGGTCATATGTGACGTCACAAGCTACGGTACGATTTTCGCTTGCGCATCTCGTATACACGAGTTTGTCGTTGCTTGAAAATCTTTCATGCAACAAAAACAGACTATCATTATTGTTTTGTCCGTGCATTGTTTAATATATTGAAATGTAATTGTCATCATTGATAATGGATTATGTAATCTAAAAGCTTAGATAGGATTAAAAAACATGTATCAATATGGTGATTTTCTTTCATCTTTCAATGATAATGTTATTAAGCTTATCATACAATATGAAAGGAATTTACTTAAAATAAATAGACAAAACTTCTCTATATTATTTAATGAAACATGCACCAATATATATATATATGTGTGTGTGTGTGATAGAAATTCAGGAGGATTTGAGATAATCACATGTAAGTAATTCATCGAGTTTAGAAGAAATCTCAATAGAATGAAGAAAGCACTGGACAGCCGTTTCGTACTATATGTGGGACTCATCAGCAGTGCGCATCCACTAATGAGAATTGAAACCTGGGCAGTTACGTTATCAGGCAAACGTCATACCAACTGTACCAACGGGCCTTCGTGACGAAGAGACAACGAATTAGACTCGATATAGCGCCGCTCGATTACATATTCCGTGGTGGAACTCATCCGAGTTTCCCTTACCTATAGGACTGTGCCACCAGGGACCACGACTATCCTCAAGCCTCTCTATTCAGAGCATTAGAAGCCGGTTCAAGCAAGGATATACAAGTGATAGAAATTATGAGGAGGATTTGAGATAATTATAGTTAAGTAATTCATCGAGTCTAGATGAAAACTCAACAGAATGCAGAAAGCACTTGACGGACGTTTCGTCCTATATTTGAGACTCAGCAGCAGCATCCATTACTTAGAATTGAAACTCGGACAGTTACGATATCCGGCAAACATCATATCAACTGTACTACTTCGTCACCAAGGACCGTTGGTACTGTTAGTCTAAACTCGATGAATTACTTAATTATGGTTATATTAAATCCTCTTAATAATTTCTATCACTTTTATATCCCAGCTTTTACCGGCATCTAATCCTCTGGATGGAGAGGCTTGGTCATAGTAGTCATGGCTCGTGGGGGCTCAGTCCTATGGGTAAGGCAAACTCGGATGAGTTCCACCACGGAATATGTGAAGAACGGCGCTCTATTGTCTAACTGTTTACCTCTTCGTCTCCAAGGCCTCTTGGTACAGTTACTCTGATGTTAGCCTCATATCCCGCCGTTTGTCTCATATCCTCACTTTTGCCTCATATCCTGACTGTCCGGGTTTCAGTTCTGATGAGGCCCAAACATAGGACGAAACGTGCTTTCTGCATTCTTCTAAGGTTTCTTCTAGACTCGATGAATTAATTATGATTATCTCAATTCCTCTTAACAATTTATATCACTTGTATAGCCTTGTTCTGGATAGAGCGGCTTGGAACATGTGAAGAAGAGGCGCTGTATCGAGTCTAATTAATCACCTCTTCGTCAATGCGACACGTTGGTACAGTTGTTATGACGTTTGCCACACACACACACACACACAAACGCGTGTATATATATATATATATATATATATATATATAGATAGATAGATAGATAGATAGATAGATAGATATAAAATTAATTTTATGTCAAAAGGGATATTTTCCAAAAGGAACGGATAAATAAAGAGAGTACTCAATACATTTTTCCCAAAAAGAAAATTGCCGATTAGAAATACATTGTTAACGCTGGCCTTTATGCTCAGGAAGTTAGCCTAGACCATTCTGGTGGAAACCGTCTAGCAGAAGGTCGATGTCTCCAATATTTTATATCATACATATATATATATATATATATATATATATATATGTGTGTGTGTGTGTGTGTGTGTGTGTTATACAAGAAAATAAAGGATTTAGTAGCTTTATGTCTCATGTCTGGGACAAATTCTATCTCTATTCCCTCTACCTTAATTTTCTGATGGCAACTCCCGACAATACGCCATGCGCTGTCAAATCTGACTTTCTAGAATTTCAACGGCAATGGCATGGCGAGGGTTATGGTCGAACTACTCAGCTGGCATCCTGACCCTCGGGAAACGTACGCCCTTCCCTTCAACGTTCTCGCACTAATTGAAATCGAAGAAGACCGAAACGATTAATACGGGAAATGTATGGAAACACAAACATATATAAATTGAGTATCTTTAAAAGATGATCTTTATAATGCGATCTTTCCAGAGACAGAAATTTCTTTGGCGAATTCCCTTTAATTTGAGGCGATGAATTCTATCCTCGGTGTAGGCTGAATGTTCCTTTTTTTTTTTTTTTTTTACACATGTCATCCCATGTAAGGCAGTAAAGCCTCTAAGACACAATCAGTTCCCGAGTGTAAATGAAAAAGAAAACTGAGAAACATTGTTAAGGACAATAGAAGAGTAATTAACAAAACAGTAGATAATGTTTGACATTGAAATTTTGAAGATCAAACTTGACTGGAAAGCAAAAAAAAAAACAGGAAATGCGATACCCCCCCCAAAAAAAAAACTCTTAGCCTAGAACTTACGGTTGCATCTTGCCAAGTCTTATGTGCATTAATGAGAACTTGGTGCCAATCTGGTAGTACCCTAAAATGGATAAAATTAGGTACCAGACTTCATCCAAAGAATTACCATGAAATTATTTATAGAAAAGGTACAGGAAAGCCAAGATGCCAGATCAGCACCAATATTATTGCTGTGTCTTTGGATTTTATCAAGAATATCGAAGTATATATAAGGTACACGGGACCATATGTGGACGAATGGTAGATTAAAGATACGTAAGCTAGATTCTGGAGATAAAAATTGCCTATCAAGAAACAGTGGCCCGGCTCGATTCTGGTTCCTTCCCACACTGGTTAGTATTGCCGCCAGTAAACTGATGGCTATCTGCCTGCCGCTTCGTTCCTTCATCTGCCTCTGTCGCACGTTGTGTTCCTTGATCACTGAGCAGTGAAGATCGAATTTCGTCTGTACTCGAGCGCTGTGTCGGACCGTGGCAGAACCGCACCAAAAAGGACAAAGAACGCTTCCGCTGGTGAAAATAAAAAATAGCATAAAACAACGGGTTAATTTTGGTTTATATATTTCTTGATACAGCAAAATTAACCATTGTCGTTTAACTGTCTATCGAGACATTTCTTCCCCTACTCGATTCCTCAATTCCTATACGTGGTTTTCATATGAACCTTTTTAATCCTAATTTCATACTGCTATAATGTCACAATCCTGTCACAAATAAACTTTCTTAGCAGCAGACACTTTTTAGGTTCTTATATGATTTTTTATCAGACGTGACTATCTTGTACAAATTTGACTTTCCTCTTTGCAGAGCAACAACAAAATGACCCTGATTGGTTTCGTAAGTTCGTATCGAAGATTCTTCTAGCAATGTGTAAACATAGGCATTGCACTTCATGTCAGCCAAGAATGTTAGCCCGAGAAGGAGTAACGAGTTACTTTCCTGGAGGTTACCATCAACCATGATGACGGTAGGCAGAAAGGGGTCGCTCGGATGATTTTTGCCTGTGTTTTGGTTCCTGTATATCGGCTTTGTCAAAAAATGCTAAAGCTGTAGCTACTTTTTTATTACTATTGACGCCTTGTCCGGATATTTTCTGATAGCATATTTTTCATGTCGCTGCTTGACGCTATGTCAATAACTGGAGTTCGTCTGCCCCCACTACCAACCACAATGACATCACTACTTTTTTTACCCCTCACGCACGAGCTGAGATTTCGGGTACTTCCTCCTAGAGCGGTTGTCACCCAAAGCTAAAGAACCCAGGCAGTCCTTCTATTTACGCACAGCTAGTCAGAAAAGAAGAGGATTTATGGCATTCCTAAGGGTATTAGCACGTAAGTGAATTTAATATATATATATATATATATATATATATATATATATATATATATATATATATATATATATATATAATTATTTATTTAAAAAATTTATAAACATAAATATGTTATAAAATCACTACAAAAATAGCCATTTTGTTTCAACACCCTCGGTGTCTTATCAAGTGATGATGTTGAATGTAAAAAAAAATCTTTACATTTTTACATTCAACATCATCACTTGATAAGACACCGAGGGTGTTGAAACAAAATGGCTATTTTTGTAGTGATTTTATAACATATTTATGTTATAATTTTTTTAAATAAATAATTATATCTGCTCTACTTTGTATTGAGCACTCTTTTAAGAATATTAATTGTTGGTTATTGGAATTCATTCCATATACACCAATCATATACTTGGATATATATATATATATATATATATATATATATATATATATATATATATATATATATATATATGAATGGCACAGGGAAACAACTTTACGTCAGTGTGAAAATAACTGTAGTCGAGATGCCAGATCAAGACCAATAATATTGTTGATTCTTTTTCATTTCTTTTTTTGGGGGAGATATTATCAAGAATCTCAAATATATAGCAGGAACAGCGGACCATATGTGGCACCAATATTCTAAGCATAAAAGAATGGTAGACATATTGATATGTAAGATAGATTCTGGAGGTGAAAATTGTCTACCACGGCATAGAGAACCAACTTTCTTAGCAACTGACCTAGAGGAGGATTAAATATAGTTTTTTCCGGTTCCTATCAACTGAGAATGTTAGCGCGAGAAGCAGCAAAGATTCACTTTCCTGGAGGTTAGCATCAGCCATGATGATGCAGACAGGGGTTCCTCAGATGATTTTTGCCTGTTTCTGATTCCTGTATACCGACTTTCTTAAA
This sequence comes from Acanthosepion lycidas, assembly GCA_963932145.1. Lineage (NCBI taxonomy): Eukaryota > Metazoa > Mollusca > Cephalopoda > Sepiida > Sepiidae > Acanthosepion > Acanthosepion lycidas. Next base: position 61,292,422 of record OZ010613.1, on the reverse strand, counting down.
AAAAATACTAAAGCTGTAGCTAATTTTTTATTACTATTGACGCTTTCTCCGGGTACATTCTCTTAAACCGGTTGCTACCCAGAGCTAAAGAATACAGTCAGTCCTGTTATTTACCGATAGCTGGTAGAAAAAGAAGCAGATTTATATCATTCACAAGGGATTTTCACGTAAGTGAATGTAACGGATCTAACTGGAATTCGAACTCGGCTCTCACGATTTCTCTAAACGAGCCGCTATTCATTACTCCACAGTGAAGCAACGTTCTTAGCAGCTGACACTTTTTAGGTTCTTATATCTTTTTTTTTTTCAGACATGACTATCTTGTACAAATTTGACTTTCCTCTTTGCAGAGCAAGAGCAAAATGACTGTGATTGGTTTCGTAAGTTCATATCGAAGATTCTTGAATTAATCATTTGACTCCTGCGTTCATGAGCTCCTGAGTGAAAAATCTCAAATAATTGGTATTCAATGTTTCATGGTTGATATAATAATAAACAACCAATAGAAAACCACGATTCAAGTGTTTACCCACCGTTCAACCAGTGGCTGGGTATTAAGTCATTTTTTCTCTACGACCCGTAAAGCGGTGGTCAGGGCTCAAAGATTCAAAATTTGTATGCTAAAAATGTTCTAGTTTGCATATTACAATAGCACGCAAAAGAAGTCATCTCCACAAGACCGGTTAAATGATTCCCCCAAAAAAAAAACATCAAGAATGAAAAGCAAGAATTTAGTAGCCCCAGTCCAAATATGGCAGCAATATTCTATTTTTGTTTATCGCGTCTTAATCACCCAAAGATGGTATGAGGTACTTTTTAGAGTGACAAAATGATCCGCCAATATTTCAGCTTCTTTAGCAATGCATTTTTTATGTGAGTTCTACTACGCATCATGAAATGTCTAACCAAAGGCAGATTTCTTTAAAAGAATATGGAGTAATACCTGTTTCGCAGAACACGATAATGGCCTGATGCCTGGGAGAAAGTGCTCAATCAATGTTGTCTTCAATCGAAAAAGAATTAAGGAAGTATTATTACATATGTAATCAATATATGTTTCATGCTAAACAATATATGTTTCATGATAAACACATTCATCACATCTGATGATTGTGTTTAGCATGAAACTGTCGCCTCTGAGTGTTGACATGAATGTTCACATTAATATTTTATATTTGCATACGCTCTATCTCAGATATTGAGAATTTTATCCCTTAAATATAGCATACCTTAAAACTATATTTCTTCATATATATATATATATATATATATATATATATATATATATATATATATATACGTATTTTAATCATTCATTCGCACGCAATCTTCATGTGATAAGGAACAATATGTATATTATTAATATATAGTTTATAGCTCTACTATAATATATAGAGCACTATTTTTAACACCAGCAATCAATGTTTGATATATATATATATATATATATATATATATATATATATATGTATGTATGTATGTATATGTGTGTGTGTGCGTCTCTCTCTCTCTTTCTCTCTCTCTCTCTCTCTATATATATATATATATATATATATATATATATATATATATATGAATAAAAATGACAATAGGAAAACTAGTAATTGCTGACGCGTTTCGTCCAATGTGGACTTCATTAAAGCAATTTTTTTTTCGTATTTTGCTTTGATAAAGTCCACAATGGACGAAACGAATTACTAGTTTTCTTATTGTTATTTTTATTCATAAATATTGTCTTTTCTACTGGTTAAATCGGAGAAATATTCAAATATATATATATATATATATATATATATATATATATATATATATATATATATATATATATATATATATATATATATGTCTGTTCATATCTATCTATCTATCTATCTATCGAATACTGTTTAGTATCTATCTATCTATCTATCTATCTATCTCGTATCTATCTATCTGTCTATCTAAGTTTTATAAAGTTATTGGATTTATTATAAAAACTGCAGTCTGAAGTTATTATGTAAAACGAATATTCATATATATATATATATATATATATATATATATATATATATATATATATATATATATATATGTATGTATGTATGTATATATATATATTATAGCTGGCTGTTCGTATCCGATTATGCCTGTCTAGGGCGGCTAGCCAATCCCTGTTGTAGACGCCTGCTCATGCTCATTCAACACCCATAGAAGCCACATGATCAAAAGGGCACTACGCTGATCACATCACGGGGAAATTTGAGGTTGTCTGAGGCCGATCCAACTGAACTTGAACACTTTTAATTCAGGATGAGTTTTGGGTTCTTCATTTTTAGTTCTTCATTTTGAGACAGAGACAAAGAGACAATCCATGCAATGGCAAAAAGCCTCCTCACCTGTTCCAAATTAGGTCAAGATTGTTTCATATGCAGGAAATGTGATGACCTCAAATGTGCATTTGATGGGCTCTTCCCTAAAAGGACGAAACCTTCTTTGCAAACGAGATCAAAGGACTGCAACACCGACGGAAGAATTGTAGGAAACGTAAGGCGGATTACGAAGAAAAATAAATTTCATTTGATCATATCCTATGAGAGTATCTTGACCAACCTATGAACTTTTCATACGACCCTCGTTAACCATTCGCTACCACTACGAATTTAATTTTAGATCGATATAATGAAATATTTAAGATTATGTGATGTAGTGTGTATATATTAGATTGGTGCAAAAATAATGACGTAATAATGTCGTTTTTGACGTTAAAAAATACTTCAAAAACGACATTATTACGTCATTATTTTTGCACCAACCTAATACATATCTATACTCTTCAGTCAAAATTACATAGCATTCTGTATATAAACAACTTTGCAAGAATACCTTCGTTGTTTTTAAAGTTTACTCTATATAAAATAGAAAAAAAAAATCTCAAAGCGAATTCTATATCAACAGGATTATATAAATGCATTCATGTACACACTCCCTGCCGTCTTTCCTCCAAAATATTGATATACCATTCAGATGAAAAGAAATTACTCCCTCATTTATTTTCTTAATTGGTATAAACAAACAACTCCATATCAACTGACCTTATTACGACTTTTATGAGAGTCTGTCGCCTGATTCTCATGTAACATGGCATGCACGTAATGAAAACAACAAGAACTCCTAGACAAGGTGTTAAAGCAAATAAAGAAAAAAGTACTAAACATTAGTTCTAAGAAGACAGAATATATAGTTTTCCGGAAGAGGAACGGGCCAAGATGCGAACAACGAAATGAAAATGGTAAAATCTGGGAAGAGTTTTAACAGAGATTACACAGAAAACCGAAGGGGCATTGGTATAGCGAAAGATCCCTTTCATTTTTTTTTTTTTTTTTTTTTAAGTACTAGCTTTTATTATTGGTGTACGATACCGGATGTAACAGCAAAATTGTCCAAATCGTGTAACAGCAAAATTGTCCAATTGTCAGATTAAAATTTGAAACGTTGTATCTTAGAAATGATTAAAGATATCTTACTGGAATTCTCAGAGATTTTTATAACACTATTAGACTCTACTTTGAGCAATAAATATGTATAATTACTCTCCAAGCCTTACAGAAGAATTGTGATGAAATCGATCATAAACGAAAATGATAGGTTTATTATTAGACAATTATAGTTAAGGATCGGAAGGTCATGAACTATATATATATATATATATATATATATATATATATATATATATATATAAATATAAAAGTGAACATAGAAGTCAACACTTAGAGGCGACAGTCTGTTTCATGCTATATGCAATCGTCAAGCCACGTGTGCTGTTATTTTTCTCGGCTATTTATATATATACGGGTTAGTGGTGCATTGTGGGTATTCTATTATGGCGGTTATTTCACCGGAAGTCGTTTGTTTATCTATTTAGGTCAAATTATATTGCTTGTTTTTATTTTTGTTTCTTATTTTATTTATTTATTTATTAACGTAGTAAAAATTTGTTTATATCACTTATTTAACAGTTTGTTTTGGTTTGGGAATTTAATTAAAACTATTTGTTCAGTTTTGGGGTTGATTGTTGTAGTTCATTCTAAGTATTATTTTGGCGGGAACAGTTTTTAATTGATTATCTTTATTTGGGATTGGTTTGTTTATTTATTTACTTGGATGAATTTAGGTTAATTTATTTTACTTGTATATTTTCTCTTTTCGGTTTTCGACTTCCGGTGAAATAACCGCCATAATAGAATACCCACAATGCACCACTAACCCGTATATATATAAATAGCCGAGAAAAATAACTGGACACGTGGCTTGACGATTGCATATAGCATGAAACTGACTGTCGCCTCTAAGTGTTGACTTCTATGTTCACTTTTATATTTACACACGCTCTATCTCTGATATTGAGCACTTTATTCCATAAATATAGCACACCTTAAGACTATATTTCTTTATATATATATATATATATATATATATATATATATATATATATTAGTTTGGTGCAAAAATAATGACGTTCTTGACGTTTTTTTAACGTCAAAAACCGTCATTATTTTTGCACCAACCTAATATATTTTTCCAGGATCATTTTCCAACGTATTCAAGATTATCTTCGCCCTCTCTAACCTTCTAACTTTCTGTCCTGGAGTAACAAGTTGCCTCTCACGTTTCACGTACGATTCCATTTTCAAGTCTTTCTTCCCTGTTTTTCGGACGGTCATGGCCGCAAATCCTTTCTCCAGACCAAACGCTTTTGGGAGAGAGTTGGATCTTTTCTAATTGATCGCTTCAGCTATAACTTGAAATGATGACCCCTCTTCCTGTTGTGACCTCCTGATCCAATTCTCCTCTCTACTGTTCCCTCCTTTTTAAACTTATTCACCGTTCTCTTGATGGTTCTTGAATAGAATTTGAAGATGGAAGCCAGAGTATGAATATTGGTACCATTACTGAAGGCCTGAATAGACTTTTTCCTCTGCCATTGCACAGTTGAGAAGACAGTGGGGCTGACACAGGACGATTTTATCCTGATACATTTCAAGTAAATAGTAAATAACTAAAAGGTTTTTCAGTGATTCTTGCAAAAAATGATGTCAAGTTAGCTAAAAGTATTTTGTAAAAACCTGGAAAAAAGTAACACAATAAATCTATTGTTTTCTTTTTTTACATATTAAACATTTTGTGAGATGAATAAACTATTTACATTAACTGTCTCTATTTCTGAGATGAGGTATTATGTACACTATTTACATTATTCAGTCTATTATCCTCATCTTTGTTGCTATATTTATCACAACGTTTCGGCCTTTCAGTATGTCTATATTTCTGAGATGATAATAATGTAAATAGTGTGCATAACACTATTTACATTATTCGGACTATTGTCCTTATCTTTGGCGCCATATTTATTACAACGTTTCGGCCGTTGTACGCTCCGAATGTCGAACTGAACCCTTGTTCTAGTTCCACATGCTATGTCTAATCGATGTCACTTATCTCCTGTTAATTACCCTCTCCAAGTTTTCTACCGCCTTAACCAGGTATTGAACACACAATCTTTGGGTCGTGTCACTGGAACAAACTAACGCCTTTATCCACTGTGCCATGTGTGCCTTGAGGACATCTGAGCAAGAATTTTTCGCTATTATAAACCTAATGTCTTCAGCAACCATTTTTACCAGTGCTCATATTGCATTTTTTGCTGTTATCATTCCATGTTTTTTACCAGAGCTAATAGTGCCATTTTTGTTGTTATTATCGCTTTTCTCTCAGTTCAATGCTGTTACAGACAGTAAAAGGCAAATGGCACCTTGTGGATGGTGGACACAAACTATAGGAACTCCTTGACAATAGAATAAATGAAAGCAGGAAGAAAAGCCAAACCATCAGTTGTAAGAAGACAAAATGTAAGATTGCTAGCAAGACGGGTAGCCTAATAGCCGAACTAGATTTTAGAGAAGTCAAATATTTGCAAATATTTTCAACGAAATTGTGACGCAAATATCCGAAGGTACATTGCTAATAACGAAAGATATAAAAGAATTAATAGCCAAAGAAAAGAATGGTGAACTCTTATCCTTTTAAATAGTAATAGGTATTTGCTCTATCTCCCCACTAAGACGAGTTGTGACACAAGGTCATTTTTTAAGGTGGGGTGCCCGAGCGCAAGGAACAAATATTGCCTGCAAGCCCCGCAACCGTCGGTTGCGCTGGCCTCTGTACGAGTACCGATCCCTCTCACTGGTGCAATGAGAAGGCGCGGCCTCTGGCAAATGTTTCCCAAGGCTGGTCACCTCTCAGTATATTTTTCCTCAGTTAAATACTGAAAACTTTCCTCATCGATAATGATGAGATGTCATCTAAACTTCCTCGTTTCTCACATATTCGCGACATGGCAGTCTCAGAATTGTTGTCTGAAATCTGTTGACTCCAGAGTCAACAGATTTCAGACAACAATTCTGAGACTGCCATGTCGCGAATATGTGAGAAACGAGGAAGTTTAGATGACATCTGAAACAAAAAGCCATTTATAATTACAATAAAAAAAGAAGTATCTTAAAGATAAAATGAAGAATGAGGGCTTGGAGAATTTGACACACTGTTATGGGACCTTACCCATAATAACATAATGGACTATTCCATACGTAATAAATACTGCGCCTCAAGAGGAAGCAGGGAGTTCAGTCCGAAGTCGGGCGACCGGCTGATCGGTTGATCTCTCTCCCTTCGGGCGGGGAGGAACCCGAACGAGGCTACGCCGAAGTGTGAACTCTCTTTCGGGGAGGTAAACCGACCCTGAACCCGTTTATACGGGTTCAGAGGGCATATATTTGGCCGAGCCCACGGGCTCGGAGATCCCACGTTAAACCGGCTTTGTGCCACATGATGACCTCGTGGAGGTGGGGTGACCAAATACCGTTCAGTCCGAAGTCGGGCGACCGGCTGACCGGCAGACCCGTTGAACTGTCTGCCTTCGGGCGGGGAGGAACCCGAACGAGGCTACGCCGAAGGGCGCAGTCTCTTTCGGGGAGGTAAGGGGCATATATTTCGGGTTCAAGGGGCATATATTTGGCCGAGCCCACGGGCTCGGAGATCCCACGGCCTCGGAGATCCCACGTTAGCTAAACCGACCCTGAACCCGTATAAACGTGTATACGGGTTCAAAGGGCATATTTTTGGCCGAGCCCACTGGCTCGTAGATCCCACGGGCTCGTAGATCCCACGGGTTCGGAGATCCGACGTTAAACCGGCCTTGTGCCACATGATGCCCTCGTGGAGGGTGGTGTCTAAATACCGTTCAGTCTGAAGTCTGGAGTGAATTCGTCAGGAGTCTGTCAGTCAGTCTGAACGAGCAAGTCAGTCAGTCGGGTCAGAGGCAGTCCGAAACAGAGTCGCGTTCAGACAAATTACTACTAATCCTGATTGTTCGTACTAACACTTTCTACTTCTCTATATATATTCCTGTTTGTGATATATCTGTGTTATTCCATATCCGTGTTCGAGTTCTTCTTTATTGGTTCTACCTTGGACTATCACCGTGGTACAAGGAACCGGACCATAACACACACAAAAGACATACTAAAGGTAGGATGTCAATGGACGTTCCTATACTTTCAGTCTAGTAGTATATCTCATCTACGATAAGAAAAACCCTCATTGGGTGCCCCATACTTTCGCCCTTGTGCTTCCTCAACTAAACTACACTAAGAAAAACACTAGGACACCACGATGTAGCGTAATACTTAACAAGCTTGTCTTTCTAGACGAATTACAATTGTGTAGTGAGTTCGATCCTCTTTGGGTGCCCCTTAATTTCACCGTTGTGCCTCCTAATTTTAGACACGTTTAGATAAACCCTAGCTAACCTCGATGTGGTTAACAAGTTTGTCTCGCTAGAACAATTACGACAGAGTAGTGAGTTCTATCCCCACTGGGTGCCCAATACTTTCGGCCTTGTGCCACGCTTAAAACCATTAGGGCCCCTCAAGGTAATCTAATTGTTTGAAAACTTATCAGTCTAGCTCATTTACTACTGAGTAGTGTGTTTAATCGTCATTCGTTGCCCCATACTTTCGGCCTTGTGCCACGCTTAAAAAAACACTACGGAAACTCGACCCGCTGGAATGGTTAACAAGCTTCTCTGCCTAGATCAATTACAACTGAGTAGCTAGTTTAATCATCTTTGGGTGCCTCATACTTTCGGCTTAGTGCAACATCGAAGCTACTCTTAAAAACCCATTGGGGTAACTCGACATGCTGTCATAGCTAGGATGCTTGACTCGTTAGATCAATTTCAACAGAGCAGTGAGTTCGTTCCTCACTAGGTGGCCCATAATTTCGACCATGTGCCACTTCTAAGCTAATCTTAGAAAAAAAAACTGGGTATGATGGTTAGCAAGCTTGTCTAGAGGAATAGTGAGTTCGATTCTCATTGGGGCCCCATACTTTCGGACTTGTGCTTCATCTAAGCTACGTTTAGATAAACCCTAGCTCACCTCGACGTGGTAGATGTTTAACAAGTTTGTATCGCTAAACTAATTACGACAGAATAGTGATTTCCATCCTCAATGGTGCCCCATAGTTTCGGTCTTGTGCCACGCTTAAAAAAAATACGGTCCCTCGACGTTCTGTAATGCTGAGCAATCTTGTTTGTCTAAATCAATTACAACTGTGTAGCGAGTTCGATCCTTACTAGGTGTCCCATACTATCGGCCTTGTTCCTCCATATCTAAGCTATGCTTCGATAAACCCTAGCTAAACACCACCAATTACGATAGAGAAGTGAGTTCGATCCTCACTGGGTGCCCTATATTCTCTACCGTGTATTTTTGAAGCTTTCTCAAGAAATCGAGCAAACTATATCTAATTTAAATAATGCATTTCATATATTTATTTATAAATGCATTCTCTTGATAATTCATGATCGCTTGTTTTCAAAAGGATTATCGTTATGATTAGCGCATTGTTGATAAGGCAACACAATCTCTATCTATAAAAGGCAGGATATGTGTGTGTGTGCTTGTGTGTGTGTTGTGTGTGTAACGAATGCACGGCTGCAATTTTCGACGGATTTGCACCAAAATTTATATGGACATACTCCAAGTTAGCGGGGAGGCCAAGACCGACTTTGCATTTCCCAACTGTGAAAATAATCAATTTTTTCATGCTTCTACGGCAGTTTTCATGTAGTTTGCGGCCATTTTCTACTGCCCAGTGTGAGAATCTATAGCTGGCTACCACAAATAGGCAGGAAGATTCTATTGGACAAGCGTGAGAGCCAACAGCTGACTGACACAAATGTTAACTAGTATGCTAGTTGATTCTGATTCCGCAGAACTGGGTTAGGTGTGAAAAAGTATTTGTTGTTAACATTCTTTTTTCATTCGGTTTTTCCAGTTACGAGTCCTTTTTTAAAGCTCATCGTTTTATGTTCATTTTGTTTAGTTCTTTTTTCGTAACAGATTTAATGTTTAGTATAGCTTATATATATATAACTTAGAAAAAATTCGCAGTGTGGGATAGGCAAGAAATAAGGTATGTAGCAACATCAGCACGGCAAAGGGCACTCCTTTAAAGGCAAGGAAGGGCAAAAATATTTTAAGTCAAGTGATAGCGATTGCTGTATGAGTCGTACGATTTTTGAATCAAGCACAGACAACGCCGGGCCATGCTGCTAGTGAAATCATATGCATCCTCCAACGTATGTAGGGTTCTTCGACTTCTGTGAATACTTTCCATCACCCTTTCTTGCTTCACAGGGCGTGGTTGATATCCAGAGTCTTCCGGGACGATTCTTCTGCACATCCGGTACAGTACCATCAGCTTCAATCTTACTTTTAATCCTTGAGATTCTAAGCCGCGTGGCTGGATATGAACCTCTTTGGACTTCAACTGCATTTTCACACTTCCGGAAATATTTCAGGTACATTTGCTTTTTAACGCCTGCGCTAAATATCTCTTAAAATTTTCCCAATTCCTCATAATTCCGTGTAAATGTATTAGGTTGGTGCAAAAATAATGACTTAATAATGTCGGTTTTTTTTACGTATTTTTTAACGTCAAAAGACGACATTATTACGTCATTATTTTTACACCAACCTAATACAACTAGAATTAACAATTAAATTATGAAGAAACTTACCGTTTTGGAGTTATCGACAATAAAAAAAATCGGACTTCTTGTTGGTCATTCGTCCGCCATTACTGCCGTAATGTACTGCGGGATACAAGCACAAATTTTGGCCATATAACTTCTTTTACAGGCCTTCGGTGCAAAAAATCACTTCTACTGCCATGAAGCAATGACAAATTAAAAGAACAAATTAAATAATAAATAAAACTTCTTTTTTAAATTGAAAGCGACAAATTGAAAAAAAAAAAAAAACAACATATTAAATGATATAATAAACACTTATTTCGTTTCTAGCATTTTTCTTATTTTGTAATTTTATTTTGTATGTTTATGGGTTAAGTTTAGGGTTAGGTTTTAGGGTTAGGAGTTGTGCTTGGCTTCTTTCTGTGTAGAAAAGGGAAAAATTAAAAAAAAAATTTAAATAATACAATAAACTGGGTTAAGTTTACGGTTAGGTGTTAGGGTTAGAAGACTGATTTTTTCTTGTCGATAACTCCAAAACGGTAGGTTTCTTCATAATTTAATTGGTAATCCTAGTTCAGCATGTATATTTACAAGGAATTATGACGATTTGGGAAAATTTTAAGAGATATTTAGCGCGGGCGTTAAAAAGCAAATTTATCACATTTCAGGAGGAATTTTCTGTTTAACTGATTCTAAGTATAAATATCCTTTTTCTTTCCAATTACCTGAAAACTTACTTTTTTTACTCACATGCACTCTCCATGGTATTCTCAGTATTTTTCTGCGGAATCACATCTCTTTTTGCCTCGTAAACTAAGCTATTATATTTCCTTAAGAAAAAATGTAAATGACTTTATGATTTTGTAATTTTATATACGTATTATTGCGACATTCGCTTCATGGGGGGATTTGGAAATTACACTCAAGGGCGCAATGGAGTCTGACATTTGACGTTAAACATATGGTTAGTATTTTCTGTAACGGCCATATCCTAGTATACAATGAGGTGGCTAAAGTTCGTGGTAAGAACAAAATTATTTTATTTATTGAATCTGCTGGAAATGTTGTGCATTATACGGAAGAATGTTAAAATGTTTTAATGCCATATCCGTGTTTCTATTGACGGTGGTAGTGGCGTTATTATTTATATATGCCCTTTTTTTTTCTTTATATAATTTTTTAAAACCTTTCTACGCGTGGCGTTTGTTCACCTCGGGAAAGCTAATGTATCAATTCCTCAGAGATATCAGAGGTTTTACATGGATACAAATGGACATCTTTTACGGTTGCAGCGTTTTTTTGTTTTTTGTTTTTTTTTTGTTTTCAAAATGACGTCATCCTTATCGGGAGTGTGAGGAGGATCACAGATTTTTCAAAGGTTTCTTTAGTATTTCTCATTTCTGTTTGTACCAATTTTGGTGTTACAGAATTATTTCCTCAAAGACCATAATGCAAGAGCATAATTCAAAAAATTCGCCGATATCCAAATATTTGGATAGATTAGATTCTTGTCGATTTACTAACCGCAATATTATCAAATTAAAAATCTAAATTTTTTGTCCATTTTAAATACGATATTTATTAGAAAATATATTCTGTTTAATTACAGAAGTAGACACAAAATTCCACTAATCCCATTTTGACATTTGTAAAATATTATTATTTTAGACATAAAATGGGGGACATGTTTTCTACTGATATAAAGTAACAAACTGATCCCCTAATTAATTGCTACGCAAGAATTGACATTTGTGAAGTCATATTAAAGATTATACTGGATATAAAGTGGGGGATCAGTTTTCAATTGTTATGAAGTAACAAACTGGTCCCTCAATTAATTGCTACAAAAAATTGATATTTTATAAGTTTTTTTTTTTTTTAAGATTCTATAAGATTCTACTTGACATAAAGTGAGAGATCTGTTTTCTATTCTCCGTATATAGCTATGGGCACAATGCTAGATAGCCGTCGCCCTATACAAGAAGGATCATCTCTCGCTCCTTTATCACTATTTCCATAGAAAGTCTTCCGGAGTCATGACATGGATATTGTAGCGAACCACCGTCATTTCCGTTGTATTCCATTTTGATCGCGTGAAAAGAGGGGGAAAAGATACAACTTGATTTTAGTTAGAAAAGGAAACAAACAAGGAAAGATAGATGTTAAGAGAGAGGATCAGATTGAGCTTTCTCGGCACTTCCCCTTTTTGGGAACGATTTAGATGTCCAGCAATAAACCTAGCCTTCATTCTGAAGAGGAGGTACTGCCTGGGGGTGGGATTTTAAATTATTTGAACATGCCTGAACTAAAAGGAGCGCGAAAAAAAAAAAGCCATTTTTCAGATGCACCGAATCAAACGACGGAAATCGCAAAATATCCAGTTGTCATAAATAATTAAAAAAAAAACATACGTCCTGGGTATGACGATAAACTACATCCGCGTCCTGGGTATGACGATAAACTACATCCGCGTCCTGGGTAAGACGATAAACTACATCCGCGTCCTGGGTAAGACGATAAACTACATCTACGTCCTGGGTAGTACGATAAACTACATCCGACAGGAAGGCATCTGATCAGGAGGTTTTGACGAGCGTGCGACCACCTTTTAATTGTTGGTGTTCACCCTGACTGAGGTGGTAGCACTGTTAACACCAGTATTATTATCGGATTAAACCTTCCTAATATATGATAATCATCAGTTTTATTGCAAATATTGGTAACATTTTGTGGTCTTTTATTCCTCAAATCTCATTAACCGGCCTATTAAATCTACATATCAAAAGAAGCACACGTGGACTATCTTTTATTGTAATCATTCATATATATATATATATATGAAGTGATATATATATATATATATATATATATATATATATATATATATATATATGAAGTGATATATATATATAAAGTGATATATATATACATATATATAAAGTGATATATATATATATATCACTTTCATAGAATTTAATTTAAGTTTACTTTAAGACATTCTTTCTTTTTCTTTTTTTTTAATTTATTTATATATTTTGTCCGTATTGTCGTTTTTATTCGAGACTGTATCTGGATAAGCGTTTGAGTTTTGGCAAGCTGTCCGTTGCTTCAAGCAAACTTTTTTGTTTTGCTTTAATATATATATATATATATATATATATATATATATATATATATATATTTATATATATATATATAGAAAATAGGAAAGAACTGGTTAGGTAAATAATCCAAATTTCTTTAGTATTTTTGTTATTATTTAAAAAAAATATTGCTCGATACAAAAGTAGAGCATAAATATAATCATTTATTTAAAATATGACTCCAACACGCTACATAAGAGTTCTCATTTTTCAAAACAAGAGTATTGAAGTTTTCGGCTCTTGTTTTGAAACATGAGAACTCTTATGTAGCCTGTTGGAATCATATTTTTAAATAAATAATTATATTACAATTATATATATATATATATATAAACACACACACACACATATATATATATATATATATATATGTATATATATATATATATATATATATATATATATATATATAAACACATAAAACGTAAAAGATTCCCATCGTCAGTGTCGTGCGACGATGTCCTAGGGGTAAGATATCTGACTGAAGCAATCGAACGTCTAGCCACGCTGAGGAACTGTGATAAGGCGAAACAGTCTGTCTGTGGATGACTATATATACATCAATAGATATAGATGGACAGAGTTCTTTTCTTTTTACACTATGCTGCATGAAATGAGACATGAGTTCTTGTCTGACCAAAAGCCTCAGCAGCGCATGTTTGCCATATTTTGGCGCGTGCCTTTCTCTCTATTCGTATGATTGCCTTGCTGTCCCCCACTTCTCTTTCTTTCTCTTTCTCTTATTTTATCTCTTTCTTTCAAATTCTTTCCGTTCTTTTCAAATGTAGGGTCTTGAAGGATATCAATTTGGATGACATATCATATTTTATGAATCTGCGCGTGGCCACTGTAAAGTAATATTGTCGTTAATTTTTTTTTTTTTTTCGCTTCGCTGTTTCTTTGTTTGCAGTCAAATGGGAGTACATGGGCGTCGCCGATAAATGGTTCCGTCCCGAGAAGGAATTGCAAGAATGTCTGAAAAGTCCATATTCTTGTAGAACCCCTTTTGACTCCGACCTTCCGTTTTAAGCGAGTGAAAGACATGCGTCTCATACCAAAAGTAAAGAGAAGACAAAGAAATGCATACATCTAGCGAGAAATTTTTCAAAAGTTCCCAACTCCATCTTTTCATAATGATATAATGATCTAATTCACGTGTGAAACGATATCACGTGTTTAAACACCACCAATTCAAAAAACACTACTGTCTTTTGTTTTAACTAAATATATACTGATTATATCCTATAATAATAATAATAATAATAATAATAATAATAACAGCAACAATGGGACTACACAATACACACATACAGAACATTCAAAGACGTCGTTATTAGAGAACGCAAACAGAAACAGTTGACTCCTTATTAATATGGTACTCCCTACAGATTGCAATGTGTCTCTGAAGATCATCAAAAGGAAATCAAAATGCAAGCACCTTGAAATCGAAATCTCAAAAAATGTGGCACATGAGGACATCAACAATTCCTGTTACAGTTGGATCCCATGGATTGATTGAAAAAGAGTCCAATAGACCAAAATGCCTCAAAGAAATACAAAAAATTGTAACCACAAGTACATCCCGCACCTTACGAAAGGCTTTATCTATGTAAGATATGTGTTCGTTCATTTTTTTTATTTCATTTGCTCAGAGTTTAAATGTTATGATTTCATGTCTCGCCTTAGGCATCTGATTGGGACCTAGAAAGAAATTAGAATACATCAGAAATCAAAGAAAATAAAATATTAATAATACTAGAGAAGGATCTTATTTAACTATCTGTTACTCGCATACAGGCGCGCGCATACACACACACAATCACACACACACATACGGTGATTGAAAAGTAACTCCCTATTTTATGCATGATGGAACCTTCCACGCAACTGACATCATACATAAAATAGGGAGTTACTTTTCAATCTCTCTTTATATATATATATATATATGATCGACTCTCCCGTCGAGATTCGATATATGAGGGTCAAGCAGATCAGTTTCCAGGAAACCGACACCGGCACATGAGATTTGATTATAGTGGTGAAGGCCTCGTGCAGGACCATCCACACTTTTTGGAGGGACGAATACAGAGACCTGGTGCGCCGAATGCCACAAGGTTCCCAAACGACCCACCGCAGGTTTTGAATTCAGAGTTGTCCTTCTCCTAGACCAGTTGCCATCCAAGGCTATAAAACCCAGTCTGTCCTGCTATTTTACCCATAGCTGGAGGGAGAAGAAAAGGATTCATACCTTTCCCAAGGGTATTAGCACATAAGTGAATGTAATGGATTCCACTGGAATTCGAACTCGGCTCTCCGATTCCTCAATCCAATATATATATATATAAGCCGATATCCAAGCCGATATCCATTACTCCACCGTGCCTCCTATATATAGTTGTATGGATATGAAATTGAGGCCCTGAGTTTCACACTTTTTGCGATCGTCAGACATCAGAATAGGAAAAAATGCATATTTATTATTAATATGTAAAAATTATCTCAGTTATTATATATCAAACAGTATTTTATTAACACCAGAAGTCAATATGCGATATAAACTCACATATCTATCTATCTATCTATCTATATATCTATATATCTATATATATATATCTATCTATCTATCTATATATATATATATATATCTATCTATCTATCTATATATATATATATATATATATATATATATATATATATATATATATATGAATAAAAATAGATCACTTTAAGCTTGCATGTAATAAGTTATTTCACCACAACCCTTTGAGCTCTCTGGATATCATCCTTCTTTGGGTCTACCCATACGGATTACCTAGTGTTGCATAAACTATATATATATATATATATATATATATATATATATATATATATATATATATATATATATATATATATGCGTGTGTGTTGGTAGCAAGAATTCATTTTAAAATTTTGGTTAAATTCAATCGACATGTTTTATCTATTTTTCTTCTTTATGTACCATGTCGCATCAGAACATAGGCGTTAATAACTCTCCACGATGTCCTGCCATTTGTATCTCTTAATAATTCTCGCCCTTTGATTATTTCTCCTAAACTTTGTTGTTCCATTCATTTACTCAAGCTCACTATGTTATCCATTGTCTTCCTCTGTCACTCTTGACTTTAATCTGTCCTGTGAATATCAGATTTTCCAAGCCCCCTTTCCTTTGCCCTAGAAATTTTAACTGCCTCTTCTTGATGTTAAGTATAAGTTTCCTTTTTGTTTCCATTTTTTCTGAAACTTCGTTGTTGCCCACATATTTGTATAGTGAAAGCTGGACAATCCCATGGAACATGAAGAAGAGACTTGAAGGAACAGAAATATGGTTCTACAGATGGATTCTGAGGATAACATGGACCGAATATGTTTACTCAGTTTTTGTTCAAGTATTTTTAGCGTTTCAATTATTATCAAGAGCTTATATTTTATTGGAGCACTCTAATTGATGTAATAAGTGGCATAATGTACAAAATGGTTTTCCGACCTCACCAGGAAACAAATATTTACACCTGTTATTAATAGAATTGTTTATTTTGATTTCTGTTCTGTACAAATGTCTTTCCAGGTCCCAATTGTCAGAAATGACTTCCTGACAATTTCCATTCATCATTTTTCAGAAAAAAAAAGATCAAATATATTTTACTTAGATAAAGCTCTTCGTAATGTGGGAATTGTACTAGTGAGTACATTTTTTTGTATTTCTTTAGGGCATGAGCTACCAGGAATCCCTTAAATGATTCTATCGGAACCTTTTCTAATCAAACCGATGCCTCCTTTCTTACCTTCTCCTGCATTTACGTATGCTGTGTACCATCTCCTAGGTACATTCCTAATTAATCAGTGCATATTTTAGACTTGATTAAAAATCTGGTTTACATTCCGGCTTTGTGGATTTATAACAATTCTATTTGTTCATCAGGGAAAAAACAATTCTTTTTTCGTTTTCTCTTGCACCATATTTCAATTCATGTCTTCGCCTTAACGATTTTAACGTTTTTAACCGTTCCAATTATCTAATTCCTATACGGCGTTTTCACATGAACTATTTTAATCATAATTTCTCACTACAAGTGTCATAACAGTGTTACATTTCTTCCTTTGATTTATACACATTTTCTTCTCGGTTATAATCAGAGATCGAAGGTCAGAAATATCTTCATGAAATTTTCTACTTATCATTTTTGTAAAAACAAAACAAAAAACTAAGATCAAACCCATTTTACAAAGATAAAACTCTTCGTAATTTGGAAATTGTATTTGTGAGTATATATTTTTTGTATTTCTTTAAGGCATGAGCTACCAGAAATCCCTTCAATGATTCTATCGGAACCTTTTCTAATCAAACCGAGGGCTCCAACTACAACTGGAATTATTGATTCGGAAATTATTGGCTCGGAAACCCCACGGCGGGGAGGAACCCGAAGGAGGCTACGCCGAAGGGCGGAGTCTCTTTCGGGGTGGTAGACCGACCCTGAACCCGTTTATACGGGTTCAAGGGGCATATTTTTGCCCGAGCCCACGGGCTCGGAAACCCCACGGGCTCGGAAACCCCACGGGCTCGGAAACCCCACCTTAAACCGGACTTGTGCCACATGATGCCTTCGTGGGGTGGGGTTGACTAAATACTGTTCATTCCGAAGTAGGGCGACCGGCTGATCGGCTGATCGGTTGAACTCTCTGCTTTCGGGCGGGAAGGAACCCGAAAGAGGCTACGCCGAAGGACGGAGTCTCTTTCGGGGAGGTAAACCGTGTATACGGGTTCAAAGGGCATATTTATGGCCGAGCCCACGGAGATCTCACGTTAAACCGGCCTTGTGCCACATGATGCCCTCGTGGAGGGGGGTGACTAAATACCGTTCAGTCTGAAGTCGGGCGACCGGCTCATCGGCTGATCGGTTGAACTCTCTGCCTTCAGGCGGGGAAGAACACGAACGAGCCTACGCCGAAGGGCGGAGTCTCTTTTGGGGAGGTAAACCGACCCTGAACCCGTGTATACGGGTTCAAAGGGCATATTTTTGGCCGAGCCCACGGGCTCGTAGATCCCACAGGCTCGGAGATCCCACGGGCTCGGAGATCCAACGGGCTCGGAGATCCCACGTTAAACCGGCCTTGTGCCACATGATGCCCTCGTGGGGGGGGTGACTAAATACCGTTCAGTCTGAAGTCTGGAGTGAAGTCCGTCAGAGCCAGCGAGTCAGTCCGTCGAGTCAGAGGCAGTCCGAAACAGAGTCGCGTTCAGACAATTACTACTAAACCTGATTGTTCATAATAACACTTTTCTACTTCTCTGTAAATATTCCTGTTTGGAATATATCTGTGTTATTCCATACCTGTGTTCGAATTCTTCTTTATTGGTTCTACCTTGGACTATCACTGTGATACAAGGAACCGGACCATAACAATTTTTATTATTGTTGTTGTTGTTGTTGGTTTCTTTCTTTATATTTCTGTTGTATACACATTTCCTTCAGTGTCCCACCCAGAGATCTAAGATCAGAAATCGCTTCATAACATTTTTCCCTGATCATTTTAGTAAAAATAAAACTAAGATCATACACATTTTACATTCATTAAGCTCTTCGTAATGTGTGAACTCTACTTATGATTTTATTTTTTTTTGTATTTCTTTAAGGCATGCGCTACCAGGGATCCTTTTAATGAGTCTATTGAAACGTATTCCAGTCAATCCGAGGACTCCAACTACAACTGAAATCATTGTTGTCCTCATACGGCACATTTTCTTTTTAGGTTTACATATCAAGATCATTGTATTTTGATAGCTTTTTGATGATCTTCAAAGATACATTACAATCCACATGGACTGTCACTAAAAAAGCACATTTTTTCCTGTAGTCATTGATCATGATGTCTGGGTGATTAGCGTTGATTGATTTGTCTCTATCTATTGTCGTATCCCATGAAATTATTACAGGTCCTATCCCTGTAACTGGGTTTAGGTGATGTTCATGCCAGTTTCTTGCAGTTAACTTTCCGTAAATGTTGCTGATTTTCTATTGCAGATATTCGCCCACTCTGTTGTGCCGTGTTTTATATTTAGTGGTTGCTAACGCCATACAACCTGATACAAGATGGTTAAGTGTTTCTGGATATTTATGGTTGCTAACGCCATACAACCTGATACAAGATGGTTAATTGTTTCTGGATATTTATGGTTGCTAACGCCATACAACCTGATACAAGATGGTTAAGTGTTTCTGGATATTTATGGTTGCTAACGCCATACAACCTGATACAAGATGGTTAATTGTTTCTGGATATTTATGGTTGCTAACGCCATACAACCTGATACAAGATGGTTAATTGTTTCTGGATATTTATGGTTGCTAACGCCATACAACCTGATACAAGATGGTTAAGTGTTGCTGGATATTTATGGTTGCTAACATGGTTAATTGTTTCTGGATATTTATGGTTGCTAACGCCATACAACCTGATACAAGATGGTTAAGTGTTGCTGGATATTTATGGTTGCTAACGCCATACAACCTGATACAAGATGGTTAAATGTTTCTGGATATTTATGGTTGCTAACGCCATACAACCTGATACAAGATGGTTAAGTGTTTCTGGATATTTATCACAGAATCTGAATTTCGGTTTAACACAGTTTTTCATTATTTGTGCTTGCTAATTTCTAGTTAGCAAGCACTGATCCAGAAAGAATAAAAGCTTATAATATTAGGTTGGTGCAAAAATAATGACGTAATAATGTCGTTCTTTGACGTATTTTTAACGTCAAAAAACATTATTAGGTCATTATTTTTGCACCAAACTTATATTATTATTAGACTTTTTGGAACTGTTCCCATTACTCTGATAACGACTGCTACTACCGTCACCTTTATATTCCATATCTTCCCCAGCTCTCTAGTAAAGCCAAATTACTTGTAAATCTTTTCTCATTTTTTTCATGTATTATATTCACAAACGTTGGTATTGTTGGGATGCTTGGTAACTTCTCAAAGGGCACAGTTTCAATCTTAGGCCTCAAAGGTGTATACGTTACTTTTAGTTTAGAACTCGAAACTTAAATAAATCTGGTGGGAGGACACGTGTTAATTTACATACCTTTTCTCTTTAAAACATGGGCTATTATTAGTGGAATAATCCCTTCCAAAAGCTAAGTAAATTATTAAAAAAACAGATGAAGAAGAGATTTCAAGCAACAGAAGTGAGATCAGACGGAAAGCTACTAAGAATACTATGGACCGAACATACGAACAACGAAGAAATTTTATAGAAAATAGAAACACAAAGGAGATTTATACTTAACACCAGGAGGAGACATTTGAAATTTCTAGGGACCATTAATAAGTAAAGAGAGCTTGGTAAATTTGATACTCCCAAGACAGATTGAAGGCAAAAAGGAACAACGCATAACACATCTAGAGAGGTTGAGTAAACGGATGGCGGGCCAATGTTGAGGAGAGATTACAAAAAGAGTAAAAAATGAACACGAACAACAAAGGAAACCTAAATAAAATAAACTTTAAGCAATTAATCAATTCTTTAAACCGACATTTCTTCTTAATCTAAAACTAGAGAAGGTAATAAAAGAAAGCGCGAAGAAAGGACTAAACATCAATACAAGAAGACAGAATGCATGGTTGTTAGCAAAATGGACAGCCCAACATGCAAATTACAAAGAAAAGATGACAAAAGGAAACAAGTACAAAAATTTAAATATCTTGAAAACTACAGGTCAGACCGGGGTCTATAGCCTTTGATGGCAAATTGTCTACAGCAGAAAGAAATGCGAAAATGTTGCGAGAAAATATTTGCCTCGTCAGACATATATCGAAAGATACATGATCACCTAAGCGTGTATCCCGCATGTCACATAACCGACTGACTGAGAAGAAGTCCCTTGTTGATTTACGCCCCTTTTCTCTTTTAGTCTACTCACTTGATTCAGCTTCCATACAGAAAGAAAACTACAAGACATCCTACAAAAGGTAGTGAAGGAAAGCGAGAAGAAACAAGAAGACGGTTTGCATGGTTGTTAGCAAAATGGACAGCCCAACCTGCAAATTACAAATTGGGGATGACATAAGCAAAACAAGTACAAAAACTCAAGTATCTGGAAAATATTTTAACATAGAACGGATAATTCGAAACTGAAATTCCGAAGGCGCATTTTAATATGTAAAAACTCATTCCAAAAGCAAAATAAATTATTAAAAAACAGATGAAGAAAAAATTTGAAGCAACAGAAATGAGACCCGACAAAAAGCTGCTGAAAATATCATGGACCGAACATATGAGTAACGAAGATGTTTTACTGAAAATAGACACAAAAAAGATATTATTATTATTATTATTATTATATTCTTCAACATTGGTATTGTTAGGATGTCTATTAGCTTCATAAAGGGCGCAGTTTCAGTCTTACCCCTCAAAAATATATATCTGTTAAATTTACTTTAGAACCCGAAACCTAAATAAAATAAACTTTAAACAATTAATCAATTCTTTAAACCGACAATATTTCTTGTTAATCTGAATCTACAGGAGGTAATGAAAGAAAGGGAGAAGAAAGGACTAAACATTAATTACAAGAAGACAGAATGCATGGTTGTTAGCAAAATGGACAGCCCAACATGCAAATTACAGATTGGGGATGACATAAGCAAACAAGTATAAAAAATTAAATAAACAGAGAAATTAAAGTCAACCGACCTAAAGATTGAAAAGTCCCATTAAAGAACTATATATCTCTTGACAGGAATCAAACCTGCATTTCCTTTCTACTAAGAGGATTTCTATGGTTGTGTTTATGTTGGTGCATGTCCCGGCACCGATCTGACGACGATAAAATGAATGTCGTTAATTCGGAAATAAAGCAACATTTTTGACATGCATAACATTTTTAAAATACCTTCATCAAAATTCCATTTTCTCTCTAGACTGAAACACGATATATTTCTGTCAGTGATTGCAAACTTTTCAGTCTTTAGAAAAACGCATTCTTCTCATTGTCCAAATAACTTAGAAACCCTTTCCCAGTTAAATTCACTAACGTCCTCCTGGGGCTTCGTAATTGGTTGGTGTCTACGAAATCAAGAAATGATATTTACTCAAAATTATTTAATCAGGTTAATTTCATGTTGTAATGATACGTGTTTTAAGCACCAAGTCAGTACGAAAATAGTCCGACTATTTTATATGAACGATAAAATCCCTTAAGAAGGATTATGGCGTTTCAATCTGTTTATTACCGTAATTCCCTCTGTAAATATTAAATACGCATTTCCTCCCCAAAATAATAAGCAAAAGTAAGGGTGCGTATTATGCACAGCTACAAAAATATCTTTCAATGCGAAGTGACTAATCACCACAAACATACGACAATTTGACACTAACATTCGGCGATTGCGAAGCCATAAGGATATACAGTGTAACCCGGATATAAGAGACGCGGGTATAAGAGAAACCCGGATATAAGAGATATTTACTCTGGTCTTAATTAGAGCCATACTTACCAAAACAAAATAGACCAAATCCGGATATAAGAGAAACCCGGATATAAGATACCTCTTCTCGGTCCCGACAACTCTCTTATACCCGGGTTACACTGTAGTAGCTAAAATAAAAATTTACAATAGTAAAGGCAATAATTTTAATTTATGCCTTGCAGAAAAATTAGCCAGGATAAAACACTTAAATCACCCTAATTTATTAAACAAAAGAAATGAATGGATATAAGCATAAAAACAAATATCTGCTAAAATACGTTGATCGAGATTAAGTTTTACTGTAGAAATGTTATAATAACATTTCTTTTTTTTAATTTTCTTCTGTTTACTTATCTTCTGTCTAGCTATATATTCATTTTATAGGTATAGCCATGTTTATTCTAATATAATTAAAAAATATTATCCGTTTATTTTAAATATAAAATAAATCGTGCAACCATCGAGTAAAAACCCTTGAGCAAAAGATATATATATATATATATATATATATATATAGATAGATAGATAGATAGATAGATAGATGCGGTGCGATTTTCGCTTCTAGCGTCTTATATGCACGTGTTTATCGTTGCTTAGAAATCATCTATGTAAACAATGACAGACTATTATCACAGTCTTGTCCGTATATTGCTTAATATGTTGTAATTGACATCTTTGATAATGGCTTATGTAAGCCGAAAGCTTAGATTGTATTAAAAAAATATGGATCAATATTGTGAGTTTCTTTCTTCGTTCAACGATAATGTTATTAAACTTATCAGATGTTACGAAAAAAATTTACATAAAATAAATAGGCAACACTTGTCTATATTATTTAATGAAACGTGTATATATATATATATATATATATATATATATATATATATATATATATCTTTTCGATTCCTGTCGGAGGATGCATATTTTCTTTGAAAATTTCTCGGACATTCAAGCCGGTAAATGTTGTTAATACTGTTTATTATAATTAGAGAATTAGAGAATTTACTTAAATATCTGTATATATAAAACCAATGTATAAACATAAAAAAAATGTGTTAAAAAATAATTGTCGGACTTCATAATAGATATTTATATAGCTGGTGAATGCTGCCATAATCATTGCCTTCAGTTCATCTTTTGAGATTTGTTGCACTCTCGCTCAACTACGCCCCGACATAATAATAAGGGGGATTTCAGTCTCGTGAGTTTCATGGACAGATTTAAGGGGTGATGTTATCACAGGAATTGCCTGACAGTCATGAGTGGGTTTTTTATGTGTGGCATCGTGCAGAGTTCTTTTCCCAGATAAAGGTCCTCCAGCAGCCACCCTGTTGACCCAGGAGAGAACTACATCCTCAAAGCACTTGGTATAGGCCTCACTTTTGTGCCTGACGCCATCGCCGACAAAAGCGGAAGTTGTTTTCTCATCAGAACGCTCAGAGGGAGTTTTCCGAGCTGCCGTACCTTCGTAATCACCATTAGACTTATCCAACTCTTTCCGAATCCTCTGCACTGCTCTCAGAATGGAAGCTAAACATTTGAAATGTACGTTTTGGAGATTCCGATGGGAATGTCAAGTAATATAGCAATCTGTTTTCAAAGTTCTAGCAGAGTGAATTTCGCCATGGTGCTATTTTTCTTACAGACGGTTCCCAACTGTGTCGTCGACAAATTCGAAGACAAACAACGCGAATGAGCGCAATTAAATATATAAAATGGTGACAATTTATATATTGCAACCTGTATGGCCCGGAAAATCTGGTATATATTTAGAAATTCTTGACAAAAATCCAACGAAAAATCAGTAATATTATTGGTCTTGACCTGGCGTTTCGGCTTCAGTCACTTTGCCACCGCCGTAAAGTTGCTCTCCTTTGCCTTTTCTGTAAATACTTTCTTGGTAATTGTTCGGATGAACTCTTCGAGAAGGTACCTGGAAAATTTTCTAATTTAAGCGCAGTACTAGACTGGCGTTGATTTTTCACAAATTTACAATTGAATTGACAAGAGGCAACCGTAAGTTCTATGCTAACAGCTTCTTTTCTAACATTTCTAACTATCTTCTTGATTTCCAGTCAGCTTTGATATTCAAAAAATCAAATTCATTGTCAATCTTTATCTACAGTGTTCCTGATTTTACTTCTTTTTTCTCGCTCCTTAGCAAAGTTTCTGTTTTCTATTTCTTCCACACCCTTGCGTCTTAGTGGATTTAGTTCCTTCTTTAGGCCAATTCCAATTTTAAAAAAGTTGGCTTATTGAAGATAATATAATTGAATATGCGTACACCTATGTTCCACTTCATTGGAATATGATTGGCTGGTGTTCGTCATAAACACCGACGGACGTGTAGGAGAGTCAGATGAGCCTTAGTCTGAGAGCTAAGTCTATAACGACGCCCATTGGACTACACCATTGATCTACACTACTTACCTGCGACTACGACGCGTACCAGTCGATTACTGCTACCGTATTCTACTTGGTTATAGTAGCCAAAACCACTTAGCTACTTCGTTCAAATTTAGGACTTTCCGGGACATATCAGAAGATATGATGGGATATCTTTAATATTTATGTGGATTACTCAATCTGCAGTGCACTGCATTATTAGTTAATAGTTACGTACAGTAGCGGCCATAATAGAAGGAACGGAAAGGGCACCTCGGCGTGGTGTAATGGTTAGCAAGGTTGTCTTGCTAGATCAGTTACGAGTGAAAAGTTAGTTCGATCCTCACTGGATGCCCCATACCTTCGGCCTTGTGCCACATCTAAGGTACTCTTGGAAAGCTGGGGCTCCTCGGCGTGGTGTAATGGTTAGCAAGATGGTTTTGCTAAAACTGTTACAACTGAATAGTGAGTTCGATCCTCATTGGGTACCCCATACTTTCGGCCATGTGCCACATCTAAGCCTCCCTTAGAAAATCAATATAAGGAACGGAAACAACAAAGTCATAAATATGTGTATTAAAAAATAATGCGTGATTATCAATGAAATTTTTACCGCATAAAGATTAGGGTGTAATGCATAAATATTATACAAAGTTACAAAAATTTACATAAGTTTTTTTTTTAAAATAAAGATTAAATGGAACAAAGGAAATAAGCTACTGGACAAAAGTTAAGGAACGATCTTGTTAATACTTGATTGTGAACAAAATATCAACAAAATTTAATATTTGGTAAACATCCACTTATTTTCAATGAATTTTCTGCATCGTCGACCACATGATCTAATTAATTTCTTGCAATAATCAGCAGTAATTCCCTCCCATTCGTCTTTCAATAATTCCCATAGGTGATCCTGGTTTTTCGGGTTTCTTTTCTGAGCCCTTTCTCCAATTATCTTCCAAACATTTTCTATTGGATTCAGGTCGGAACCCTGGGCTGACCACTTCATTAAGGCGATTCCTTCTTCAAAGCTATAACCTTCTGAGCCTTGTGGCAAGGTGCATTGTCCTGCATGAAAATAGGAGATTCATAAAGATTATGATGTAATCTTGGTACCACATGCTGAAGAAGCCTTTTGTAAATCTCACCATTGATATTGCCATGTACGCGGATGATATGGCCAACTCCTGCAGATGAAATCATTCCCCACACCATCACACTGCCGCCACCAAATTTCTTGACACATTAAGACAGACTTTCACCTGTTCTACGGCGTACGTAAGGTTTGCCTTCAGAACCAAATATAGTAAACTTGGACTCGTCACTGAAACGAACTGTATCCCATTGTGCGTGCGTCAGTCCAAACAACATGTTCTCTCGCATACTCCAGGCGTTCCCTTTGGTTTCGCTTTGAAATGAGAGGCTTCGAAAGTGTAATACGGGCATGCACTCCTGCATTTTTTAACCTGCGAGCAACCGTTTTCATTGAGATCTTATTATATGTCTCTTCATTAAATTTACGGGCAATTCATGTAGCAGCTTCAAAACGGTTTTTTGTAGATATTCTAACAATTCTTCGATCTTCTCTTTGCGTTGTTTTTGGAGGTCTGCCGGTTTTTGGTTTTGCATCTAACGATTTATCGGTTTTATACCTGCTAATTACACGATGAACGACACTTTGAGACCTATGAACAATATCAGAAATTTCTGAAGTTGACTATTTTTCTTGATAGTTAGATATAATGAGTTTTTTTCTTTAAAAGAGAGCGTTTTGCGTGTAGAATTTGCCACATTGCTTAAAAATAAAGTCCTAATGATAAATGAACTTTTATTGTTGAAAAGCTCCATCGAGTTTTTTAACAACGTAAATTAAAGGTTTACGCAAATTATTAACATCGTTCCTTAACTTTTGTCCAGTAGCTTATTTCCTTTGTTCCGTTTAATCTTTATTTAAAAATAACAAACTATTATCTAAATTTTTGTAACTTTGTATAATATTTATGCATTACACCCTAATCTTTATTCGGTAAAAATTTAATTGCTAATCATGCATTTTTACTTTAATACATATATTTATGTCTTTGTTGTTTCCGTTCCTTATATTATGGCAGCTACTATATATAGTTTTTGAATCGTTACAGTTGTCTGTTTATTTAGGCGTTTGACAAAACTATGCACCCATTGAGTTTATCCTTCATTGTAATAGTTTGATACTATAATTAGAAAACCAATACGGAAAGATATATGAGATTATATCTCGTTCTTAAGTTTTTGTGTTTTATGAGCAGCAAAAAGATTTTTGAAATGGATCTCCCACGCCCATTTAACCTAAAGAGAAAAAAATAAGAGAGAAATGAATTAAACATTCAGGGTTAAGTGACGACAATCCGGAGGTTGAGTATTTCCAGTGCCAGGTCTGTATTAACGGTTACAGTTGTAATTAAAGGGAATTCTGAAGCAACATAAGCATGGTCAGAGTATCCCATAAAACAGTGCCGGCCGCCCACACGCTAGTGTATCCGGACACTCCAGTAGGTCTAAAACTGACCGTATGGTGAAACAAAGGAAACTAAAGTGGTTGTTTTCAATTAATTTGCACTTGGATATATATATATATATATATATATATATATATATATATATATATATATATATATATATATATGTGTGTGTGTGTGTGTGTGTGCGTGTGTGCGTGTTTGTGTGTGTGCGCTTGCTTGCACGCGCGTTTGAGTGTTGAGATGTAGACTGTAAATATATATATATAGCATTTTCCCACAATTGTGGAAAGACAAGAACAATTATCTAAAATAATGTCACGCCAAGAAGCCCTTCCTTGCCTGCCAATCGCGTAACAAATCTTATTTCTGGTATTCATCTGGCAAATCTCGCGGGTTTATATCCTGTCATCGCCGTGACTCTCGTTGACACGTAACTTTGCTGAGGTACGCCATTAAATCACATCTTCTTTACATTATCAAAAGAAAAACGAGATAAAAAGATTAAGAGAAAAAAGAAAAGAGAGAAAGAAGAATTTTTTATTTAATGTAAAAAAAAGGAAGAAAATGAATGAAGTTGGAATTAAATAAATGTACGAAATCTGTACATAGATATTTAAAAAGAAAGACAAATAAAAGAAGGAAAGGAAGAAAAAGAAACAAAGTTAAAAACGAAGAAATTTAATAAACAAAATGAATCGATACATATTTATAAAGAAATAAAGAAAAATAAAACAGAAAAGGTGAAAAAATGAAGGAAAAAAAATATGAATGAAAGAAAGAATGAATGCAATTAAAAATAAATAAAACCGATAACTTTTGAAACTACCTAAAGATTTAACTCAAGCTTTTTGTTGACATCTAAATTAACCCTTTACAATGTAACAAAAATTATTCAAATCAAATTCGCGTTATTGATGTTTATGCGGTTAGCATAATAAATTCAGACGGACTATGATGGACTCTCCCGTCTGTTTCAACGTATTAGGATCCGACAATATCATGAGCAACACTTTCTTTGAATGGTAAGAGTCCCAGCCTCACAGTTTCAAAGCGGAGTTTTATGCACGACAATTCACCTTTTCATGTATCTAAGAAAATATTTACAGGCGGGAAAATAATGAAATGGCCAACATCAAGTGTCTATCTGAATCAGATTTGAATCTGATTTATGGTCAAATGTGAAGATGAAATTATATGAAGGTAAGAAATAATATGACAGCAAAGCAGACCAAATGGGAAGCAATCAAATCTAACATTTCAGAAATTGAACCTGCTCAAGTAACAAATTGAAAAAAAATTCAATGAATAACAGATTGGAAGAAGCCTCAATATATTAAAATGTAAATTCTTCAGACATCATATTCTAACAAACATATATGATTTATATATGTTTGTTATTTGTTCTATTATAGATGTTGATCAATTGTTGATAATTTTATTAACTCATTTTTTTGTAAGTAAAAAGTGTTTTTCTAGTTTTACATAATAACTTCAGTTTTTATAAATCCAATAACTTTAAGAAAACTTAGATAGACAGATAGATAGATAGATAGATAGATAGATAGATAGTCAGATATGAACGGGCACACACACATACACACACACACACACACACACACACACATATATATATATATATATATATATATACAGTGGGATTGAATAAGTGATCGTGCACATGAAAATATTTCATATTTTTATTTGTAACATATTAAATTAACAAAACGTGAATATATCTACTGTATCAGATTTCATACTAAAAATGTATGCATATAAAACTAGATAATATTCCATGGTTAAGAAAATATAGCAATATGTAATTTTTTTTCCATTTAATATTTTGTAGCAAAGCCTTTATTAAGTTCAACAGCCACCAATCTCTTACTTTAGTTTTTAATTAACGATTCGCATAATTTAGTAGGTATTTTGTCCTATTCTTCCTGAGTAATTGTCTTCAGGTTTTTGGTGTTTGTTGGACCTCTATCATGGATCTTATTTTTCAAAAACCGCCATAAATTCTCTATTGGATTCAAATCCGACGACTGACTGCACCTTTGTAAGATGTTAACGTTGTTATTAGCAAGCCAATTCTTCGTACTCTTAGCAGTGTGCTTGGGATCATTGTCCTGATGGAAGATCCAATCAGGAGAAAGTCCAAGATTCTCTACAGAAAGCAATAAATTTTCGCTTAGGATTTGTTGATATTTTCTGCATTCATTCTACCGTCTATAATTGCTAGTTTGTCAAAACCACGCATCAAAATCTGCCCTAAACAGTTATACTACCCCCATCAAATTTGACAGTTGGTATAGTGTTCTTCGGTGCATATTCTTCGCCGTCTTTGCTCCATAAATGATTCAGGGAATTGTGACCAAACAACTCAATTTTACTCTCATCTGTCCGAAGAACTCTTTCACAATAAGAATGTTCCTTATCTTTATGCTCTGTCGTAAATTTCAACCTGGCATCTCTATGCCGTTTCAGAAGGAGTTTGTGTCTTTCTTGGGGAGCACGACTTTATACCGTCTCTGCTTAGTTACGTTAACTCCTGACAAACTCAGATCATTCTGAAGGTCTTGTCTGAAGGCCATTGGGTTATTTTGGACCTGTCGCATCAACTTTCTTCGTAATCTGGGAGAGATCTTCTTGGGAGCACCGTGTCTACCTTTGTTTTCGACAGTATTACGTCTTTTAACAATAAATGAACCAGTTGTTGAAAAAGGTATGTTCGTGTCACTGGAGATGTTTCTGTAACTTTTTACATTGTCCCATAGTTTAATAATTAGCTCTTTTTGAGCGCAAATCATTTCCTTACGTCTAGCCATTATTAGAACCGTTATCAGTGAACAGTAACTGCAGAATGATCCAATTTTGAACTGAATGTTGCAATAGAATTACTGAGAATATTCTAGAACAGTTTAGAATCATCTACTTTGAAGTACAACCAAAATCTACAGTATTATAATGCAAAAATTGATACTGTACGAAGACTTTTTCCACTATTCGAAATATAAAATTTTGCTTAACTATCACTTATCGATGAATTTCTAATTTAAAATTGCAGATTCTTATTCTATGCCCCAATATATATATATATATATATATATATATATATATATATATATATAACATTGTTATTCGAGGTTTTCTTTCGCTATAAGTGAGAATAACAAGTATGCTGTACGATCACTTATTCAACCCCACTGTATATATACATAGACAGATATGAACAGACACGTATAGGATAGATAGCTATAGGGATAGATAGATAGATAGATAGATAGATAGATAGATAGATAGATAGATACTGACTTTAAGAAAACTTTGGATCTGCTTAAAGATTTAACTCAAGTTTTGATATTTAAATTAATCGTTTACAATTTGACAAAAATCAGATTCCTGTTATTGAGGTTTATGTGGTTTGGATAATAAAGTTTACATCTGATCGAATAAGGAACAATTAGGAAACGTTTATAAATCTAATATGTTTCGCTTTTATTAATGCTTCATTAGAGCATGTAATGTAGAGGAGAATAAGAAAATTCCAGTATTTATTGATGCAAGAAATACTTCGTGGAAGTTCTGATAATTATTTTACCGTCTATTAACACACGTTAAACATAATTTATTATATCACAAACTTTTGTAAAATCCAAGAGTATTTAGTATGCCAACCGGCATATCTTAAATGTTCCCCCTCAATAAAAATGCCCCCAAATCAACATGCAGACAACCACCAAAACGCATAAGGATGTACAACACTCACACGCATACACACACACACAAAAAAAAAAAAAAAATACGAGTATACATTATATTAGGTTGGTGCAAAAAAATATTTTTGCACCAACCTAATATTAATATTAGGTTTTGCAAAATAATGTCGTTTTCTCACATATGTTACTATGCGAGAAAACGACATTATATTTGCACCAACCTAATAATTCCACATAGAGAAACTAAAATTATGATACACATACAGACGTGAATTATAAATACGTATGCTGTTTGACAAGACAGACGCACATGAGGTCGGCTTAACCAACGAAAAACATACAACACAACAGTTTAAAATAACAGAATTACCTTCTTCTCTTCCATAATTTCATTTAATATTGAATAAAACATCGCTAAAAATGAGGATAAATGAAAAAATTCCCAAAATAAAATTAAAGTTGTATCAACAAAATTCTGTGCTATTTTTACGAGAAATATTCTTTAGATGTAAAAAGTGTATCATTAAACCTTTTTAAAACCTTCAAAATTTTCGATAAAAATATTTTTTTCTCTTTCTAGCCTCAATATGCGGTCATAAATTAATAATTTAATATTATTTATTATTATTTAATATTAATTTTTAATTATATTATTATTTATTATTATTTAATAATTTAATTTAATTTGAAAACGTTAATTTTTATTTGAAAAATCAGTTAAATGTCGGTTTTAAAGAAACTTTCTGAACTTTTTGACAAACAATTTTAAAAATGTTTCTAATCTTAGGGAAATATTTTTAGTTAATGTTCCTTAAATAATGTTTCAGAAAAGTATAATTTGTTTCTGAAAGATTTTTTTCATAAAGAGAATTATGTTGCATTGACAGATTTGTCAATATGGACGATTTTAGTGGTGTTACTGATAACCAAGACATAACGATAAATGTTAAAATATATGGGAGAAAACTGAAGGAACACAAAAGAGATATTTTACAAAACAATGCATTAAATATTTAGTTTATATATATATATATATATATATATATATATATATATATATATATATATATATATATATATATATATATATATAATAATAATAATAATAATAATAATAATAATAATAATATTATAAATATAAGTAATTATACTCGTCTGGTAAAACCTTGGGTGTTTTGACTTGTAAATGAACAAACAAATATCAATAATAAGGGATAAAAAACAAAAGAACTAAGAAGATTTAATTGAGGCGAAAATAATCGTCCAAAATCCGAGCTCAGAGTTCAAAGAAAAAAACTTCCATCACGAGTAAAGCAAAAGTAACTAAATAAAGTGCTCAATACACTAAGCAGAGCAAATCTATTTATGAAGCTAAAGAGTCAGTCAAATCTACCTAGGTTTCACCTACGCGGATCGTTAGGGTACACCATATATATATATATATATATATATATATATATATATATATATATATATATATATATATATATATATATATATATATAAATATAAAGGAAAGAGATGCAGAAAAAGAGAGTGGGAAACTAAGAAAGAGGGAGATAAGGGAGAGACAGATATAGAGAGAAATATATTATATTTGCATATGTGTATTTGATCCAGATTACTTGGGTGAAGGAAGAGAAAAAACATATAAAATTAAGTCAAAGACCAAAAGAAATATATTATGGGATGGCGGATGGAGGACGACAGATGAATTTAAAGTTGTTAAATAATTTACGACTTGGGTTTTGTTTATTCCCTCAAAAGAAAAAAAATGCGTCTGTCTAGATTCCTGTCGCGACTCAAATAATCGGACCTCATTCCATATTCGGCATGTCGAAGCGACATAAATATTCCCCCCTTTCAGTCCTCATGGAATAAAATTTAACATTAACTCTTTTCTCTTCATTCTTAGCGCAGAATTAAAGAAGCAAATGAATACAGCTTCAAACGCATACGTTTTTGACATCTATGAAAATAATACGAGTTTTTTTTTTCTACTATTAACTTTAAACCAAAGAGTTGTTATATCCGCCCGTAGTGTAATCCTAAAGGTAATATTAGCCGTTTCCTTATAATGAAATATTCTGCATTCATTGATCGAGTAACTACTCGAGTTACGCTTTTCTTCGCACTCTGGCGATTAGGCTTGGATGAAAGTATAGTATCTGTTCCCTTCATCGTTAATGTTAAGATTAGCCGTTTCCTTATAATGAAATATTCAGCATTCATTGATCGAATAGCTACTCGAGTTACGCTTTTATTCACTCTCTGGCGATCGGGCTTGGATTAATGCGTAATATCTGTTCCCTTCATCGTTAACGGTTTGGTTTGGTTTATTTTGTTTTACAGCATATCAACTTCAATGGATTATTTAATGCCGAAAACATTTTTTATTGGTAGTAATTTTTGTTTTGTCATATATTTGATTCTGGTAATATTTTTTCCTTCAAAATTATATTGCTGGTAATAATGTTTTTCAAAAAAGTATTGCTGGTAATAGTTAACTATTTGCCCAATAGCTGGGATCCTAACAAGTGCTACCAACCTGGGTCAGGGTTGACCTGGGAACACCAGCAATTAAGTGGTGGTTCCACAATCTTCAAAATCTCCTGATCAGAGGCCTTACTGCTGGATAGAGTTTATCGTCTTACCCAGGACGATTCATCGTTAATGGTAATAGTAATATTGGCCGTTTCCTTATAAGGAAACATTCGGCATTCATTGATCGAACAGTTTCCACTACTTTCTGTTTCAAGAAAATTTAAATGCAATGTCAATCGTTTTCTACTGTGTTCTTAATTACTCTTCTATTGTTCTCGTTCCTTGATAATGTTTATCTTTTTTTCTTATTCTTTCACACTGAGTAACCCCTTGTGTCTTAGTGGCTTTACTGCCTTGCATGGGGTGAAATGATAAAAGATTATAGGTTTCACGACTCCAATAATAATTCCATTTTCTCTAAAACTACATCATTGTTTAGTGTTGAGTTCATGGTATCCTTAGTATCTTTCTGTAGATCCACATTTCTGTTGCTTCAAGTCTTTTCTTCATCCTTGATGAAATCATTCAGCATTTACTGCCACATGGGAGAACTGATGTTGCATAATATTTCAGTACGCTTTTCGTTGTTTTCAATAAATCTTCCTGTTTCTTAATACTTTACTTAGCTACTGGAAGCTTTTGTTTTGTTACAGTTCTTTGTTTATGATTTTGTAGCGCCAGTCTACAATATTCAAAGACCCTCAGGCTTCACTCACTCAAAGCCATTTTTGAACCATTTTATCTTAAGAAGAGGATGTATACAGTTGACAGTTTACATATTTCTGAATAGTTTTCGCGTGCTTAGTGGCATTCATATGAAAATCTCTATCTGACGAGGCTATTTAGTAAAAGGAATCCAGTTTAAAAGTTAATGTTTTCGTTTTGTAGCAATTTATAGGGGGCCCCTATCGAAGACTAAGCTGCGTTCATTTCATTATATCCTAAACCAGCGATCGGCAAAATACGGCACGCGTGCCAGGCGTGACACCCCAAGCAATTACCAACGGCAGGCAGCCGCGTATGACATCACGAAGACCGAACCAATAACTACTACAACGCAAAGAAGATATTTAACTGTTTCAATTTTAATATATAATAAAGTATATATACTGTAAATTACTATATAAAATATATTGTAGAAAAAGTATATTGACCTTGAATTATATAAAAATACGAATGCCTTTGGCACACTGAATTATTTTAAAACCCTAAGTCGGCACATGGTCAGCGAAAGGCTGCGGAACCCTGCCTTACGTTAGTCGCTCGTAAGTGAATGAGCACGTAAAACAATTTCCAATGGCACGCATATATATTCTAGAACACGATTATTGACCTTGACTTGTATAAAAATACTTATGTTGTTAGTACAAGGAATGATTTTAAAAACATAAATTGGCGCATAATTAGCAAAAGTATCTGTCTACATTTCTGAGATGAGGTATTATGTACACTATTTACATTATTCGGACTGTTATCCTCATCTTTGTCGTCAAATTTATTACGACGTTCGGCCCTTCAGTATCTGTCTATATTTCTGAGATGAGGTATTATGTACACTATTTAAATTATTCGGACTATTGTCCTAATCTTTGTCGCCATATTTATCACAACGTTTCGGTCATTCAGAATCTGTCTATATGTCTGAGATGAGGTATTATGTACACTATTTACATTATTCGGACTATTTTCAACATTTTTGTCGCCATATTTATACAACGTTTCGCCCCTTCAGTATCTGTCTATATTTCTGAGATGAGGTATTATGTACACTATTTACATTATTTGGACGATTGTCCTCATCGTTGCTGCCATATTTATTACAACGTTTCGGCTTTTCAATATCTCTCTATATTTCTGAGCTGAGATATTTATACACTATTTACATTATTTGGACTATTGTCCACATCTTTTCTGCCATATCTATCACAACGTTTATCACGCTTTAATCCACTAGGCCAAAGGTCAGCAAATTGCGTCATGCGTGCAGCCGCAAATGACATCGCAAAGTCCGAACCAATAACTACTACAACGCAAAGAAGATATTTAACTATTTCAATTTTATTATATACTAAAGTATATATATCTTACTATATATATATATATATATATATATATATATATATATATATATATACATATATATATATATATATATATATATATATATATATATATATAGTACAACGGGAATATCGACTTTGACGTGTATATAAATACGTTTGCTGTTGGAACAATAATTTTAAAACCCTAAGTTGGCAAATAATACCAAAATGTTGACGAGCCCTGGTTTACACTAATTATTGTTATGTTTGTTGTTATTAGCACAGCGTTTCGGTCGTTATGCTCTCCGGCCTTCATCAGGTGTATATCAATCCGAGTAGCCTATTGGGATGTTCGAACTGAACTCTTTATATAATGTACGGAGGTAGATTTTTCTCATTACATTGGACACATCTACACCTCACTATCTTGTAGATTGATCTATCACTTGTCGAAATTCATTGCAATCCGTGCACACAATCTGTGCACATATCCCCTAGGACATGATGAACGACGAAAATGTAACTATCAACATATGACAAATATTATTAGTTAATATCAAAATACTCAACACCAGGGGTTGGCAACCCTTGGCACACTGAATGATTGTAAAACCCTATGTCAGCACATGGTCAGCATAAGGTTGCCGACCCCTGCTCTAGGTCACGGCTAAAGCGAATGAAATAAAATAATGATAATTATAGGAGTAGATAGGTTTGTCAATAGGAGTAGATAGATTCGCCTATTATATACGTTTATTAACTTATGTACTTCTGTTAATGTTTGTTTAACCCAGTGCTCGGCAACTACGGCACACGTGCCACATGTAGTCCGCCAAGCAATTTCCAATGGCACGCAGTCGCAAATGTCATCACGAAGTCCAAACCAATAACTACTAAAACGCAAAGAAGATATTTATATGTTTCGATTTTAATATATACTAAAGTATATATACTATATATTACTGTATAAATTATATTGTAAAACAGGTATATTGACCTTGATTCGTATAAAAATACGTATACCCTTGGCACACTGAATGGTTTTAAAACCCTAATTCGGCACATGGTCATCAAAATGTTGCCGACCCCTGCTCTAGGTCATGGCTAAAGCGAATTAAATAAAATAATGATAATTATAGGAGTAGAGTAGGAGTTTGTTAATAGGAGTAGATAGATTTGCCTATTATATTAATTTCTCAACTTATGTGCTTCTGTGAATATTTGTCTAACCTATGAGTCCGCAAATGACATCACTATGTCAGAACCAATAACTACTACAACGCAAAGAAGATATTTAACTGTTTTGATTTTTATATATACTAAAGTATATATACTATATATTACTATATAAAATATATTGTAGAACAGGTATATAAACCTTGATTTGTATAAGAATATGTATGTTGTTGGCACTCTGAATGATTTTAAAACCCTAAGTCGGCGCATGGTTAGCAAATTGTTGCCGACCCCTGTCCTAAACTAGATATGTCCTTCCTAAATTTATTCAACCGCTACAGCGACGATATTGTAAAAGAACTGAAGTGTCTACTTGAATTTATTATCGATAGGAAGATTTATAACAATATAAGATACACAGATGACACCCTGTTATGGCCCACACGGAAAGAAAACTACAGGACTTGTTAAACAGTATGGTAGCAGAAAACGAAAACCAAATACAAAACATCAACTGTAAGAAGACAGAAAGTATGACTGGAAGTGTTAAAATCAAGAAGGTACAGGTGTTTAAATATCTGGGAGGTATTTTAACAGAGGATGGAAAATGTTGACCCGAAATCCGAACTCCCATAGCGCAAGAGCTAAAGAAGTTGCTGCTATGTGATATCCGTCGTCTTATCAGGCAATGAATGTTGCATAATCATGCCACAGATTATTACTTTCGAGCGATATTTGCATTTTTCAGTTAATAATTGTGATCTGTTAAATTTGTGGAGCTTCGACAAACGCGCTATCATTCCTTGCAGTTATATACTTATATATGACATCATTTTGAACTAATTCAAATCCTAGCACTGTAAAAAGAAAATATCGTTTTCCACACTGACAACAGCCAATTACTTGAACAAAGCAGAAAATATAAAAAAATACATGAATTTCAGACAGCTTACCCATAATTTCCACCCCAATGTACATCTTGGAAAACTGGAAAAAAAGCAATACAAATTTAAAAGGGAGAGTCACTGTTAAATTAAAAAAAAACAAAAACAACGAATGCTTTAGGTTAATTCTTGCTGTTTAAATACACAAACATACGCGCGCATGCACACACACACATACATACATACATATTTCAAGAAACATGAGAGATAAATTTTGTTAGTTTAATGCGTTTTTTTTTTGTTTTTTTTACGTACCCGCATGTTTGGTTGCAATGAATATAGACATATTGTCCAACAATTCTACATATTTTCACGATCCCCAATTATCTATATATATTGTATTTCCCACGTTCAAATAAAATTAAACCTTATTTATGATAACACCCTGGATAGGGGATTGCATGTGACATTTTCCATTTGCTACGTATATAGTATTTTTGAATCGATTTAAACTAGCTGCTCAAATAGTGAATGGCATTTTGTTTTGAATGTCTGTCTTAATTTAAATCGTTGTGCCCGCGGATTACACACACGCACGAGCGCATACATACGCATATATATATATATATATATATATATATATATATATATATATATATATATATATTGTCATCAACAGAAAGACTGTTTCGCTGTATCACAGATCATCAGTGTGATAGACGTTTGTTTTACTAGGATCGAAACCCGACTGAATTGGCGTCAGCCGAAGATTCTACCCCGAAGCTGTCGGCGCACGGTTAATGAAGGTGAATTCAAGCATATTTGTTTTTAGATAAACACACAGTGACTGAAAGAAGTCGATTCTATTTACCGAAGAGTCTTGCATTATTAGCTGTAATAGTTACTGTTTACAAACCCACACTTCCTCCACCAGAGCTGAACCGAAATAAATTTTTCAGGAGCATATATATTGTCATCCACAGATAGATATTTTCGGTGTATCAAGGCTTATCAGTGTGGCTAGGCCTTCGTTTCACATATATATATATATATATATATATATATATATATAGAGAGAGAGAGAGAGAGAGAGAGAGAGGGAGAGAGAGAGAGATACACCGGGTGTAGCGCAAAAATTGTACAAGTCGTGTAACAGCAAAATTGTCCAATTCTTAGATTAAGAACTTTGAACTGTTTTATCTTAGAAATGATTAAAGATATCTTACTGGAATTCTTCAAGGTATTGTGACACTATACCACTCTAATTTGAACAATAAGAATGTATAATTACTCTACAAGCTTAACAGGAGAATTGTGATGCAATCAAACATAAAAGAAAATGACATGATCATCAAAAATTAATCATGGTTAAGGATTGGGAGTTCAAGAAGGATTAAAACAAAGTTCAAATACACACACACACACACATCGTACGACTCATACAGCAATCGCTATCACTTGACTTAAAATATTTTTGCCCTTCCTTGCCTTTAAAGGAGTGCCCTTTGCCGTGCTGATATTGCTACATGCGTTAATTCTTGCCTATCTCACACTGTACATTTTTTCTAAGCTCTATACTAAACATTAAATCTGTTACGAAATGAAAACAAAACGATCAGCTTTAAAAAAAAGGACTCGTAACTGGAAAAACCGAATGAAAAAAGAATGTTAACAACAAATACTTTTTCACACAAAACCCAGTTCTGCGGAATCAGAATCAACGTTGAGTTTAATCAAGCGAATGAGCCAATTAGAGTAAAGTGCCATGCAGATTTAATTTTTTCCCACTTGTGACGCATGCAGCTATCGATTTTTTTTTGCATGCTTGCATGCTTGCACGCTAGTTACCATTCGTGTCAGTCAGTTGTTGGCTCTCACGCTGGTCAATAGAATCTTCCTGCCTATTCGCGGCAGCCAGCTATAGGCTCTCAATCTGGCCAGTAGAAAATGGCCGCCAACTACATGAAAACTGCCGTAGAAGCATGAAAAAATCGATTATTTCCACTATCGATGGGAGTTGGGAAATGCAAAGTCGGTCTTGGCCTTCCCGCTAACTTGTAGAATGTGCATGGAAATTTTGGTGGAAATCCGTCAAAAATTTCGGCCGTGCATTCGTTACACACACACACACACACACACACACACACACACACACACACACACACATCCTGCCTTTTATAGATAGAGATTTATTATTCCAGGATCTTTTTCTACCTTATTCGAGATTATTTTCGGCCTCTCTAACATTCTTAAATTCTGTCCTGGAGTAACAAGCTGCCTCACACTTTTCACATACGATTTCATTTTCAAGACTTTTGTCACTGCTGTTTGGACTGTCATAGCTGAAAATTCTCTCTCACGTGCCAAAAGTCTTATGGATTGAGCTGGATCTTTTCTAATTCATCTCTTTAGCTCTAAGGTGAAATGAGGATCCCTCTTCCTGTTGTGACCTCCTGATCCAGTTTTCCTCTCTACTAGTCCCCTTTTTTTAAACTTATTTACCGTTTTCTTGATGTTTCTTGAATTGACTTTGAAGATGGAAGTATGCTGATACCATTACAGAAGGAGTGAATTACCTTTTTTGCTTTGACCATTGAAAAGACAGGGGGTCTGACAGAAAAAGATTCTAACCTGTTCTTTTTTTGAATAACTCAAAGAATTTTCAGTGATTCTTATGAGAAATGGCATCAAGGTGGCTCTCTGGAAAACAGGGAAAATAAACTTGGTTTAGTGTTTTATTTAGATATTAAACATTTTTTAAAATGGACAATTATGCAGTAACATTACTTGGACAATTTTGAAGTTACACCCGCTACACACACACACACACACACACACACACATATATATATATATATATATATATATATATATGAGTGTGTGTGTTTGTGCGTGCGTTCGTGTATACACACACATATATATGTGTGTGTCTATGTGTGTGTATGCGTGTGCGTGTACACGCACACGCACACACACACACACACAACACACCCATATATATATTGTGTATCATTTTAATACCTATATTTGGCGATGTGAAAAAAACCCGGATAATACAATTTGTAAATAAAAATATATTCAAACAACTCGATATCAGATAAAAGAATTCATTAAAAAAAGAAAAGACTAAAAACATCCGGGTTGATAGAAGATAATCAATCAGCACCGCAATGCCTCGTCAAAGGAAAAAAAAAAACACCGACCGAGTAAATTAAGTAAAAACGTAAAAATGTGCAATACACTAAGTAGAGCAAAATCTAATATATATATATATATATATATATATATATATATATATATATATATATATATACATATATATATATATATATATATATATATATATATATATATATATATATATATATATATACATATATATATATATATATATATATATATATATATATATATATATATATATATATATATATATGCTCATACTAATTTTGACAAATCGATATCAGGGGAAAAAAAAAGAAAAGTCTAAAGACATCCGGGTTGATAAAAAATAATCAATCAACAACGAAAGGGCTCGTCAAAAGAAAAAAACACCGACCGAGTAAATTAATTAAAAACGTGAAAGTGCTCAGTACACTAAGTAGAGCAAAATCAAATCCACACACACACACACACACATATATATATATATATAATATATATATATATATATGCACATACTAATTTGGGCTTAGGTTAGCAGAATGTCATGACTAAATTCTTTACAAGGTATTAATGATAATGCAGATTCGCCTAACGCCCGATGCAGTTTTTCTCTGATTCTAAATTTCCACAGCACTTTGGTTGACAACTGAGAAATATATCTCTCCGTATTGCCCCTT